>JARQOD010000007.1:89532932-89609330 GCA_033576555.1 Oophaga sylvatica | reverse complement strand
GCCTCAGGGAGGGTGAAATTGTGCTGCCCCGGGGTTATATATAGACTGATGCACGCTCAGTGACTGGTGTAATGCTGCTGCCCCTGGTTATATATAGACTGATGCACGCTCAGTGACTGGTGTAATGCTGCTGCCCTGGTTATATATAGACTGATGCACGCTCAGTGACTGGTGTAATGCTGCTGCCCCTGGTATTATAGACTGATGCACGCTCAGTGACTGGTGTAATGCTGCTGCCCTGGTTTATATAGACTGATGCACGCTCAGTGACTGGTGTAATGCTGCTGCCCCTGGTTATATATAGACTGATGCACGCTCAGTGACTGGTGTAATGCTGCTGCCCCTGGTTTTTATATAGACTGATGCACGCTCAGTGACTGGTGTAATGCTGCTGCCCCTGGTTATATATAGACTGATGCACGCTCAGTGACGGTGTAATGCTGCGCCCCTGGTTATATATAGACTGATGCACGCTCAGTGACTGGTGTAATGCTGCATGCCCTGGTTATTATAGACTGATGCACGCTCAGTGACTGGTGTAATGCTGCTGCCCTGGTTTATATAGACTGATGCACGCTCAGTGACGGTGTAATGCTGCTGCCCCTGGTTATATATAGAATGATGCACGCTCAGTGACCGGTGTAATGCTGCTGCCCCTGGTTATATATAGACTGATGCACGCTCAGTGACCGGTGTAATGCTGCTGCCCCTGGTTATATATAGACTGATGCACGCTCAGTGACGGTTGTAATGCTGCTGCCCCTGGTTATATATAGACTGATGCACGCTCAGTGACTGGTGTAATGCTGCTGCCCCTGGTTATATATAGACTGATGCACGCTCAGTGACCGGTGTAATGCTGCTGCCCCTGGTTATATATAGACTGATGCACGCTCAGTGACGGTGTAATGCTGCTGCCCCTGGTTATTATAGACTGATGCACGCTCAGTGACGGTGTAATGCTGCTGCCCTGGTTATATATAGACTGATGCACGCTCAGTGACGGTTGTTAATGCTGCTGCCCTGGTTTATATAGACTGATGCACGCTCAGTGACGGTGTAATGCTGCTGCCCCTGGTTATATATAGATATGCACGCTCAGTGACGGTGTAATGCTGCTGCCCCTGGTTATATATAGACTGATGCACGCTCAGTGACGGTGTAATGCTGCTGCCCCTGGTTATATATAGACTGATGCACGCTCAGTGACCGGTGTAATGCTGCTGCCCCTGGTTATATATAGACTGATGCACGCTCAGTGACCGGTGTAATGCTGCTGCCCCTGGTTATATATAGACTGATGCACGCTCAGTGACCGGTGTAATGCTGCTGCCCCTGGTTATATATAGACTGATGCACGCTCAGTGACGGTGTAATGCTGCTGCCCTGGTTATATATAGACTGATGCACGCTCAGTGACCGGTGTAATGCTGCTGCCCCTGGTTATATATAGACTGATGCACGCTCAGTGACGGTGTAATGCTGCTGCCCCTGGTTATATATAGACTGATGCACGCTCAGTGACGGTGTAATGCTGCTGCCCTGGTTATATATAGACTGATGCACGCTCAGTGACTGTGTAATGCTGCTGCCCCTGGTTATATATAGACTGATGCACGCTCAGTGACTGGTGTAATGCTGCTGCCCCTGGTTATATATAGATGAGCAGCTCAGTGACCGTGTAATGCTGCTGCCCTGGTTTATATAATGATGCACGTCAGTGACGGTGTAATGCTGCTGCCCCTGGTTATATATAGACTGATGCACGCTCAGTGACGGTGTAATGCTGCTGCCCCTGGTTATATATAGACTGATGCACGCTCAGTGACCGGTGTAATGCTGCTGCCCCTGGTTATATATAGACTGATGCACGCTCAGTGACGGTGTAATGCTGCTGCCCTGGTTATATATAGACTGATGCACGCTCAGTGACGGTGTAATGCTGCTGCCCTGGTTTATATATAGACTGATGCACGCTCAGTGACCGGTGTAATGCTGCTGCCCCTGGTTATATATAGACTGATGCACGCTCAGTGACTGGTGTAATGCTGCTGCCCCTGGTTATATATAGATGATGCACGCTCAGTGACCGGTGTAATGCTGCTGCCCTGGTTATATATAGAATGATGCACGCTCAGTGACCGGTGTAATGCTGCTGCCCCTGGTTATATATAGACTGATGCACGCTCAGTGACCGGTGTAATGCTGCTGCCCCTGGTTATATATAGACTGATGCACGCTCAGTGACCGGTGTAATGCTGCTGCCCCTGGTTATATATAGACTGATGCACGCTCAGTGACCGGTGTATAATGCTGCTGCCCTGGTTATATATAGACTGATGCACGCTCAGTGACCGGTGTAATGCTGCTGCCCCTGTTATATATAGATGATGCACGCCAGTGACGGTGTAATGCTGCTGCTCCTGGTTTTATATAGACTGATGCACGCTCAGTGACCGGTGTAATGCTGCTGCCCTGGTTTATATATAGACTGATGCACGCTCAGTGACTGGTGTAATGCTGCTGCCCCTGGTTTATATAGACTGATGCACGCTCAGTGACGGTGTAATGCTGCTGCCCTGGTTATATATAGACTGATGCACGCTCAGTGACCGGTGTAATGCTGCTGCCCTGGTTATATATAGACTGATGCACGCTCAGTGACTGGTGTAATGCTGCTGCCCCTGGTTATATATAGACTGATGCACCTCAGTGACTGGTGTAATGCTGCTGCCCTGTTATATATAGACTGATGCACGTCAGTGACCGTGTAATGCTGCTGCCCTGGTATATGATCACTGACTGATGTAATCGCTCTAGTGACCGAGTGTAATGCTGCTGCCTGGTTATATATAGACTGATGCACGCTCAGTGACTGTGTAGCTATAAATAGATGATCACCTCAGTGTGTAATGTGGACTCTGTAGAATAGATCACTCAGTGTGTAATGACTCTTATAGATAGACTATCACTGTGTGTAATGTGCTCTATAGAATAGATCACTCAGTGTGTGTAATTGTCTCTATATAGATAGATCACTCTAGTGGTGTAATGCTCTTATAAAATAGATACACTCTGTGTGTAATGTCTCTTATAGAATAGATCCATCTGTGTGTGTAATATAACTATAGATAGAATCTGCCTCTGGTTAATGATCCTCATATGAATAGATAGACATCTGTGTGTAATGACTCTATAGAATAGATCACTCTGTGTGTAATTGACTCTATATAATAGATCACTACTGTGTGTAATGACTCTATAGAATAGATCACTCTGTGGTAATGACTCTATAGAATAGATCACTCTGTGTGTAATGATCTATAGAATAGATCACCTGTGTGTTAATGTCTCTATGAATTGATCACCTGTGTGTAATGACTCTATAGAATAGATCACTCTCGTGTGTAATGACTCTATAGAATAGATCACTGTGTGTAATGACTCTATAGAATAGATCACTCTGTGTGTAATGACTATAAATAGATCACTCTGTGTGTAATGATCTATAGAATAGATCACTCTGTGTGTAATGTCTCTATAGAATAGATCACTCTGTGTGTAATGACTCTATAGAATAGATCACTCTGTGTGTAATGACTCTATAGAATAGATCACTCTGTGTGTAATGACTCTATAGAATAGATCACTCTGTGTGTAATGACTCTATAAATAGATCACTTGTGTGTAATGACTCTATAGAATAGATCACTCTGTGTGTAATGACTATAGAATAGATCACTCTGTGTGTAATTACTCTATAGAATAGATCACTCTGTGTGTAATGACTCTATAGAATAGATCACTCTGTGTGTAATGACTCTATAGAATAGATCACTCTGTGTGTAATGTCTCTATAGAATAGATCACTCTGTGTAGTTAAATGAACTCGTGATTAGAATATAGATCACTCTGTGTGTAATGACTCTATAGAATAGATCACTCTGTGTGTAATGACTCTATAGAAATAGATCACTCTGTGTGTAATGATCTATAGAATAGATCACTCTGTGTGTAATGACTCTATAGAATAGATCACTCTGTGTGTAATGACTCTATAGAATAGATCACTCTGTGTGTAATGACTCTATAGAGATCACTGTGTATTTGATGATACTTGGGTATGCTATGAATGCATTGTGTAATGTTAAAGTCTTGTGTATGATCTATAGAGTTTTTAGATAGTCCTTGGTGATGCTTATAAATAGATCTGTGTGTAGTTGAGTCCTGTATTCTATAGAATAGATCACCGTGTGTATGATCTAGATAGATCCTCTGTGTATACCTATAGATAATCACTGTGGTAAGACTCTAGAATAGTCACTCGTGTGTAATGACTCTATAAATAGATACTCTGGTAATGATCTATAGAATAATCACTCTGTGTGAATGACCTATAGATAATCACTCGTGTGTATGCCTAAGATAGATATCTGTGTTATGTCTCTATAGAATAGATCATGTGTGTAAGCTATGATAGTATCTGTGGTATGATCTATAGAATAGATCACTCTGTGTGTATGCTCTATAGAATAGATCATCTGTGTGTATGCTCTAAGAATAGATCACTTGTGTAATGCTCTATAATATCCTGTGTGTTACTCTATAGAATAGTCCTCTGTGTAAGCTTGTAATATCTTTGTATACGAATCACTCTGGTTATGACTATAGAATGATCACCTGTGTGTAATGTCTATAGAATAGATACTCTGTAATGCTCTTAGAATAGATCACTCTGTGTTAATGACTCATAGAATAGATCATCTTGTTATGACTTATAAATAGACACTCTGTGTGTAATGACTCTATAATAGATCCTCTGTGTGAATGCTTATGAATGATCACTCGTGTGTAATGACTATAGAATAGTCACTCTGTGTGTATGACCTATAGAATGATCACTCGTGTGTAATGACTCTATAGAATGATCACTCTGTGTGTATGTCTTAGATAGATCACGTGTGTATGCTATAGATAGATCACTCTGTTTAATGACCTTAGATAGATCACTCTGTGTGTAATGTTTAGAATAGATCCTGTGTGTATGTCTATAAATAGATCATCTGTGGTAATGATTATAGATAGATCACTCTGTGTGTATGACTCTATAGAATAGATCACTCTGTGTAATGCTCTATAGAATAGATCACTGTGTGAATGACTCTATAGAATAGATCACTCGTGTGTAATGCTCTATAGAATAGATCACTGTGTGTATGCTCTATAGAATAGATCACTCTGTGTGTAATGACTCTTAGATAGATCACTCTGTGTGTAATGATCATAGAATAGATCACCTGTGTTATGCCTATAGATAGATCACTCTGTGTGTATGACTTATAGATAGATCACTCTGTGTGTAATGCTCTATGAATAGATCACTTGTGTAATGAACTTATAGAATAGATCACTCTGGTGTATGCTCTATAGAATAGATCACTTGTGTTATAGATCTATAATAGATCATTGTGTTAATTATAATAGATCCTCTGTGTGTATGACTCTAAGAATAGATCACTCTGTGTGTTATGACTCTTAGAATAGATCACTCTGTGTGTAATGACTCTAGATAGTCACTCTGTGTGTAATGCTCTATAGAATAGATCACTCTGTGTGTAATGCTCTATAGAATGTCTCTGTGTATTAATAGATCGTTGAGCTTAGAATAGATCACTGTTAGATTAGAATGATCACTCGTTTATGACCTAGTAGATCATTGTGGTATGACTTAGAATAGATCACTGTGTGTAATGACTCTATGATAGATCCTGTGGTATGACTCTTGATGATCACTTGTGTTATGCTCTATGAATAGATCACTTGTGTGTATGCTTATGATAGATCACTGTGTGTAATGATCTATGATAGATCACTCTGTGTGTAGTCTTAATAGATCACTGTTGTAATGATCTTGAATAGATCCTTGGTGTATGTATAGAATAGATCACTTGGTGTATGCTTAGAATAGATATCTGTGTGTATGCTTAGAATAGATCATTGTTGTATGCTTAGATAGATCACTCGTGTGTATGACTTAGATGATCACTGGTGTAATGACTCTAAGATAGATCACTTGTGTTATGCTTTAGAATAGATCACTTGTGTGTAAGCTCTATGAATAGATCACTCTGTGTGTATGTCTATAGATAGATCACTCTGGTGTAATGCTCTATAGAATAGATCACTGTGTATGATCTATGAATAGATCACTCTGTGTGTATCTCTTAGAATAGATCCCTGGTGATGCCTATGAATAGATACTGTGTGTAATGACTCTTAGAATAGATCACTCTTGTGTAATGACTTATAGAATAGATCACTCTGTGTGTATGACTTTAGATAGTCACTCTGTGTGTATGCTCATGAATAGTCATCTGTGGTATGACTCTATAGATAGGAATAGATCACTCTGTGTTATGACTCTATAGAATAGACCTCTGTGTGTAATGACTCTATAGATAGATCCTCTTGTGTATTTCTATAGAAAGACACTGTGTGTATATCTATAAATATCACTGTGTGTAATGACTCTATAGAATAGATCGTTACTTGTTTAATGATCTTTGTGATACTTGTGAACTCTATGATGATAGATACTCTTGTAATGACTCTAGAATAGATCACTCTGTGTGTAATGACTCTATAGAATAGATCACTCTGTGTGTAATGTCTCTATAGAATAGATCACTCTGTGTGTAATGATCTCTATAGAATAGATCACTCTGTGTGTAATGACTCTATAGAATAGATCACTCTGTGTGTAATGACTCTATAGAATAGATCACTCTGTGTGTAATGACTCTATAGAATAGATCACTCTGTGTGTAATGACTCTATAGAATAGATCACTCTGTGTGTAATGTCTCTATAGAATAGATCACTCTTGTGTAATGACTCTATAGAATAGATCACTCTGTGTGTAATGACTCTATAGAATAGATCACTCTGTGTGTAATGTCTCTATAGAATAGATCACTCTGTGTGTAATGACTCTATAGAATAGATCACTCTGTGTTTAATGACTCTATAGAATAGATCACTCTGTGTTAATGACTCTATAGAATAGATCACTCTGTGTGTAATGACTCTATAGAATAGATCACTCTGTGTGTAATGACTCTATAGAATAGATCACTCTGTGTGTAATGACTCTATAGAATAGATCACTCTGTGTGTAATGACTCTATAGAATAGATCACTCTGTGTGTAATGACTCTATAGAATAGATCACTCTGTGTTTAATGACTCTATAGAATAGATCACTCTGTGTAATGACTCTATAGAATAGATCACTCTGTGTGAATGACTCTATAGAATAGATCACTCTGTGTGTAATGACTCTATAGAATAGATCACTCTGTGTGTAATGACTCTATAGAATAGATCACTCTGTGTGTTAATGACTCTATAGAATAGATCACTCTGTGTAATGACTCTATAGAATAGATCACTCTGTGTGTAATGACTCTATAGAATAGATCACATGTGTGTAATGACTCTATAGAATAGATCACTCTGTGTATAATGACTCTATAGAATAGATCACTCTGTGTGTAATGACTCTATAGAATAGATCACTCTGTGTGTAATGACTCTATAGAATATAGGAGATTCACTTTTTGTATTGAAGAACTGAAATAAATTAACTTTTTGATGATATTCTAATTTTGTGAGAAGCACCTGTAGATTTTGAAAGATGGAGTTTGTTGCAAATTAGGGGCTGAACAGTAAAGTCATCGCACAGTACATGCCAGGGGCAAAAAAAATTCCGAAATTAAAATAACTTCCTAATGAATAATTACAATGGGGAATTTCATATTCTTTGAGGGACCTTGAAGAACCCACTAGATCATCAGGGACAATGAGGGTCCTAATGAATTGTAAGCAGAGACTATCAGTGTAAGGTTCTTTGTCTCTGTTGACATGTTCCTTGAAACTCAGTTTTCCGTCGGCCATTTTGCTTTCTGTCTTTCTGCAGCTCTTGCCCTCAGTTAATATGGAGTTTCCAGTTTTCATGTTCCCGCCCTGATTCTTCCCTCTTGCTTCTTAAGCAGCCTCAGCTGAACCATCAGTGCTCCTGAATCAAGCCTCAGTCAGTCTGTGACCTGACTTCTGGAAACCTTGGACTTGTACTCCAGCTATTTCCTACTGAGGAACCTTGGAACACTTTTGGACTCTGGAAACCTGCTGTCTGGTGAATCCATGTTTGCAGAGGAATTACGGTACAGAGAAGAGATCCTGAACCTGCTTTGGAGATTTATTGTAGTGCTTGAAGTTACTCTGGCCTGCTGTGTCTCCTGTCGCTGTTCCTGCAAACTGTGTGAACTTTTCTGCATGCTTGTATGAAGTAATACAAGTCATTTCATTTCAACCTATGTCTCCTGTGTTTTCCTCGCACCCAAGCACAAGACGCTATAGGAACTGTACACTATACATGACAATCAGTGTCCCTGGAGCATCAGGGGCACCGAGGGTCTTCTGGGACCACTAGAGTAATTGATGATGCCAGTAGACCGTCAGGGACAATGAGTCTCCCCATCGAGGAGTTTAGGAAGGAATGAGGCTCTTGCTGGACTATAAGAAAGACTTTCAGAGACAATGAGGCCCCCATTGGACCATTAGGAACGACATTGGTGATCCCACTGGACCATCAGGGACACTGAATTCCCCATCGACGACTTTCAGGCTGCACCAGAAGTGATATGGTTCCTGCTAAACTGTAAGGAAAGGCTGACAGAGACAAATGAGGCTCCCACTAAAGCATCAGGGGCAGTGAAGTTCATTCTTGACAATTAGGAATATTGAAGATCCCACTAGATCATCAGGGATGATGAGGCCCATATTAAAGACTTTGAGACAGTATCAGGAGTGATGCGGCTCCTGCTGAAATATAAGGAAAGAATATCAGAGGCTTCCACTAAGGACTAGTGGCATAAAGATTCCTACGCACATAAATAATGAGGTCTGTCATGGACCTTCATAACTCCTTCCATATGTTAAAATTGCAAACACCAGACCACCAGGGAAAATGATTCCCTCGCTAGACCTATGGGTACAATGAAGCTCCAACCAATGTGGTTCGTACTGGGATATTGGGAAAGAGTCGTTTCTGGTCCACCAGGAAGAATAACATTGGTGCTCAGGATGTCCACTAGCCCATCAGGAATGAGGAAGCCCCCACAAGAAGTTCTGGGGGAACCTACAGCCATCTATAATAGAAGACACTAATATTAGCTGACGTTAGTCGTACCCCTCTCGCCTCGATTTTGGGGTCTGTTTTAATGTAGGTTATTTGTAGAACACAAAGACAAACACATTTTGGTTCATTAGTTTTATTGAGTTCAGGTAACTTTACCGTATGACACAGAACTCCACAGATCGGACATCACAGTCCCACGGCCTCTTGCACAGAACCGATGTGCTGTACTCCACACACATCCAGAGCTGCACTCACAGAAATGATGGCTACCTCCTGGAATCTGACAGACGCCCCCTGGGGGGCGATGGTGTTATATCATGTCACTGTGGATTTATCATTTCTTAACCAGCAGGGGCAGCAGTATCATCCAGCAATGAACGGGGAACCAACACATTGGAAATGCAGATTGAGTGGTGACTGGAGTACAGCATGTAGTAACTAGGGGGGCAGATGGCATCAGGGCTCTACAGAAAAAAGGCGGGCAGTCATATAATACTAACGTGACTACCATCATTATCGGCCCCTATCCAATGGGGGCAGAGGGTCTTTAGCTCCTTCCTAAAGCAGCTTCCATGAGCCGTACCGTAATCATAGTTTTCAATAGCACCATTTCATTAACAAATTATTAATTTGAAAAAAGTAAGCTCTGTTTCTGCCATCAATCCATACGTGGTTATGAAAATAGACAGGACGGAGAGCGTGAGAAAGACTTCTGTCTTTAAGATCCCGGCAGCCACTGACCATGAAATTACAATCCTGAAATGTGAGGTATTTGAAAAATATATATATATCTCTTTTAATTTTTCATCCAGTAACCGCATTCTGTCCTGTAAATCGGAAGACAGTAAAATTCCTTTAATCTAGAATTCGATAATCTGGATCCTTCATTACAAGTAGCCCCAAACTCCATTTTATCTGTAAACAGATTTGGATTATTTTGCAGAATTTAAAGTGCCAGAAGTGCAATGTTTCACCTCTTATGGAGGGCGCTGGAGTTGGCACCCACTGCGGTCCAATTTTACACGTTTGCTAGTAATGTCCAAATCCTGGAGAAGATCGTCCAATTATTATTCTTATCGATTCTGTCGTGTCATCAGCAGTTTACATATCCACCACAAGATGGCGCCACTGAAACATCGCTGCATAGACTGGAGGTCTTGAGATCCCCTCTGATATCAATCCAAACAGTCCAGAGTTCCCCGATCTCCCTACTGTATCCCCGGCGGATTACTGGAGTCCTCTGGTAAACCGTAGGAAAATTGAATGTGTCGTCCGAAGGACAGAATTTCAGCTCCGTGGGCGAGACAGCAGGTCCAGAGCTGTATATAGGAATATACAGGGTTAACATGGACATGTAGACCATCACCACAGATACCTATTGCACTAGACAATCCTCTGTGAGCTAAACAGCCCAGATTGACACATTGTACCAGACATGAATCTGCGACTGCGGATTAGCTCACAGAGCATTGTCCACACCAGACACAATGTTTCCACTTCTCAGCAGAGATCAGAACTTAATATGTGCAGCTGTTCTGCCTCTGAATGGAAACTGCTATGTTCACATTCAATGACTGCAAACAGAGATCCTGAAAACGGCTACTAACATAACTTACATTTCACGTTGCATTTTGCAATTTTTCAAGATCTCTGCTTGCTGTCAGTAAATGGAGCAATCTTCTTAGTATTTAGAAGCAGAAAACCCTCCATAGATCTAATTCTAATACACCTCACACCTGTAGCTTTGCTACTAATGTATCCAGTGTGGACAACCAAACACAGATCTCTAGCCTGTGCTTATTTGTTACAATGTATCAGTGCAGATAACATAAATTATTCTGGGGTCCAGGCTGTTCAAGTTAGAAAGGATTGTGCAGACTGGATACAATTGTAGCAAACCATCAGCATGTGAAGGACACAAGTCAGGTACAGTATAGCAACAAGAATAATCCCATTCGCTGACTGCAAGCAGGGATCTTGAAAATGCCTAGTAATTGAAATACACAGCTTCCCTGCCTGTGCTCTGCCCACTTTAGCAGAGCGTGCAGGGACTGGAGTAAAAACGCCAAAAGTCACATTGTGTTACTCAAAAATGTCACAACTTTTCAAAAAGTGTTTTACGTCAGAAATCTTCAATAAACAGTTTGATGAATCGGCCCCAAAGTTTTTGCGTCTAAAGTTCTACCAAAGCTTTTACTCACCAGGTAAAGGGTGAAGACTCCATAAAACAAGAGAATTATCCCGACCAACACATACAGTGCGGTGTAATACACAGACGGGATGTACACAACCACAAAGTACAGGTTAATGACGATGATCAATGCAGTGAGCAGAATGGCGATTATTTTACTGACTCTGCAGAGACAAAAGGCACAAAAATCAGAAAAGATAGATAGTATGCAGCTGTCTAATATATCTACACAGCGACTGCACCAGCAGAATAGTGAGTGCAGCTCTGGGGTATAATACAGGATATAGCTCAGGATCAGTAATGTAATGTATGTACACAGTGACTGCACCAGCAGAATAGTGAGTGCAGCTCTGGAGTATAATACAGGATGTAACTCAGGATCAGTAATGTAATGTATGTACACAGTGACTGCAGCAGCAGAATAGTGAGTGCAGCTCTGGAGTATAATACAGGATGTAACTCAGGATCAGTAATGTAATGTATATACACAGTGACTGCACCAGCAGAATAGTGAGTGCAGCTCTGGAGTATAATACAGGATGTAACTCAGGATCAGTAATGTAATGTATGCACACAGTGACTGCACCAGCAGAATAGTGAGTGCAGCTCTGGAGTATAATACAGGATGTAATTCAGGATCAGTAATGTAATGTGTGTACACAGTGACTGCACCAGCAGAATAGTGAGTGCAGCTCTGGTGTATAATACAGGGTGTAACTCAGGATCAGTAATGTAATGTATGTACACAGTGACTGCACCAGCAGAATAGTGAGTGCAGCTCTGGGGTATAATACAGGATGTAACTCAGGATCAGTAATGTAATGTATGTACACAGTGACTGCACCAGCAGAATAGTGAGTGCAGCTCTGGGTATAATACAGGATATAACTCAGGATCAGTAATGTAATGTATGTACACAGTGACTGCACCAGCAGAATAGTGAGTGCAGCTCTGGAGTATAATACAGGAGGTAACTCAGGATCAGTAATGTAATGTATGTACACAGTGACTGCACCAGCAGAATAGTAAGTGCAGCTCTGGAGTATAATACAGGATGTAACTCAGGATCAGTAATGTAATGTATGTACACAGTGACTGCACCAGCAGAATAGTGAGTGCAACTCTGGAGTATAATACAGGATGTAACTCAGGATCAGTAATGTAATGTATGTACACAGTGACTGCACCAGCAGAATAGTGAGTGCAGCTCTGGAGTATAATACAGGATGTAACTCAGGATCAGTAATGTAATGTATGTACACAGTGACTGCACCAGCAGAATAGTGAGTGCAGCTCTGGAGTATAATACTGGATGTAACTCAGTATCAGTAATGTAATGTATGTACACAGTGACTGCACCAGCAGAATAGTGAGTGCAGCTCTGGAGTATAATACAGGATGTAACTCAGGATCAGTAATGTAATGTATTTACACAGTGACTGCACCAGCAGAATAGTGAGTGCAGCTCTGGAGTATAATACAGGATGTAACTCAGGATCAGTAATGTAATGTATGTACACAGTGACTGCACCAGCAGAATAGTGAGTGCAGCTCTGGAGTATAATACAGGATGTAACTCAGGATCAGTAATGTAATGTATGTACACAGTGACTGCACCAGCAGAATAGTGAGTGCAGCTCTGGAGTATAATACAGGATGTAACTCAGGATCAGTAATGTAATGTATGTACACAGTGACTGCACCAGCAGAATAGTGAGTGCAGCTCTGGAGTATAATACTGGATGTAACTCAGTATCAGTAATGTAATGTATGTACACAGTGACTTAATTTTGCATGATTTCAAATGTACATTTATGCGATATTGTGTAATCTGAGATTTTCGACTGCTTTCCTTATAAGATTGTTGTACATTCATGTTTGTGTTAAATCCACGATACTTACATGCCATTGGTGAAATCGTGCATCAGGGGGCGCATGCTGGTGAACGTCAATATCGGGAGCAGAGCAAATGGGAGCTAGAAAACAATAAGTTAAAAAATGAGACGTTGTCCAGCAGCTCCAGCTCTACCGCTCCGGTCTCCTGCTTGTCTCTGCTTACTTTACTGCAGCAATGACATCACGTACAGCCACACAACTGCTGCAGCCAATCACTGGTCTCGTGCGCTATATGTGGGCACAGTGATTGGATGGCTGTATCTGATGTCATCGCTGCAGGGAATGTCAGGGATTGCTGCAGAGGCAGAACTGCAGGATACAGCTGGTACGGAAAGTATTCAGACCCCTTTACATTTTTCACTCTTTGTTTCATTGCAGCCATTTGGTGAATTCAAAAAAGTTCATTTTTCCTCATTAATGTACACTCTGCTCCCCATCTTTACTGAAAAGAACAGAAATGTAGAAATTTTTGCAAATGTATTAAAAAAGAAAAACGGAAATCTCACATGGTCATAAGTATTCAGACCCTTTGCTCAGTATTGAGGAGAAGCACCTTTTAAGCTAGTACAGCCATGAGTCTTCTTGGGAATGATACAAGCTTTTCACCCTGGATTTGGGGATCCTCTGCCATTCTTCCTTGCAGATCCTCTCCAGTTCCGTCAGGTTGGATGGTAAATGTTGGTGGACAGCCATTTTCAGATCTCTCGAGATACTCAGTTGGGTTTAGGTCAGGGTTCTGGCTGGGTCAGTCAGGAATGGTCACAGAGTTGTTCTGAAGCTACTCCTTTGTTATTTTACCTGTGTGCTTGGGGTCATTGTCTTGTTGGAAGGTGAACCTTCGGCCAAGTCTGAGGTCCAGAGAACTCTGGAAGAGGTTTTCATCCAGGATATCTCTGTACTTGGCCACATTCATGTTTCCTTCAATTGCAACCAGTCGTCCTGTCCCTGCAGCTGAAAAACACCCCCATAGCATGATGCTGCCTCCACTATGTTTCACTGTTGGGATTGTGTTGGGCAGGTGATGAGCAGTGCCTGGTTTTCTCCTCACATACCGAATTAGAATTATCACCAAAAAGTTCTATCTTCATCTCATCAGACCAGAGAATCTTATTTCTCATAGTCTGGGAGTCCTTCATGGTTTTTTTTTAGTAAACTCTATGCGGCTTTCATATGTCTGGCACTGAGGAGAGGCTTCCGTCGGCCACTCTGCCATAAAAGCCCGACAGGTGGAGGCTGCAGTGATAGGTGACTTTGTGGAACTTCCTCCCATATCCCTACTACATCTGTGGAGCTCAGACACAGTGATCTTGGGGTTCTTCTTTACCTCTCACCAAGGCTCTTCTCCTACGATTGCTCAGTTTGGCTGGACGGCCAGGTCTAGGAAGACTTCTGGTGGTCCCAAACTTCTTCCATGTAAGGATTATGGAGGCCACTGTGCTCTTAGGAACCTTGAGTACTGCAGAAATTCTTCTGTAACCTTGGCAGATCTGTGCCTTGCCACAATTCTGTCTCTGAGCTCCTTGGCCAGTTCCTTTGACCTCATGATTCTCATTTGGTCTAACATGCACTGTGAGCTGTGAGGTCTTATATAGACAGGTGTCGCCTTTACAAATCAAGTCCTATCAGTGTAATTACACACAGCTGGACTCCAATGAAGGAGTAGAACCATCTCAAGGAGGATCAGAAGGAAATGGACAGCATGTGACGTAAATATGAGAGTCTGAGCAAAGGGTCTGAATACTTATGACCATGTGATATTTCAGTTTTTCTTTTTAATAAATTTGCAAAAATTCTACATTTCTGTTTTTTTTCAGTAAAGATGGGGGCAGAGTGTACATTAATGAGGGAAAATGAACTTTATTGAATTTACCAAATGGCTGCAATGAAACAAAGAGTGAAAAAGGTAAAGGGGTCTGAATACTTTCCGTACCCACTGTATAACAGGCTACAGCTAGGAATGACTAATATTACAGTAGCACGAGGCATTAAATGCCTCAATATCTGGTGATGTCACCAACTAGAATATCCTCATTTACCAAGATGCTTTGCAGCACGTTAAGCAAATCGTTCATTTTCGACAGGTACGAGATATCTTGAAACAAGGCCACAAATATGGTGGGTATAATGGCGCAGGACCTGGTGAAAAGGACTCGGTAGAAACGTGACCATTTCAGGTTCAAGAATCCCTGGATATAATAGAAATGTAGGTTATAAGTGCGAAGATGGAGGAGAAACAATAATGACATCACAGCTGAACCTTTATACCACTATTATCTACAGTGTCTCTGTACGTAACGTGAAGGGCAAAATCTGCAGAAGAGTCTGCATGGAACAGCGGATATTTTCTCACCTTTCTAAATATTTGTCATTCGGCTCATTCTTATTTTCTAGATCTCTACTTGCTGTCAGTGAATAGGAACAATCCAGATTTCATTCATTATGCAAAAACCTAAACAGATCTAATACTTTTCTGAGGGTTTACTACAATTCGCTGCAGTGTAGATAATAATACCCTTCACTCTGCCCATCAGTGGTGGTCCTGAGGGTGGGATTGCACTTTGATCTTGAAGATAGTCCATCAGTGGTAAACCCCTTTAGTCATAAAAATAACACGTAGGGGACAGGTATAGACGACAACTATATTCACCTCCATCACGAACTGCCCGGCGTACGTCCCAGTCATCGTGGAGCTCTGCCCAGCTGCCAAGATGCCCACTGCCCAGATGTAGAGGGCGGCAGGACCAAAGAAGCAGCCGAGAATAATGCCCTGTGCAGAGGGAGAGGGGGCATCAGAAGGGGCACAATGGCAACAGTGAACATATATATATATATATATACAGTGCCTACAAGTAGTATTCAACTCCCTGCAGATTTAGCTGGTTGACACATGCGGAATTAACTTGGCATTGTGACATTTGTACTGTAGATCAGCCTGGAAGTGGGAAATGCACTGCTGCAAAAACATTTTTTATATTTTATTTTTTTTTTTTAAAACGTTAAAAGTTAATTCAGAGTGTCATTTATTATTCAACCCCTCAAACCACAAGAATTCTGTTTGGTCCCCCTAAAGTATTAAGAAGTAGTTCAGGCACCAAGAATAATGAGCTTCACATGTGTGGATTAATGATCTCTTTTGCCAGCCTTTTCTGACTATTTAAGACCCTCCCCAAACTTGTGAACAGCACTCATACATGGTCAACATGGGAAAGACAAAGGAGCATTCCAAGGCCATCAGAGACAAGATCGTGGAGGGTCACAAGGCTGGCAAGGGGTACAAAACCCTTTCCAAGGAGTTGGGCCTACCTGTCTCCACTGTTGGGAGCATCATCGTAAGTGGAAGGCTTATGGAACTACTGTTAGCCTTCCACGCCTGGACAGCCTTTGAAAGTTTCCTCCCGTGCCGAGGCCAGGCTTGTCCGAAGAGTCAAGGCTAACCCAAGGACAACAAGGAAGGAGCTCCAGGAAGATCTCATGGCAGTGGGGACATTGGTTTCAGTCAATACCATAAGTAATGTACTCCACCGCAATGGTCTCCGTTCCAGACGAGCCCGTAAGGTACCTTTACTTTCAAAGCGTCATGTCAAGGCTCGTCTACAGTTTGCTCATGATCACTTGGAGGACTCTGAGACAGACTGGTTCAAGGTTCTATGGTCTGATGAGACCAAGATCGAGATCTTTGGTGCCAACCACACACGTGACGTTTGGAGACTGGATGGCACTGCATACGACCCCAAGAATACCATCCCTACAGTCAAGCATGGTGGTGGCAGCATCATGCTGTGGGGCTGTTTCTCAGCCAAAGGGCCTGGCCATCTGGTCCGCATCCATGGGAGGATGGATAGCACGGCCTACCTGGAGATTTTGGCCAAGAACCTCCGCTCATCCATCAAGGATCTTAAGATGGGTCGTAATTTCATCTTCCAACAAGACAACGACCCAAAGCACACAGCCAAGAAAACCAAGGCCTGGTTCAAGAGGGAAAAAGTCAAGGTGTTGGAGTGGCCTAGTCAGTCTCCTGACCTTAACCCAATTGAAAACTTGTGGAAGGAGCTCAAGATTAAAGTCCACATGAGACACCCAAAGAACCTAGATAACTTGGAGAAGATCTGCATGGAGGAGTGGGCCAAGATAACTCCACAGACCTGTGCCGGCCTGATCAGGTCTTATAAAAGACGATTATTAGCTGTAATTGCAAACAAGGGTTATTCCACGAAATATTAAACATAGGGGTTGTATAATAATTGACCCACACTTTTATGTTTAAAATTTATTAAAATTCAACTGAGCAACATAACTTTTTGTTTTGTAAGATTTATGCTTCTGTTAATAAATCCTACTCTCGTTTGCAGTTTGAAGGCTCTAACTTATTTGCATCTTATCAAACCAGCTAAATCTGCAGGGGGTTGAATACTACTTGTAGGCACTGTATATATATACACACATACAGTACAGACCAAAAGTTTAGACACACCTCATTCATAGATTTTTCTGTATTTTCAGGACTATGAAAATTGTACATTCACACTTTCAAACAAATTCATTCAAGACCATGTTGCAAAAATCAGTGCGCCCAAATGAAACCATTAGGCGCAAAACTAAAGTTTAGACTACAAGATTCTAATTAACACTTCAACGACAGGAAAGTCTAATTCTTATTACACATATGACCAGCAGACGGGTGACGGTAAGAGGGCAATACTTAAAGAAAACCCCTTCCCACTTCATTCTGTCAGCAATGGCACCACATGGAAGAGAAATGTCACAAGAGCTGAGAAAGAAAACAATTTATTTTCACAAGAAATGTGAAGGATGTAGAAAGATCAGCAAGGCTTTACTTATCAATGTGAATACTGGAGCAAAAGTGATACAAAATGTAACAAAGATGGAAAACTGCAACATTTCACAGAGAAGCCACCATCTAAACAGGAGCGAATAATGATAAGAAGGGTGAAAGAAAGTCCACATGAAGGCTCACTGCCGTCATATAAAGAAGCAGAAAGCCGAACCGGATTGAGTGTTTCCCGTGAACCAATATGGCGTACACTGCAGAGAAACGGTAAGCCCAGGCACAAAAAAGCCGCCTACATTGTGCCAGAGCCCACAATCATGGCGCTCATACAATATACTAGATGCAGTGTATTTTATGAGGGGTGAATAAACTTTCCATCAACTAATTTAAGTAAAACTGATGATTTTGTAATTCAAGTTCAAGTTATATTATTCACCTTATCGTCATGTTATGGGGTAAAAAATGTTCTATGAAACTCAGTCGTGACAAAGGTTAGGAAATATTTAGAAACCTAATGTTTGCCATCAAGTTACTAGATGGTAATACCCCATAATATGTTTGTGCAGATCTGGATGTGAATTGTGCAGTTATTTTCCACTTACCCCTGTGTAAATGTCCACAGTTAAAGTATTGGTATCATTTGGGAACACGCCGGCATGTGGGCTGCTACTATTCAGGCAGACTTCGTACTGGAAAACAAAAGGAGAATACAAGTCACAAACTCAAATAGAGCAAATAAAGATTGAGTGCAGGATGAAAGTGTATTTATAGTTAATTGCACTTATTCTCCCTATATTCAGAGCTACATCACAATATCTGTCTGCAACGACCACTAGGGGAGCTCCCTGTATACAGAGATACATGATAAGATCCTGTCTACAGCCACCACTAGGGGGAGCTCCCTGTACCCAGAGATACATGATAAGATTCTGTCTGCAGCCACCACTAGGGGGAGCTTCCTGTATACAGAGATACATGATAAGATCCTGTCTGCAGCCACCACTAGAGGGAGCTTCCTGTATACAGAGATACATGATAATATTCTGTCTGCAGCCACCACTAGGGGAGCTCCCTGTATATAGAGATACATGATAAGATTCTGTCTGCAGTCACCACTAGGGGGAGCTCCCTGTATACAGAGATACATGATAAGATCCTGTCTGCAGTCACCACTAGGTGGAGCTCCCTGTATACAGAGATACATGATAAGATTGTCACCCTCTAGTGGTGACTGCAGACAGAATCTTATCATGTATCTCTGTATACAGGAGCTCCCCTGTGGTGGCTGCAGATAGGATCTTATCATGTATATCTATATACAGGAGCTCCCCTAGTGTGACTGCAGACAGATCTTATCATGTATCTCTGTATACAGGGAGCTCCTCCTAGTGGTGACTGCAGACAGGATCTTATCATGTATCTCTGTATACAGGGAGCTCCCTCTAGTGGTGACTGAAGACAGGATCTTATCATGTATCTCTATATACAGGGAGCTCCACCTAGTGGTGACTGCAGACAGGATCTTATCATGTATCTCTGTATACGGGGAGCTCCTCCTAGTGGTGACTGCAGACAGGATCTTATCATGTATCTCTGTATACAGGGAGCTCCCCTTGTGGTGACTGCAGACAGGATCTTATCATGTATCTCTATATACAGGGAGCTCCACCTAGTGGTGACTGCAGACAGATCTTATCATGTATCTCTGTATACAGGGAGCTCCCCTAGTGGTGACTGCAGACAGAATCTTATCATGTATCTCTGTATACAGGGAGCTCCCCCTAGTGGTGACTGCAGACAGGATCTTATCATGTATCTCTGTATACAGGGAGCTCCTCCTAGTGGTGACTGCAGACAGGATCTTATCATGTATCTCTGTATACAGGGAGCTCCCCCTAGTGGTGACTGCAGACAGGATCTTATCATGTATCTCTGTATACAGGGAGCTCCCCCTAGTGGTGACTGCAGACAGGATCTTATCATGTATCTCTTGTGGTGTAGTGACCCCTGATGCAGCTAGGGGGCACTGTGTAGGCTCCTCGGGATATGCATGGAGGCATGTGATGGATGGACGTTATGTATCGCAGAGGTGGGTGGCCTGTGATGGAAGCCTGGATATGTTTTGGTTCAGCAAATCTATTGCTGAGAGTTGTACTATATATTGGGAGGCTTCCAGGTGACTAGGAGAGCTGGGTGGTCCAGTCACCTACAAACCCACCCAAGGGGTATGTGTCTGAATACCTAAGATAAAACCTGTATATGGTTGTGTGTATCTGAAGGACCTGTGATGAGGTCATGATCAGGTGACCTAACCATGTGATCCTGACCTCACCTGTGGGCGGGGTTATGCCTATGTAATGGAGTGTGCTTGGCACCTGCTAGAGAGAGAGTGTGTGGGAGTCTGCCAGTGTGGACAGACTTCCATGTGTCCCGGCGGGACATTACAGAGAGGTCTCTGTGTCTGAGGAGTGAGGCTCCAGGCAGGAGCTGAAGTACTGAAGATTTGTATTGCATGTGACTGTAAGGTTTATGATGTAATAAACCTAAGGACTTTTTGCATAAGAAAAGTGTCTCCTGATTACCTCTGAAGCAGCCGAGTTGAAACCTTACACTCTGTATACAGGGAGCTCCCCTAGTGGCGACTGCAGACAGGATCTTATCATGTATCTCTGTATACAGGAAGCGCCCCCTAGTGGTAGCTGCAGACAGAATCTTATCATACATCTCTGTATACATGGAGCTCCCCCTAGTGGTGACTGCAGACAGAATCTTATCATGTATCTCTGTATACAGGGAGCTCCCTCTTGTGGTGGCTGCAGACAGAATCTTATCATGTATCTCTGTATACAGGGAGCTCCCCCTAGTAGTGACTGCAGACAGGATCTTATCATGTGTCTCTGTATACAGGGAGCTCCCCCTAGTGGTGGCTACAGACAGGATCTTATCATGTATCTCTGTATACAGGGAGCACCCCCTAGTGGTGGCTGCAGACAGAATCTTATCATGTATCTCT
The DNA here is from genome assembly GCA_033576555.1 of Oophaga sylvatica. NCBI lineage: Eukaryota > Metazoa > Chordata > Amphibia > Anura > Dendrobatidae > Oophaga > Oophaga sylvatica. The sequence goes on along the minus strand of JARQOD010000007.1, from coordinate 89,588,242 downwards.
GTATACAGGGAGCTCCCCCTTGTGGTGACTGCAGACAGGATCTTATCATGTATCTCTATATACAGGGAGCTCCACCTAGTGGTGACTGCAGACAGAATCTTATCATGTTCTCTGTATACAGGGAGCTCCCTCTTGTGGTGGCTGCAGACAGAATCTTATCATGTATCTCTGTATACAGGGAGCTCCCCCTAGTAGTGACTGCAGACAGGATCTTATCATGTATCTCTGTATACAGGGAGCTCCTCCTAGTGGTGACTGCAGACAGGATCTTATCATGTATCTCTGTATACAGGGAGCTCCCTCTAGTGGTGACTGAAGACAGGATCTTATCATGTATCTCTATATACAGGGAGCTCCACCTAGTGGTGACTGCAGACAGGATCTTATCATGTATCTCTGTATACAGGGAGCTCCCCCTAGTAGTGACTGCAGACAGGATCTTATCATGTATCTCTGTATACAGGGAGCTCCTCCTAGTGGTGACTGCAGACAGGATCTTATCATGTATCTCTGTATACAGGGAGCTCCCCTTGTGGTGACTGCAGACAGGATCTTATCATGTATCTCTATATACAGGGAGCTCCACCTAGTGGTGACTGCAGACGGGAATCTTATCATGTATCTCTGTATACAGGGAGCTCCCCTAGTGGTGACTGCAGACAGAATCTTATCATGTATCTCTGTATACAGGAGCTCCCCCTAGTGGTGACTGCAGACAGAATCTTATCATGTATCTCTGTATACAGGGAGCTCCTCCTAGTGGTGACTGCAGACAGGATCTTATCATGTATCTCTGTATACAGGGAGCTCCCCCTAGTGGTGGCTGCAGACAGAATCTTATCATGTATCTCTGTATACAGGGAGCTCCCCCTTGTGGTGACTGCAGACAGGATCTTATCATGTATCTCTATATACAGGGAGCTCCACCTAGTGGTGACTGCAGACAGAATCTTATCATGTATCTCTGTATACAGGGAGCTCCCCCTAGTGGTGGCTGCAGACAGGATCTTATCATGTATCTCTGTATACAGGGAGCTCCCCCTAGTGGTGGCTGCAGACAGAATCTTATCATGTATCTCTATATACAGGGAGCTCCCCCTAGTGGTGGCTACAGACAAGATCTTATCATGTATCTCTGTATACAGGGAGCTCCCCCTAGTGGTGGCTACAGACAGGATCTTATCATGTGTCTCTGTATACAGTTTTTAATCTAAGCCTATAGCAATGTAACAGTTATGATCACTCCTGGAGCATTGTGGCCCCATCAGGCCCAGGGTTCCATATCACCTACTTATACACAAAGGGCATCAGCACATATGCTCAATATTACAGTTGTGGCCAAAAGTTTTGAGACTGACGCACACTTTGGTTTTCACATTTTGCCTCTTTGGTGATTTTGCTGTTTCCATGGTTACTGATGGACAATTATAAACATTCCATAAATTTTTACACTTTTATTCACAAATACATGAAGTATATGTAAAGCCTCAATATTTCCCCTCTGTATTGGGGACCGGTCTGATTCACAGAAAATTGTCTCACCGCATCATGATTGGTTTTCTTATAAAAAGCTTCTGCAAACACGGACATGACGAAGAGGTTGATGATGAAGGAGACGAGCAGCGCGATGGTGGACTCTATCAGGAAGTACATGTTGGCTTCTTTCACCTCCTCCTTTTTCTTTCGGTCAATGTTCCTAGACTGATGAAGTGAAAGAGCATCAGAGAAAGAGCTGACAGAGGATGGCGATGTATGTACATATATATATATAGAGGATGGCGCTGTATGTACATATATATATATTATATATATAGAGGATGGCGCTGTATGTACATATATATATATATATATATATATATATATATATAGAGGACGGCGCTGTATGTGGATGAGTGTATATATAGAGAGAGAGAGAGAGGACGGCGCTGTATGTACATATATATATATATAGAGGACGGCGCTGTATGTACATATTGTGAGGCAGTGACCAGGATCGTTTACGAGAGACGTTATATTTCCCCAGAATGTGTACAGAGACCTATTAAAGCCATTGGAGTGCATTGCAGTCACACACACACAGCTGCGGCTGCAATGCAGGAATGAAGGTGAGCAATGACCTGGTCAGACTACCTGGCTAAGGCAGATTAAGTAAAATCCGGCAGGGCCTTCATTTCTTGGAGGAGGTCACAGGAGGCAGTGGGGCGGCCTCCTCCCTCCAACCCGGGTTTTCCAGTGGCTTTTGCCACAGGTCTTTAAAACTCCTGCACTAAGGATTAGTGTTGTTCTATGTTTGGACCCTGCTAGGAGCATAGCAGGAAAGCTACGCAGGATTGCGTCTAGCTGAACCCACACCTGGGCGGCTCTGCACCTGTCAGGCTCTGTTCGGCCCGGCGTGGCCGTTGTCCCCGGCAACCATTGTTTATGGACTGATGTTACCCCGGCTGCGTACCGGAGGACTTTTCTGTTTAACCCGTGAGTTGCTGAATAAAAGCTGTTTAATTTGAACTTGCTTGGGTCACTGCCTCAGTTACTGCACGGTGTGAACACCGCTGCCTTACAGTTGGTGGAGAATGCGGGCATTGTGACTGAGGTATACCCCCACCGGCAGCTTCATGACCCCAATCCGGCCGGCCACTTTTCAGCCTCACCCCGTGGACAAAATGGAGGAGTTGGTAAAGCAGCTGGTAATTACACAACAGCAGCAGCTGCAGTCTCAGCGACAACAGCAGGAGCAGTACCTGAGTCTCCACAGCGGCGAACAGCACAATGAGCAACAGCAGCTATTGTACCAGCAGCAGCAAAAAACAAACGAACTGTTGCTGCAACAGATTTCTGCACTGCGGGAGACCTCGACGGCACCAGCCCCTGAACGTCGCGAGGCCCGAGACAGGGTTCGCTCAGCGATGAGGAAGATGGGACCGGAGGACGACGTGGAAGCTTTCCTGACAGTTTATGAGCGCACAGCGGAGCGGGAAAACCTACCCGCCGGCCAGTGGGCAGAAGTAGTAGCTCCGTTTCTGGTCAGCGATGCACAAAAGGCCTACTTCGATCTCAGTCGGGAGGACGCCCAGGACTACCAGAGGCTCAAAGGTGAGATCCTTGCCCGACTGGGGGTTAATACATACGTGAGGGCTCAGCGTGTATTTTCATGGGCCTATGTGGAGACACGACCCGCGCAGTCTCAGGCTTATGACCTCCTGCAGCTGGTAAAGAAGTGGCTCCAGCCAGAGACTTTGTCTCCAGCCCAGATGGTGGAGAGGGTGGTGGTTGACAGGCTGGTGAGGACTCTGCCGGCTGCTATCCAACGTTGGGTGGGGCAAGGCGACCCCGGCACACTCGACCAGGTAGTCAGTTTGATCGAGCGCTACTCGGCCACTCAAGACTTTATTCGAGACTCCGCCCCCTCTCGGCTGTCACACCGATCCCTGCCAACCCAGGAATCGGGAAAGGGGTCGCATCCCTCTGCTGGGAACAGTCAGCACCGTACCTGTGCTGAAGGGGAACCCCGGAGTGAGAGTGGCAGGAGACCGGTTCCCTCCCAAACTGTCATAAGACCTAACAGTACCTCCACCCTTAGGTGCTGGCGGTGTCAGGGGCCGGGACATGTGATGTCTAATTGTCCCCTGACTATGGAACCCATGGACTGCGGATATAGCCGCCGGGTCTCAATGTATGCCCAGACCGTCTGCACAGCAATCCTCGACCCCCAGGACAGTGAACTCCAAATATGCCAGGTACTGGTTAATGGGTACCCTACGGAGGCTCTCCTAGACTCAGGGAGCCTCGTGACTCTGGTACATGGGTCACTGGTGGCAGGAGACAACCCCAGCAGACGGCAGGTCGGGGTTGTATGTATCCATTGGGACCTCCGAGAGTATCCAACTACGGAGGTAGTTTTGTCCACGCCATGTGGAGACATAAAACATGTGGTGGGAGTGGTAAAAAATCTTCCCTATGGGTCTGTGTTGGGAAGAGACTTGCCCCTGTTCTGGACTCTGTGGAAAAACAAAATCCATTCTCCCCTGGTAAAATGTATTACAGATGCTGTACCCGACGAACCTGCCGTAGGGGTGTCCCACATAGGGATAGAGTGTGACCCCGATAGGTTTCCCTTAGAGGTGCTGGCAGGAGAGGTGGAGGAGACCACATCGATTCCCGAGCTGGAAGTGTCCAGGGCCACGTTTGGGACAGCTCAGCTACAACATCCCACCCTGACTCAGGCGCGGGAAAGGGTGCTAGAGGTAAACGGCGTAGCCCAACAGCCCAATGCAGTTACGGTATTTCCACGTATGGTAGTCAGTGGAGAGTTGCTTTATAGGGTAGATAAAATCAGGGACGAGGTTGTGGAACAGTTGGTAGCACCTCAGTCGTATCGTCGGGTGATTCTAGATTTGGCACACTCACACTTGCTGGGTGGCCACTTAGGGGAAAAAAAACCTCTAGAACGTATCTTGCAGCGGTTCTTTTGGCCTGGAGTTTACGCGCGGAGGTCAAAAGGTACTGCGAATCCTGCCCCGAATGTCAGTTGACCTCACCCACTGCAAGTTTCCGTAGTCCATTGGTACCCCTGCCGGTGATAGAGGTACCTTTTGAACGGATTGCAATGGATTTGGTAGGGCCCATTGTAAAATCCACCCGTGGCCACCAACACATACTGGTGGTCGTCGACTATGCTACCCGGTACCCGGAGGCTATACCACTACGCCACACCTCGGCAAAACTTATTGCCAGAGAACTGTTTGCCATGTTCTGTCGCCTGGGACTACCTAAGGAGATACTGACGGATCAGGGGACCCCCTTTATGTCCAAGGTGACAAGAGAACTGTGCAAACTGCTAAAAATTAAACAATTGCGCACCTCGGTGTACCACCCTCAAACCGACGGGTTAGTAGAACGGTTCAATAGAACCCTCAAGTCCATGTTAAAAAAGGTGGTTTCTAAGTATGGAAGGGATTGGGACATGTTGCTACCCTATTTGATGTTCGCTGTCCGTGAGGTACCCCAGGCTTCCACAGGGTTCTCTCCCTTTGAGTTATTGTGCGGCAGACAACCTAGGGGTCTGTTGGACGTAGCCAAAGAGACATGGGAACAAGAGCCGACTCCACATAGGAGTATAATTGAACACGTGGCTAGTATGCAGGACCGGATCGCGGCGGTCAGGCCCATCGTGAAAGAACATCTGTTAGATGCCCAGGCAACCCAGAGGCGCACATATAATAAAAGAGCCCGAGTCAGGTCTTTTAACAAGGGCGATCGGGTATTAGTACTGGTACCCACAGTCGAGAGTAAGCTCATGGCCAAGTGGCAAGGGCCATATGAGATTCGAGAAAAGGTGGGGGAGGTAAATTACCGGGTGTATCAGCCCGGAAGGAGGAAACCTGAGCAGATTTACCATGTAAACCTGCTAAAGCCTTGGAAAGATCGAGAGTGTTTAGTTACAGACATCACCCCGGGCATATCACCAGAGAGTTCTCTACCTTCAGCCAGGGAAGCGTCCAAGGGGGAGGTCAGGATAAGTGATGCCCTCACTAAACAGCAGCGACGGGAGGCTCGCTCCCTGGTGCAAAACAATACCGACGTGTTCTCAGAGCTACCAGGTAGGACTTCGGTTATCCAACATGACATTGTCACCGAACCTGGGGTAAGGGTGCGAATAAGACCGTACCGGGTGCCGAAGCCCGGAGGCAAGCCATTTCGGCTGAGGTAAAACAAATGCTTCAGTTAGGCGTCATAGAGGAATCACGGAGTGAGTGGGCTAGCCCCATTGTACTGATTCCAAAACCAGACGGATCATTACGCTTCTGTAATGATTTCCGGAAATTGAATGAAGTGTCAAAGTTCGACCTTTATCCAATGCCCCGGGTGGACGAGCTGATTGAGAGACTGGGGCAGGCCCAGTACTTTACCACGCTCGATCTCACCAAGGGTTACTGGCAGGTACCTCTCACAGATTCGGCGAAGGAAAAGACCGCCTTCGTAACTCCGGAGGGTCTATTTCACTATGTGGTCTTACCTTTTGGCTTACATGGGGCCCCGGCTACATTTCAGAGATTGATGGACATAGTGCTCAAGCCTCATCAGGAATACGCGTCCGCGTATCTAGATGATATCATCATATTTAGCACCGACTGGCAAACGCATCTAACACACGTACAAGCGGTGCTGGATTCTCTCAGAGACGCGGGGTTAACGGCAAACCCAAAAAAATGTGCGATAGGGCTGGAGGAAGCTCGATATTTGGGGTATGTGATAGGCCGAGGAGCTATCAAGCCCCAAATCAATAAAGTTGAGGCCATAAAAAACTGGCCTAAACCATCGAGTACAAAACAGGTGAGGGCGTTCCTTGGCATCCTTGGGTATTACCGCCGGTTTATACCTAATTTTGACGGGCGAACGGCGGCCCTGACCGATCTCTTGAAAGGAAAAAAAACGGTAATGGTTCGGTGGAACCCTCAGGCAGAAGAAGCCTTTCAGTCCATGAGTTGGCCCTGTGTGGACAGCCGGTCCTCATCAGCCCCAACTTCAATGAAACCTTCATTGTACAGACAGATGCCTCGGAGGTAGGACTAGGGGCGGTGTTGTCACAAAAAGTGAATGGTGAAGAGCACCCGGTCACCTACTTGAGTAGAAAACTTGTCCCGGCAGAGAAAAACTATAGCGTGGTAGAGAAGGAGTGTTTGGCTATTAAGTGGGCCTTGGAATCACTACGTTATTATTTACTCGGGCGTCAGTTCTGCTTGGTGACGGACCACTCACCCTTGGTATGGATGAGGAATGCCAAGGAGAGGAATGCGCGAGTCACCAGGTGGTTCCTGTCACTGCAAAATTTCAGTTTCTCTGTAGAACATCGCCCTGGGAAGTTGCAAGCAAACGCGGATGCCCTGTCCCGGGCACCCTGTATGGTGGCAAATGTTCAACCCCCCAAGTTTGAACAGAGGGGGGGGATATGTGAGGCAGTGACCGGGATCGTTTACGAGGGACGTTATATTTCCCCCAGAATGTGTACAGAGACCTATTAAAGCCATTGGAGTGCATTGCAGTCACACACCAAAAGCTGCGGCTGCAATGCAGGAATGAAGGTGAGCAATGACCTAGTCAGACTACCTGGCTAAGGCAGATTAAGTAAAATCCGGCAGGGCCTTCATTTCTTGGAGGAGGTCACAGGAGGCAGTGGGGCGGCCTCCTCCCTCCAACCCGGGTTTTCCAGTGGCTTTTGCCACAGGTCTTTAAAACTCCTGCACTAAGGATTAGTGTTGTTCTATGTTTGGACCCTGCTAGGAGCATAGCAGGAAAGCTCCACAGGATTGTGTGTAGCTGAACCCACGCCTGGGACGGCTCTGCACCTGTCAGGCTCTGTTCGGCCCGGCGTGGCCGTTGTCCCCGGCAACCATTGTTTATGGACTGATGTTACCCCGGCTGCGTACCGGAGGACTTTTCTGTTTAACCCGTGAGTTGCTGAATAAAAGCTGTTTAATTTGGACTTGCTTGGGTCACTGCCTCAGTTACTGCACGGTGTGAACACCGCCGCCTTACAATATATATATATATATATATATTTATATATATATATAGGACGGCGCTGTATGTGGATGAGTGTATATATAGAGAGAGAGAGGACGGCGCTGTATGTGGATGAGTGTGTATATATATATAGAGAGAGGAGAGAGAGAGAGAGGACGGCGCTGTATGTGGATGAGTGTATATATATATATATATATAGAGAGAGAGGACGGCGCTGTATGTGGATGAGTGTATATATATATATAGAGAGAGAGAGAGGACGGCGCTGTATGTGGATGAGTGTATATATATATATAGAGAGAGAGGACGGCGCTGTATGTGGATGAGTGTGTATATATATATATATATAGAGAGAGAGAGGACGGCGCTGTATGTGGATGAGTGTATATATATATATATATATAGAGAGAGAGGACGGCGCTGTATGTGGATGAGTGTATATATATATATAGAGAGAGAGAGGACGGCGCTGTATGTGGATGAGTGTATATATATATATAGAGAGAGAGAGGACGGCGCTGTATGTGGATGAGTGTGTATATATATATATATATATATATATATATATAGAGGACGGCGCTGTATGTGGATGAGTATATATATATATATAGGACGGCGCTGTATGTGGATGAGTGTGTATATATATAATATATATTATATATATATATATATATATAGAACGACGCTGTATGTGGATGAGTGTATATATACAGTACAGACCAAAAGTTTGGACACACCTCATTCAAAGATTTTTCTGTATTTTCATGACTATGAAAATTGTACATTCACACTGAAGGTATCAAAACTATGAATTATCACATGTGGAATTATACATTACACTTTACAAAAAAGTGTGAAACAACTGAAAATATGTCTTATATTCTAGGTTCTTCAAAGTAGCCACCTTTTGCTTTGATTTGATTTTGAATAAATCCCCAACAGTGTCACCAGCAAAGCCCCCCCACACCATCACACCACCTCCTCCATGCTTCACGGTGGGAACCAGGCATGTAGAGTCCATCCATTCACCTTTTCTGCGTGCAAAGCAGTAATCAAAGCAAAAGGCCTAGAATATAAGACATAATTTCAGTTGTTTCACACTTTTTTGTAAAGTGTAATGTATAATTCCACATGTGATAATTCATAGTTTTGATGCCTTCAGTGTGATTCTACAATTTTCATAGTCATGAAAATACAGAAAAATCTTTGAATGAGGAGGTGTGCCCAAACTTTTGGTCTGTACTGTATATATATATATATATATATATATATATATTAATATATATATATAGCAGGTGAGGAACAAATGCTGAGACGTCAGGAGTTCTGACAAATAGTCTTTACATTTTGTTAGTTGATAAAAATACATTATTAAAACTATTAACACTGATATTTGTGAAGCATTGATACATTGCAGCCACATTGTCAGTGATTTCCCAGTGTACAGCTGGTGTTGATTTTAGGTGCGGTAACGTTCCCCGAGTCCAGGTTTCTGCTCCTCTCCATGGGGAGTGATCGAGATAACAATTCCTATAATCCAGCATTTAGTGCCCCAATAATTCTGCTCTGTGCTGCAGGCGATGTACAGAACTGTTATAATCCTGACTGTCACACAGCCGCAGAGAGGTCGGTCATCCATGACTGTCTGATGATGCAGAACATTTCAGAATGTGCGCATTATATTTGCGATACATGACTTCTGTTTTCTGATAGGACTCATGAACCTGGGGTGTCTTGTAACTGAGCCCCCTCTTTATAGAGCATGAAGCCCCCAGCATACAATGCCAATGATATGACCTTACCTTGACGAGTGAGGAGTGCAGGAAGATGTTGTGTGGCATGATGATGGCGCCAATGATGCCAACAGCTTGGAGTAACTCGTCGGATCCGCAGCCGGAGCAGTACGGGTAGAACATGCCCTTTATCACCTCTCTCTGGTCTGGACGCACCACCACATACTGCAACATGTTGGGAAAAAGTTACTACGAGTGTAGGAGAGCAGGGTCCGCGCCGATCTATGGAGCCTGGTGACTGCGTGACAAGGTGACGGCTGCCACAGGGCACAGGGGCCAAGCGCGTTCCACCCTGTGATCCCTGTCCTCACCTCATAGCCGAATGTCACCGCCATTATAGTAATAAGTAAGGCGAAGAAAGCTTCCAGCTTCCTGAGACCTGGAGGAAGCACAGGACAATGCTAGGACTGGGAATACACGATCCGTCACATAATCTGGATTATATTCCCGTAATCTCACCGTATTTATCCAGGAAGAGAAAGAAGAGCGTGTCAATGATGGTGATGAGAACACCGCCCCAAAGGGGAATCCTGCAAAACATGCAAGAGATGCTGAGCAGGGTCTGCATAATACACAGCCCCCATAATATTACCAGTCACAGTCCCCATAATAGTGCCAGCTATAAGATTCCCCTAAGCCCGGGGTCACACTACTGTAGAATACGGACGATCGCTACGCGATAAAACATCCCATAGCACTGGCACAGTGTTACTCCATGGGGCAGCTCACATCAGCTTTATTTTCTCAGCTGTATTCGGCGTGCGTGTAAAATCACACCATGCAACGATTGTCACCAAGACTTGGCCGAGACTCACCGATGCAAGCCTATGGGTACGAGAAAAAAAAAAAAAAAATCGCACAGCACTCGGACCATGCACCATGCCAGTGCTGTCCGATTTTTACGCACCGGTGTCCATGGAAAAGAAAGCAATTCATGTGACTTGTACAGTAAAATTAGACAGATATATAGATAGATAAAAGGATAGATAGATAGATAGATAGATAGATAGATAGATAGATAGATAGATAGATAGATAGATAGATAGATAGAAGAAAAGCTGGCAATTCATGTGCCGTGTTCTGTAAAATCACCGCAGGAGCCGACAGGATAGGAGAGATGGATTACACACAGCAAATACATATAGAATAGTTAGATATATAGATGTCTGTAACAAATACAATTAGTGCAGTGTGTGCAGGTTACTGTACATGTATTTAATGAAAGATTATTTTTCTGAAAAAAAAAAAGGCGTGGGCTCCCGTGCAATTTTCTTAACCAGCAGAGGGAAAGCCAACAGCTGGGGCCGATGTTTATAGCCTGTGAAGGGGGTAATACCCATGGAGCTTCCCAGGCTATTAGTATCAGTTCATAACAGTATACTTAGCCTTAACTGGCAATACAACGGTGACATCAACCCCCCCACTATAACCCCATTTGCCACCACTATAGGGCAAGTGGGAAGAGCGAGGATAAGTGCCAGAATTAGCACATCTTATAGATGCGCCTTTTCTGGGGTGGCTGAGAGCTGATGTTTTTAGCCTGGGGGGAGCAGTATCCATTGCCCCTTCCTAGGCTATTAATATCAGACCGCAGCTGTCTGCATAGCCTTTGCTGGTTATTAATTATAGGGGTACCCTACGTCATTTTTTGGGGAGGTCCCCCATTTTAATAGACAGTAAAGGCTAAGTATACAGCTGTGAGCTGATATTAATTGCCTGGGAAGCTCAACGGGTATTACCCCCTTCTCAGGCTATAAACATCTGCCCCTGATGTTGGCTTTCCCTCTGCTAGTTACGAAAATGATGCGAGAGCTCACACAATTTTTTTCAGAAAAATAATTTTTTATTAATTTAATACATGTACAGTAATCTGCACACACACTGCACTAATTGTATATGTCATCGACATCTGTATATCAACCTATTCTATGTGTATATACTGTATGTAATCCATCTCTTCTATCCTGTCGGCCCCTGCTGTGATTTTACACTAAATATAGGTACAGTCTATATGGCAGTAATGCGGTATATAAGTATAGTCTATATGGCAGTAATGCGGTATATAACTATAGTCTATATGGCAGTAATGCGGTATATAAGTACAGGCTATATAGCAGTAATGCGGTATATAAGTATAGTCTATATGGCAGTAATGCGGTATATAAGTATAGTCTAATGGCAGTAAGTAGTATAGTATAGTCTTATGCATAATACGGTATATAAGTATAGTCTATATGGCATATGTAGAATAAGTTGTTATTAGTAATGTATATAAGTACAGTCTATATGGCAGTAATGCGTATATAAGTACAGTCTATATGGCAGTAATGCGTATATAAATACAGTCTATATGGCAGTAATGCGGTATATAAATAGTCTATATGGCAGTAATGCTAATATAATAGTAAGTATAAGTAAGTCTATATGGCAGTAATGCGGTATATAAGTATAGTCTATATGGCAGTAATGTGGTATATAAGTATAGTCTATATGGCAGTAATGCGGTATATAAGTATAGTCTATATGGCAGTAATGCGGTATATAAGTATAGTCTATATGGCAGTAATGCGGTATATAAGTAAGTCTATATGCAGTAATGCGGTATATAAGTACAGTCTATATGGCAGTAATGCGGTATATAAGTACAGTCTATATGGCAGTAATGCGGTATATAAGTAAGTCTATATGGCAGTAATGCGGTATATAAGTATAGTCTATATGGCAGTAATGCGGTATATAAGTACAGTCTATATGGCAGTAATGCGTATATAAGTATAGTCTATATGGCAGTAATGCAGTATATAAGTATAGTCTATATGGCAGTAATGCAGTATATAAGTATAGTCTATATGGCAGTAATGCAGTATATAAGTAAGTCTATATGGCAGTAATGCAGGTATATAAGTACAGTCTATATGGCAGTAATGCGGTATATAAGTATAGTCTATATGGCAGTAATGCGGTATATAAGTATAGTCTATATGGCAGTAATGCGGTATATAAGTAAGTCTATATGGCAGTAATGCGGTATATAAGTACAGTCTATATGGCAGTAATGCGGTATATAAGTACAGTCTATATGGCAGTAATGCGGTATATAAGTATAGTCTATATGGCAGTAATGCGGTATAATAAGTACAGTCTATTATGGCAGTAATGGGTATATAAAGTAAGTCTAATATGGCAGTAATGCGGTATATAAGTACAGTCTATATGGCAGTAATGCGGTATATAAGTATAGTCTATATGGCAGTAATGTATATAAGTAGTCTATATGCAGAATGGGTATATAAGTACAGTCTATATGGCAGTAATGCGGTATATAAGTAAGTCTATATGGCAGTATGGGTATAAAGTACAGTCTAATGGCATAATGGGTATATAAGTATAGTCTATATGGCAGTAATGTGGTATATAAGTACAGTCTATTGGCAGTAATGTGGTATATAAGTACAGTCTATATGCAGTAATGCGGTATATAAGTACAGTCTATATGCAGTAATGCGGTATATAAGATACAGTCTATATGGCAGTAATGGGTATATAAGTAAGTCTATATGACAGTAATGCGGTATATAAGTATAGTCTATATGGACAGTAATGTGGTATATAAGTACAGTCTATATGGCAGTAATGCGGTATATAAGTACAGTCTATATGGCAGTAATGCGGTATATAAGTACAGTCTATATGGCAGTAATGCGGTATATAAGTAAGTCTATATGGCAGTAATGTGGTATATAAGTACAGTCTATATGGCAGTAATGCGGTATATAAGTACAGTCTATATGCAGTAATGTGGTATATAAGTACAGTCTATATGCAGTAATGCGGTATATAAGTACAGTCTATATGGCAGTAATGCGGTATATAAGTAAGTCTATATGGCAGTAATGAGGTATATAAGTACATCTATATGGCAGTAATGCGGTATATAAGTACAGTCTATATGACAGTAATGCGGTATATAAGTATAGTCTATAGGCAGTAATGTGGTATATAAGTATAGTCTATATGGCAGTAATGCGGTATATAAGTAAGTCTATATGCAGTAATGCGGTATATAAGTACAGGCTATATTGCAGTAATGCGGTATATAAGTATAGTCTATATGGCAGTAATGCGGTATATAAGTACAGTCTATATGGCAGTAATGCGGTATATAAGTACAGTCTATATGGCAGTAATGCGGTATATAAGTACAGTCTATATGGCAGTAATGCGGTATATAAGTACAGTCTATATGGCAGTAATGCGGTATATAAGTATATTCTATATGGCAGTGGTGCAGTTTACATTCCCTATAGTTATTGTTTGCACACAGAAGCTGCTGCAGCCTCTGGTTGGTTTGTATATGGAGAGACAGATGTAAGTATATGGGGATCTTACCGTCCGGCTGACAGAAGGCTAAAAGCAATGGCGGTACCAATGACTTCCTGCATATCTGACCCAATAATGGCTATTTCCACTAAGATCCACAGTAGCCATCGAGGAGCCTGAAGCACGAAGGATATGGATTATATATCAGTCAGTCTTCTGAAATCAAAGCAATGAGGCGTAACACAAGATCTGCCCCCAACATCCAAAAATCCCAGGAAAGAACTCTGCAAATACTTTTGTGCTTATTTCAACTTTCATTCACATTCAAAGCAGATTTCATAATCCTCCTGGTCATCCTTGGAAACAGACATGTAATCTACCAGATTAATGGTGCCCGTACACAGTCGCGCAGAGGCAGCGGCTGATCTCCTGTGGATGGGATCTCCTGCCGATCCTCTTATCTCAGTGATGCGACTGGTGGGTATGACCTTACCTTTGGGTAGTAAGAACGGCAAATCTGCGCCAAGTCTCTACCAGTGACCACACCAAGCCGTATGGCCAACCGCTGGCATATAAGACCAAGGAAGGTAGCGCCAAGGAGAACCCACAAGAGCTGGGAAGATACAGAGGTAACGCCGTTAGTGTGGACCCCATAGCAGAATGCTCTGCAGGTGATGAGGATCTCACTATACATTGAGTTTGGGTAAAAGTTCTGGCTCCCACCTTAAATCCAGCAATTGCTCCGCACTGCAGGTCAGACTCAATGTTCCCAGGGTCCAGGTAGGCGATGCTCATAAGGAACCCAGGTCCTGTAAACGCCCAGAGCTTGCGGAAGCTGAATCCAGGCTATGAGGGTCGTCAGAGACACAGGATAGAAAGCGGGTCAGATACCGGGTAAGGGGTAAATTAGTGCAACCATGGGGTCACATAAATCAGAGGGCTAAGGTTAGGAAGAATCGAGCTGGAACCAAGGCATAACCACATTGCAGCCTCTGATGGGGTCAACATGCTGAGACGGCCCACCCAGGTGAAGAAATATTACATTTTGGAAGAAGCCATCACTACAGGGCACTCCTTACAAATTGTATCTGCTAGTACTGTAGTCAGTGGGATTCAGCCAGAGGCAGGGAGCTCCCCCTAGTGGTGGCTGCAGACAGGATCTTATCATGTATCTCTGTATACAGGGAGCTCCCCCTAGTGGTGACTGCAGACAGGATCTTATCATGTATCTCTGTATACAGGGAGCTCCCCTAGTGGTGACTGCAGACAGGATCTTATCATGTATCTCAGTATACAGGGAGCTCCCCCTAGTGGTGGCTGCAGACAGAATCTTATCATGTATCTCTGTATACAGGGAGCTCCCCTAGTGGTGGCTGCAGACAGGATCTTACCATGTATCTCTGTATACAGGGAGCTCCCCTAGTGGTGGCTGCAGACAGGATCTTATCATGTATCTCTGTATACAGGGAGCTCACCCTAGTGGTGGCTGCAGACAGAACCTTATCATGTATCTCTGTATACAGGGAGCTCCCCCTAGTGGTGACTGCAGACAGGATCTTTTCATGTATCTCTGTATACAGGGAGCTCCCCCTAGTGGTGGCTGCAGACAGGATCTTATCATGTATCTCTGTATACAGGGAGCTCCCCCTAGTGGTGGCTGCAGACAGAATTTTATCATGTATCTCTACATACAGGGCGCTCCCCATAGTGTTGGCTAGATATAGATGAAATAAAAAAAGATAAGCCTTTTATTACTTTTTACGACACATAAGAGCATTAACCCATTCACCCACCTAAACCACCAGAGATATTAGATGTGCATCAGTACCATTTGGTAATCATCTATAGCCACACAAAAGCACCAGGGTCATTTGGTATCCACTTACAGTGGGTACGGAAAGTATTCACACCCCTTTACATTTTTTACTGTTTGTTTCACTGCAGCCATTTGGTAAATTCAAAAAAGTTCATTTTTTTCTCATTAATGTACACTCTGCCCCCATCTTGACTGAAAAAAAAACAGAAATGTAGACATTTTTGCAAATTTATTAAAAAAGAAAAGCTGTATAAGGCATCCAAGATCACCACTAATAACATTAACCCTTTCACTATCATAATAAATATTAAATATTACACCAGGACTATAACCAGGCTCAGTATTATTAACCAATAAACCATTATATGTAAAAATATGTTACTGTTACATTTTATCAGAAAATCTTGACTTTTATACATCTCATGATGCCCTTATTACCTCCATAAATCCTAGTAGGATATATTTAAAGGGATTTCCAGAGGATACATTTAGGACATAAATTGGAAAGTTTAATATTAAATTGCATCTTTTTAGCTATTTTCCACTATTTCTTGTGGTGAATTTTGTAATAGAAACGTTTGTGCCCCCCTCCCCCCAACCATTTGTATCTAAATGATTCCTAACTTCTGTCCTAAGTCAGGTTCAGCAGCTATAATTACTTTTTGGTATGGGACATCGATCTTGTGAATCTGAAATGTTTATCCGGAATTTTGGGAACAAGGCCTGTGTTATACTGATTCTTTATAGGCAGCAGAGTGACATGGTCACAATGTATCTAAGAGATGAGACATTTCCAGAGTCAAGCATTGATTGCAAGGTAGAAAGGTTATAAAACAATATCCGTTTATTAGGTCACTAATCATGGTTCCCTCCAATTATTTATTACACCCCTAGTTATCGTATTTTATCATGATAAATACATTTTAATTCAATCAGTGCTGGACTATCAGATACTTGTGATTTTAGGACAGTGATTAGACAGCCATGATCAGATTCATAACTCACCCTCCCTGTGGACGGTATAGATATCTTCTCGTCCAGATAAGTGGATCCTTCTTCATTACTGAGTCTTTCGATGGCTCCATATCCTCGATTCCTTGGTGAATCTTAAGGAACAGAAATCTAACTTTAATGTAATGTATAATTGTGTATTTGGCCATATCAGGTGAGAAGGATCTTGTAGGTTTTCCTCTGTTATCACTCCCCCCAATCTTGTCGATTTTGTCCCAAGTTTGAAAGAAGAACTTTGTTTACCGCTGTCTCGGTTCATTCTCACAGGTCTACAAAAAAATATTTTTTGTAATCATCGCAGGTGACTTTTTACTTTTCTGAATCATCTTTTTGTCCTGATTTCAAAATTGTATATAGTTTTTCTGTAGCACGTATAGTTTCCATGGATCAGCATCATTATTATAAGATATAGGAAATATACTGGCGACATTTAATAAACAGTCATCTACATATCAGAAGAAAAGCTTCACCATATAAAACTGTTTTATTGAACTAAAATAATTTTACATGCAAAATAGAAACCAAAATATGAGCAAAAATTAAAATTGCTTGACACTAGACTGTCATTGATGCCATTTTTCAGGGTTGTCCCTATATAACATCAGCTCGGCTGCTCCATCAGGTACATACTCATCTTGACTCGAGGTATCCATGTCTTCGCCAGTAGCTTCAGCTCCCTAGTCTTCATATTCCACTTCCTTTTCATCCAATCCAGACAACGGTGGTACAGGAACTGGCAAGGTCCCATCATGTGGAACTGGCCTCATCGCAGATTCAAGTTCAGGGTAATTCATCTTATGTTTGTTCTTTGTAGAAAAGCCCTTCAGTTTGACAAAACAAAAGTAGCATTCATCACTATGATTTTTGGGTTCTCTCCAAATCATGGGAACAGCAAATAGTATAGCCACTTTCCTCATATCCAACCAGTCACGAAGACCATTGGAACAACTTGAGCATATCACATGAGGGGCCCAGCTTTTGTCTTGATCACCATGTGGACACTTAGAGTACATCTGGTACATCTTTTTAATATCATGAGTGATTGAACGTACTTGGCCTTTGGTGTAAAGGAACCTCACACACAGCGGAATCTGCTCGGATGATTGATGCACTGTCCGGGCATTATTCTCCTTTAAATCAGATCAAACAGTAGAGTAAATTCAGCTCAATGGTGGTGACAAACTAAAAAACAATGCGATGAGCCGAGAGACTATATGTAAATATTCCCCAGAGATGACAGAGGCGGCTTGTATTTAGCACTGATGTTACTGGAGGTGATCGGGTAGATAACTACATACAGCTGTGAGTTAACGGGTCGGCCTGTTCCTTACAGATGGACATTTGCAGACAGGCAGTTTCTCAGTGTGATATTGGCTGCTTTCAGGGTCTCTCTTTGTGGAGACCCTCACTCAGTTACACCTCAGTGGCTGAGCTGTTCTCTCTCTGTGGAGACCCTCACTCAGTTACACCTCAGTGGCTGAGCTGTTCTCTCTCTGTGGAGACCCTCACTCAGTTACACCTCAGTGGCTGAGCTGTTCTCTCTCTGTGGAGACCCTCACTCAGTTACACCTCAGTGGCTGAGCTGTTCTCTCTTGTGGAGACCCTCACTCAGTTACACCTCAGTGGCTGAGCTGTTCTCTCTCTGTGGAGACCCTCACTCAGTTACACCTCAGTGGCTGAGCTGTTCTCTCTCTGTGGAGACCCTCGCTCAGTTACACCTCAGTGGCTGAGCTGTTCTCTCTCTGTGGAGACCCTCGCTCAGTTACACCTCAGTGGCTGAGCTGTTCTCTCTCTGTGGAGACCCCACTCAGTTACACCTCAGTGGCTGAGCTGTTCTCTCTCTGGAGACCCTCGCTCAGTTACACCTCAGTGGCTGAGCTGTTCTCTCTCTGTGGAGACCCTCGCTCAGTTACACCTCAGTGGCTGAGCTGTTCTCTCTCTGTGGAGACCCTCACTCAGTTACACCTCAGTGGCTGAGCTGTTCTCTCTCTCTGGAGACCCTCGCTCAGTTACACCTCAGTGGCTGAGCTGTTCTCTCTCTGTGGAGACCCTCACTCAGTTACACCTCAGTGGCTGAGCTGTTCTCTCTCTGTGGAGACCCTCGCTCAGTTACACCTCAGTGGCTGAGCTGTTCTCTCTCTGTGGAGACCCTCACTCAGAGCTGTTCTCTCTCTGTGGAGACCCTCACTCAGTTACACCTCAGCGGCTGAGCTGTTCTCTCTCTGTGGAGACCCTCACTCAGTTACACCTCAGTGGCTGAGCTGTTCTCTCTCTGTGGAAACCCTCACTCAGTTACACCTCAGTGGCTGAGCTGTTCTCTCTCTGTGGAGACCCTCACTCAGTTACACCTCAGTGGCTGAGCTGTTTGTTCTCTCTCTGTGGAGACCCTCACTCAGTTACACCTCAGTGGCTGAGCTGTTCTCTCTCTGTGGAGACCCTCACTCAGTTACACCTCAGTGGCTGAGCTGTTCTCTCTCTGTGGAGACCCTCACTCAGTTACACCTCAGTGGCTGAGCTGTTCTCTCTCTGTGGAGACCCTCGCTCAGTCACACCTCAGTGGCTGAGCTGTTCTCTCTCTGTGGAGACCCTCGCTCAGTTACACCTCAGTGGCTGAGCTGTTCTCTCTCTGTGGAGACCCTCGCTCAGTTACACCTCAGTGGCTGAGCTGTTTGTTCTCTCTCTGTGGAGACCCTCACTCAGTTACACCTCAGTGGCTGAGCTGTTTGTTCTCTCTCTGTGGAAACCTCTCGCTCAGTTACACCTCAGTGGCTGAGCTGTTCTCTCTCTGTGGAGACCTCCACTCAGTTACACCTCAGTGGCTGAGCTGTTCTCTCTCTGTGGAGACCCTCACTCAGTTACACCTCAGTGGCTGAGCTGTTCTCTTTGTGGAGACCCTCACTCAGTTACACCTCAGTGGCTGAGCTGTTCTCTCTCAGTTACACCTCAGTGGCTGAGCTGTTCTCTCTCTCTGGAGACCATCACTCAGTTACACCTCAGTGGCTGAGCTGTTCTCTTTCTCTGGAGACCCTCGCTCAGTTACACCTCAGTGGCTGAGCTATTCTCTCTCTCTGGAGACCCTCACTCAGTTACACCTCAGTGGCTGAGCTGTTCTTTCTCTGGAGACCCTCACTCATTACACCTCAGTGGCTGAGCTGTTCTCTCTCTGTGGAGACCCTCACTCAGTTACACCTCAGTGGCTGAGCTGTTCTTTCTCTGGAGACCCTCACTCATTACACCTCAGTGGCTGAGCTGTTCTCTCTCTGTGGAGACCCTCACTCAGTTACACCTCAGTGGCTGAGCTGTTTGTTCTCTCTCTGTGGAAACCCTCACTCAGTTACACCTCAGTGGCTGAGCTGTTCTCTCTCTGTGGAGACCTCCACTCAGTTACACCTCAGTGGCTGAGCTGTTCTCTTTCTCTGGAGACCCTCGCTCAGTTACACCTCAGTGGCTGAGCTATTCTCTCTCTCTGGAGACCCTCACTCAGTTACACCTCAGTGGCTGAGCTGTTCTTTCCCTGGAGACCCTCACTCATTACACCTCAGTGGCTGAGCTGTTCTCTCTCTGTGGAGACCCTCACTCAGTTACACCTCAGTGGCTGAGCTGTTCTTTCCCTGGAGACCCTCACTCAGTTACACCTCAGCGGCTGAGCTGTTCTCTCTCTGTGGAGACCCTCACTCAGTTACACCTCAGTGGCTGAGCTGTTCTCTCTCTGTGGAGACCCTCACTCAGTTACACCTCAGCGGCTGAGCTGTTCTCTCTCTGTGGAGACCCTCGCTCAGTTACACCTCAGTGGCTGAGCTGTTCTCTCTCTGTGGAGACCCTCACTCAGTTACACCTCAGTGGCTGAGCTGTTCTGTCTCTGTGGACACCCTCACTCAGTTACACCTCAGTGGCTGAGCTGTTTTCTTCCCTCTGAGGTGATTTGTCTTCCCAGAAATGCAGTGACAATCCTCTTACAATGGCGGCTGTCCGCAGCCTTCCCTTCTATCTTCCTGTGGCAGGGCTCAGATCCCTGTAGAGGCCGGTCTCCTGTCAGTCTCATGTACCAGTCCTTGCTGTCATCACCGTCCTTTTCTGACTGACTCAAATCTTACTGCCTCACAAAAGTTAGCTCCTCCCCATAACATGTGACTTTCCGAGAAGCAGTCATTGGTTGGCTGCACTGTCAATGCTCCTCCCCAGAACATGTGACTTTCCGAGAAGCAGTCATTGGTTAGCTGCACTGTCAATGCTCCTTCCCATAAAACTCACTAAAACCTTTACTGATGTTTTCCTTGTAAGAAAATTCATATCTAAGACAAGGAAAGAAATGGGAATAACATAGGAAAACCACATACATTGAAAATGCAGACATAATGTAATAACAAATATACTTCTATCTCAGAAACGTTATGTGATAGAGCGAAACTAAGCAGATTTTTGGAATCAGCACATCAGACTCCATAAAACAGACATATTACCTTTGCTGATGATTTTTTTGTGTTAACCAGTGAAGGCAATTGCTAGAGTATCAATTCCCCAACAAAATATTATTGAAATTGCCCCTCCAGCTGAATAGGTTCCCCACGTACAATATTCTGATTCTCAGCTGTCCAATGTGTCGGGTCATGCCTGACCTGAAGGGAACGACACAAATGATCACAATGTATCCAGGGATTGATATTTCATCAATTAAGCCTGATATCTGAAAAGGTTTAAGGCTGAGGAAACATAAGGAGTCTGCTACTCTCTCAACTGTGACTCCTCTACAGATGTCCGAGTATAGTCCATTATGCATTAGCGCGTGAAGACTGCAGTGTAAAGAATGGAGGTTTCTGTGACTGCATCCAAAGACATATACGCATTTGCAATACAATGTTGCTAGTGGAGACTTTCTGTAGCATCTGGTGATTTTGTATTCAACTCTCTAGAAATATCTAGGAGGCTAAAAAAAAAATAGAAAAATAGAAGATCTCGAGTCCAAGAAGATTCAGAAAAACTCCAGGAAACATGAACAACGTTTATTGCATGCACTACTGGAATTTAGGGGTGGTGAAAACAGTACATGCAGGGGTCAGGAACAGGTGTTGAGGGGCGGTGTGACCTTAAAAAAAAAAGGGGGCATGCCTATGGGTAAACATTTTTGGCTGAATAAAGCATTAAGCTTCTTGGAAAGTGCCTGTAAAAGTTGGCAAGTATGAGTATATAATGAATAAACGTGTGAGATGTATATGGCCATATTTTCTATTTTGCACGATTTTTCAGCTGTCTGAATGCAGCCTGCAGTGTAAAGAATGGAGGATTCTGTGGCTACTGTAACTATGTTTCATTTTCTTTAGATTTATTTCCTAAACACCTATCAGATATCTGACATGAAAATAGACTTTTGCCTCCAGTCTATGTAAAAATATGATTATGTACACAAAATGACTTCCAGAATGAAGACCTCCATTCTTTGCACTGCAGGCTGCATTCACAGAACTGGAGACTGCTGCTAAATAGAAGGTTTATCTTACCAAGTGACTGGAATCATGAAGTGATTCTCTTATCTCCAGCGCACTGGACCTGTTGCATCAGTTCTGCATGATAAAGGGACAGATTCAGCCCCCAAGCCCAGACCCTTCTAACTGTTCGGCCGCTCCCACAAGTCACAATGTAATTTCCAGGTTGGCAGCTGCAGCCCGGGAGCTCCACTATGGCGCAATTTTCTGTATGTCACCACGTTTCATAACTCCTGTGTCGCCTGATCACAACAGATGATCGGTTCTGACGACACTTCTCATGTGCTTACTGTTAATTGTCAAAGGCGTCTTGGAACTAGATGATTTGAGCATTTTCTATTCCTTTTTTTCCTATTTCAGTTAATGTGAGGAGTTGCGAGTAAACCAAAAAATAATGACTCTAAAGTAGCATGTCTGTACAAATGGAAATCATGCATAAAACTGCTGCACATAGAGATAGATAACATTGACATAAAGTAGTGATCAATTAAGGACGGGAAATTCCTGTATTTTCTGTCATATATCCCACAGAAATATTCTACAGCCTTGCTTGAATCTGACCTGTCAGATAACAGGGAGCAATACATTATATCTAAATGTACAGAAAACAGAGAAAACACGAAATTTAGATAATGCTCCTTTACCAATATAATTTTACAGTAATTAATGAGGCGCTGAGGTGTTCACATAGGTGACTATAATCTCCAGAGACAAAATGCAAATTATTGATTCATTGTGTGCAATGAATTATTCTGCTGCTGCAGTCACCGTGTACATACATTACATTACTGATCCTGAGTTACATCCTGTATTATACTCCAGAGCTGCACTCACTATTCTGCTGGTGCAGTCACTGTGTACATACATTACATTACTGATCCTGAGTTACATCCTGTATTATACTCCAGAGCTGCACTCACTATTCTGCTGGTGCAGTCACTGTGTACATACATTACATTACTGATCCTGAGTTACATCCTGTATTATACTCCAGAGCTGCACTCACTATTCTGCTGGTGCAGTCACTGTGTACATACATTACATTACTGATCCTGAGTTATATCCTGTATTATACCCAGAGCTGCACTCACTATTCTGCTGGTGCAGTCACTGTGTACATACATTACATTACTGATCCTGAGTTATATCCTGTATTATACCCCAGAGCTGCACTCACTATTCTGCTGGTGCAGTCACTGTGTACATACATTACATTACTGATCCTGAGTTACCTCCTGTATTATACCCCAGAGCTGCACTCACTATTCTGCTGGTGCAGTCACTGTGTACCTACATTACATTACTGATCCTGAGTTACATCCTGTATTATACTCCAGAGCAGCACTCACTATTCTGCTGGTGCAGTCACTCTGTACATACAGTACATTACTGATCCTGAGTTACATCCTGTATTATACTCCAGAGCTGCACTCACTATTCTGCTGGTGCAGTCACTGTGAACATACATTACATTACTGATCCTGAGTTACATCCTGTATTATACTCCAGAGCTGCACTCACTATTCTGCTGGTGCAGTCACTGTGTACATACATTACATTACTGATCCTGAGTTACATCCTGTATTATACCCCAGAGCTGCACTCACTATTCTGCTGGTGCAGACACTGTGTACATACATTACATTACTGATCCTGAGTTACCTCCTGTATTATACTCCAGAGCTGCACTCACTATTCTGCTGGTGCAGTCACTGTGTACATACATTACATTACTGATCCTGAGTTCCAACCTGTATTATACTCCAGAGCTGCACTCACTATTCTGCTGGTGCAGTCACTGTGTACATACATTACATTACTGATACTGAGTTACCTCCTGTATTATACTCCAGAGCTGCACTCACTATTCTGCTGGTGAAGTCACTGTGTACATACATTACATTACTGATCCTGAGTTCCAACCTGTATTATACTCCAGAGCTGCACTCACTATTCTGCTGGTGGAGTCACTGTGTACATACATTACATTACTGATCCTGAGTTACCTCCTGTATTATACTCCAGAGCTGCACTCACTATTCTGCTGGTGCAGTCACTGTGTACATACATTACATTACTGATCCTGAGTTACATCCTGTATTATACTCCAGAGCTGCACTCACTATTCTGCTGGTGCAGTCACTGTGTACATACGTTACATTACTGATCCTGAGTTACCTCCTGTATTATACTCCAGAGCTGCACTCACTATTCTGCTGGTGCAGTCACTGTGTACATACATTACTGATCCTGAGTTACATCCTGTATTATACTCCAGAGCTGCACTCACTATTCTGCTGGTGCAGTCACTGTGTACATACATTACATTACTGACCCTGAGTTACATCCTGTATTATACTCCAGAGCTGCACTCACTATTCTGCTGGTGCAGTCACTGTGTACATACATTACATTACTGATCCTGAGTTACCTCCTGTATTATACTCCAGAGCTGCACTCACTATTCTCTGGTGCGTCACTGTGTACACACATTACATTACTGATCCTGAGTTACATCCTGTATTATACTCCAGAGCTGCACTCACTATTCTGCTGGTGCAGTCACTGTGTACATACATTACATTACTGATCCTGAGTTACATCCTGTATTATACTCCAGAGCTGCACTCACTATTCTGCTGGTGCAGTCACTGTGTACAACTTACATTACTGATCCTGAGTTACATCCTGTATTATACCCAGAGCTGCACTCACTATTCTGCTGGTGCAGTCACTGTGTACATACATTACATTACTGATCCTGAGTTCCAACCTGTATTATACTCCAGAGCTGCACTCACTATTCTGCTGGTGCAGTCACTGTGTACATACATTACTGATCCTGAGTTATCAGTAGGGTAGTGGTGTAATATTGCGTAATGTGAATTGCGACATGTATTTATGATGTTGGTAATGTGTGCAAGTCAATGGTACGGAGAGTTAGGGCCCCGTCTCACATAGCGACACACCAGCGATCCTGACAACGATATGCACTTGTCAGGATCGCTTGTGTGTCCCTACATGATCGCTGCTGAGCTGCCAAACAGGCAGCTCAGGCAGCGATCAGGACAGCGACACTGCGGGTAACGTCGCCTAGTTATCCCCAGTGTACGTTGGATACCAGCGCGCTGATGCAGGGAGCTGGTAACCAAGGTACACGTCGGGTTTCCAGGCGCTGCGCGGTGCCTGGAAACCCGATGTGTACCTTGGTTACCAGCTGATCGCTGGTCTCCCACCTGTCACACGCAGCGATGTGTGCTGGCCAGCGGGAGACCAGCGATCAGAAAAAAGTCCTGGCATTTCTGACACGACCATTGATTCACAGCAGGGGCCTGATCGCTGGTACGTGTCAGACATAGCGAGATCGCTGCTGAGATCACTGTTTAGCAGCGATCTCGCTATGTGAAACGGGGCCCTTAGGGTTAAAGATTGGGACTAGCCCAGGTTGGGAGGCGCTATGGTAAAGGTAAAGACACAGTTTCCTGACAGAACATCAGATAAGGCCCAGTGGTAGAAAGCAGACCTAAAGTCTGAACTGAGCAGTGCCGCGCGATATTGGTGTCCCTAAGTGATAGGAGACTGTGACAGAGGATAATGAAATCCAAGCGAGAAGTAGGAGAGAAGCGACCGGAAAGCAGAGTGATGAACTGGAGATGGATCCAGGGGAAGGACGCCTAGCAGTACGGCCCTGAGTTTATAATGGGCCAAGAAGGAACAGAGTACGTGAGACGAAGAAACTGCCCCGGGCAGCAGTTCCACCAGAGCGTCAGAGGCAGAGAAGATAAGTACGGGCCATACTGGCAGCATAGTTCACTATAAGAGAAAGTAGACCAGGACCGCGAGTTGAGAATAGGACTGTCACTAACTGGACTGCAATACTGAGGCGGGCTATGGTGAAGACAAAGAACAAGCGAGTAAAGAGGAATTGAAACTGTGTGTGGAAAATGCTCCGTATTGTGAAGGAAACGTTCATCAAATTGTGTATCCGCTAAGTTATCGTTCATTAAAAAGTTTGTTTTCAACTAGTGGGCTTCCTCATTGATGTTCTCAACATCTGGTCCGAGCCAACCAAAGTCTTCGGTTACATGGACCTGCTGGGGAGGAGCACACCACAGTGCAAGTCCACACACCCAGCCAGTCACTGTGTACATACATTACATTACTGATCCTGAGTTACATCCTGTATTATACTCCAGAGCTGCACTCACTATTCTGCTGGTGCAGTCACTGTGTACATTACATTACATTACTGATCCTGAGTTACATCCTGTACTATACTCCAGAGCTGCACTCACTATTCTGCTGGTGCAGTCACTGTGTACATACATTACATTACTGATCCTGAGTTACATCCTGTATTATACTCCAGAGCTGCACTCACTATTCTGCTGGTGCAGTCATGTGTACATTCATTACATTACTGATCCTGAGTTACATCCTGTATTATACTCCAGAGCTGCACTCACTATTCTGCTGGTGCAGTCACTGTGTACATACATTACATTACTGATCCTGAGTTACATCCTGTATTATACCCCAGAGCTGCACTCACTATTCTGCTGGTGCAGTCACTGTGTACATACATTACATTACTGATCCTGAGTTACATCCTGTATTATACTCCAGAGCTGCACTCACTATTCTGCTGGTGCAGTCACTGTGTACATACATTACATTACTGATCCTGAGTTACATCCTGTACTATACTCCAGAGCTGCACTCACTATTCTGCTGGTGCAGTCACTGTGTACATACATTACATTACTGATCCTGAGTTACATCCTGTATTATACTCCAGAGCTGCACTCACTATTCTGCTGGTGCAGTCACTGTGTACATTCATTACATTACTGATCCTGAGTTACATCCTGTATTATACTCCAGAGCTGCACTCACTATTCTGCTGGTGCAGTCACTGTGTACAACATTACATTACTGATCCTGAGTTACATCCTGTATTATACCCCAGAGCTGCACTCACTATTCTGCTGGTGCAGTCACTGTGTGCTTACATTACATTACTGATCCTGAGTTACATCCTGTATTATACCCCAGAGCTGCACTCACTATTCTGCTGGTGCAGTCACTGTGTACATACATTACATTACTGATCCTGAGTTACATCCTGTATTATACTCCAGAGCTGCACTCACTATTCTGCTGGTGCAGTCACTGTGTACATACATTACATTACTGATCCTGAGTTACATCCTGTATTATTCTCCAGAGCTGCACTCACTATTCTGCTGGTGCAGTCACTGTGTACTAATTACATTACTGATCCTGAGTTACATCCTGTATTATACCCCAGAGCTGCACTCACTATTCTGCTGGTGCAGTCACTGTGTACATACATTACATTACTGATCCTGAGTTACATCCTGTATTATACCCCAGAGCTGCACTCACTATTCTGCTGGTGCAGTCACTGTGTACATTCATTACATTACTGATCCTGAGTTACATCCTGTATTATACTCCAGAGCTGCACTCACTATTCTGCTGGTGCAGTCACTGTGTACATTCATACATTACTGATCCTGAGTTACTCCTGTATTATACTCCAGAGCTGCACTCACTATTCTGCTGGTGCAGTCACTGTGTACATTCATTACATTACTGATCCTGAGTTACATCCTGTATTATACTCCAGAGCTGCACTCACTATTCTGCTGGTGCAGTCACTGTGTACATACATTACATTACTGATCCTGAGTTACATCCTGTATTATACCCCAGAGCTGCACTCACTATTCTGCTGGTGCAGTCACTGTGTGCTTACATTACATTACTGATCCTGAGTTACTCCTGTATTATACCCAGAGCTGCACTCACTATTCTGCTGGTGCAGTCACTGTGTACATACATTACATTACTGATCCTGAGTTACATCCTGTATTATACTCCAGAGCTGCACTCACTATTCTGCTGGTGCAGTCACTGTGTACATACATTACATTACTGATCCTGAGTTACATCCTGTATTATTCTCCAGAGCTGCACTCACTATTCTGCTGGTGCAGTCACTGTGTACATACATTACATTACTGATCCTGAGTTACATCCTGTATTATACCCCAGAGCTGCACTCACTATTCTGCTGGTGCAGTCACTGTGTAATACATTACATTACTGATCCTCAGTTACTTCCTGTATTATACTCCAGAGCTGCACTCACTATTCTGCTGGTACAGTCACTGTGTACATACATTACATTACTGATCCTGAGTTACATCCTGTATTATACTCCATAGCAGCACTCACTATTCTGCTGGTGCAGTCGCTGTGTACATACATTACATATCATCCTGAGTTACATCCTGTATTATACCCAGAGCTGCACTCACTATTCTACTGGTGCAGTCACTATGTACATACATTACTGATCCTGAGTTACTCCTGTATTATACTCCAGAGCTGCACTCACTATTCTGCTGGTGCAGTCACTGTGTACATACATTACATTACTGATCCTGAGTTACATCCTGTATTATACTCCAGAGCTGCACTCACTATTCTGCTGGTGCAGTCACTGTGTACATACATTACATTACTGATCCTGAGTTACATCCTGTATTATACTCCAGAGCTGCACTCACTATTCTGCTGGTGCAGTCACTGTGTACATACATTACATTACTGATCCTGAGTTACATCCTGTATTATACCCCAGAGCTGCACTCACTATTCTGCTGGTGCAGTCACTGTGTACATACATTACTGATCCTGAGTTACATCCTGTATTATTCTCCAGAGCTGCACTCACTATTCTGCTGGTGCAGTCACTGTGTACATACATTAGAATCATAGAATCATAGAATCATAGAATGGTAGAGTTGGAAGGGACCTCCTGGGCCTTCTGGTCCAACCCCTGCTCAAAGCAGGATTCTCTAAATCATCCCAGACAGATGTCTATCCAGCCTCTGTTTGAAGACTTCCATTGAAGGAGAACTCACCACCTCTTGTGGCAGCCTGTTCCACTCCTTGATCACCCTAACTGTCAAAAAGTTTTTTCTAATATCTAATCTGTGTCTCCTCCCATTCAGTTTTCACCATTGCTTCTAGTCTTTCCTTGTGCAAATGAGAATAAAGATGATCCTTCTACAATGTGACAGCCCTTGAGATATTTGTAGACAGCTATTAAGTCTCCTCTCAGTCTTCTTTTTTGCAAGCTAAACATTCCCAAATCCTGCAACCGTTCCTCATAGGACATGGTTTGCAGACCGGTCACCATTCTGGTGGCTCTTCTCTGAACTTGCTCCAGTTTGTTGATGTCTTTTTTAAAATGTGGTGCCCAAAACTGGACACAGTATTCCAGATGAGGTCTGACCAAAGAGGAGTAGAGGGCAATAATGACCTCACGTGATCTAGACTGTATGCTTCTGTTGATACATCCTAGAATTGCATTTGCCTTTTTTGCTGCTGCATCACACTGTTGACTCATGTTAAGTCTGTGATCAATTAGTATACCCAAGTCTTTTTCACATGTGCTGTTACTTAGCCCTATTCCTCCCATTTTGTATATGTTTTTTTCATTTTTATTGCCCAGATGTAGTACTTTGCATTTTTCCCTGTTAAAATCCATTCTGTTAGTTGCTGCCCACTGCTCCAGTTTATGTATATCTTTTTGAATCCTCTCTCTCTCTCTTCTCTAGTATTAGCTACCCCTCCTAGCTTTGTGTCATCAGCAAATTTGATCAGTTTACCCTCAATTCCTTCATCTAAATCATTGATAAAGATGTTGAACAATACAGGGCCCAAAACAGAGCCTTGTGGTACCCCACTTGAGACATTCTTCCAACTGGATGTGCAGCCATTTACAACCACTCTTTGGGTCCGATCACTAAGCCAGTTATGAATCCACCTAACAGTTGCCTTGTCCATTCCATACTTAGTAATTTTTTCAATAAGGATTGTGTGAGATACTTTGTCAAATGCTTTTACATTACTTATCCTGAGTTACATCCTGTATTATACTCCAGAGCTGCACTCACTATTCTGCTGGTGCAGTCACTGTGTACATACATTACATTACTGATCCTGAGTTACATCCTGTATTATACTCCAGAGCTGCACTGACTATTCTGCTGGTGCAGTCACTGTGTACATACATTACATTACTGATCCTGAGTTACATCCTGTATTATACTCCAGAGCTGCACTCACTATTCTGCTGGTGCAGTCACTGTGTACATACATTACTGATCCTGAGTTACATCCTGTATTATACTCCAGAGCTGCACTCACTATTCTGCTGGTGCAGTCACTGTGTACTTTCATTACATTACTGATCCTGAGTTACATCCTGTATTATACTCCAGAGCTGCACTGACTATTCTGCTGGTGCAGTCACTGTGTACATACATTACATTACTTATCCTGAGTTACATCCTGTATTATACTCCAGAGCAGCACTCACTATTCTGCTGGTGCAGTCACTGTGTACATACATTACATTACTGATCCTGAGTTACATCCTGTATTATACTCCAGAGCTGCACTGACTATTCTGCTGGTGCAGTCACTGTGTACATACATTACATTACTGATCCTGAGTTACATCCTGTATTATACTCCAGAGCTGCACTCACTATTCTGCTGGTGCAGTCACTGTGTACATACATTACATTACTGATCCTGAGTTACATCCTGTATTATACTCCAGAGCTGCACTCACTATTCTGCTGGTGCAGTGACTGTGTACATACATTACATTACTGATCCTGAGTTACATCCTGTATTATACTCCAGAGCTGCACTCACTATTCTGCTGGTGGCGTCACTGTGTACATACATTACATTACTGATCCTGAGTTACATCCTGTATTATACCCAGAGCTGCACTCACTATTCTGCTGGTGCAGTCACTGTGTACATACATTACATTACTGATCCTGAGTTACATCCTGTATTATACCCCAGAGCTGCACTCACTATTCTGCTGGTGCAGTCACTGTGTACATACATTACATTACTGATCCTGAGTTACATCCTGTATTATACTCCAGAGCTGCACTCAATATTCTGCTGGTGCAGTCACTGTGTACATACATTACATTACTGATCCTGAGTTACATCCTGTATTATACCCCAGAGCTGCACTCACTATTCTGCTGGTGCAGTCACTGTGTACATACATTACATTACTGATCCTGAGTTACATCCTGTATTATACTCCAGAGCTGCACTCACTATTCTGCTGGTGCAGTCACTGTGTACATACATTACATTACTGATCCTGAGTTACATCCTGTATTATACTCCAGAGCTGCACTCACTATTCTTCTGGTGCAGTCACTGTGTACATACATTACATTACTGATCCTGAGTTACATCCTGTATTATACTCCAGAGCTGCACTCACTATTCTGCTGGTGGCGTCACTGTGTACATACATTACATTACTGATCCTGAGTTACATCCTGTATTATACTCCAGAGCTGCACTCACTATTCTGCTGGTGCAGTCACTGTGTACATACATTACATTACTGATCCTGAGTTACATCCTGTATTATACCCCAGAGCTGCACTCACTATTCTGCTGGTGCAGTCACTGTGTACATACATTACATTACTGATCATGAGTTACATCCTGTATTATACTCCAGAGCTGCACTCACTATTCTACTGGTGCAGTCACTGTGTACATACATTACATTACTGATCCTGATTTACATCCTGTATTATACCCCAGAGCTGCACTCACTATTCTGCTGGTGCAGTCACTGTGTACATACATTACAGTACTGATCCTGAGTTACACCCTGTATTATACTCCAGAGCAGCACTCACTATTCTGCTGGTGCAGTCACTGTGTACATACATTACATTACTGACCCTGAGTTACATCCTGTATTATACTCCAGAGCTGCACTCACTATTCTGCTGGTGCAGTCACTGTGTACATATATTACATTACTGATCCTGAGTTACATCCTGTATTATACTCCAGAGCTGCACTCACTATTCTGCTGGTGCAGTCACTGTGTACATACATTACATTACTGATCCTGAGTTACATCCTGTATTATACCCCAGAGCTGCACTCACTATTCTGCTGGTGCAGTCACTGTGTACATACATTACATTACTGATCCTGAGTTACATCCTGTATTATACTCCAGAGCTGCACTCACTATTCTGCTGGTGCAGTCACTGTGTACATACATTACATTACTGATCCTGAGTTACATCCTGTATTATACCCCAGAGCTGCACTCACTATTCTGCTGGTGCAGTCACTGTGTACATACATTACTGATCCTGAGTTATATCCTGTATTATCCTCCAGAGCTGCACTCACTATTCTGCTGGTGCAGTCACTGTGTACATACATTACATTACTTGTTGTGAATGGACTTGAATGTAGTTCTGAGCAGAGGCTCCCTCTGGTGGTTACAAGCGGTACTGGACTGTCCAGTGAAGATTGTGAGGAGTAGGAATCAGGTGTTACTGACTGGTCTTATATAAGGGAGTCGCCTTCCCATCAGGGTTGCCGGTGATCAATTGTTCTGGTCTCAATCCTTGAGTCCTGTTTCCTTTGTAGCCTGCTGTGTCGTGTCTGCATCTCCTGCTAACAGATAAGACATTTTCTTCTTTTTGTTTTTGCGCTTGATTTTTGCATTTTGTCCTGCACTTCTGTGGGGGCCTTCAGGGTCCCCTCCGGGGGCTTTTGCCCTCTCAGTTTAGTTCAGCCACTGATGTTTGTACTTTTGCTTTTTCCAGTTTTTTCAGTGGCTGCTGTTTTGATTTTGTTACACCAGAGAACTAATTTAGGTGGTAGAGGTCGTGTGATCTCAGGTGATTTTGAAATTAGTAGAGTTGGTGCTTTTCAGGGTTTTTTGGGATTGCAGTAAGTGCCCTTCCTATCCTTTTCTATTTAGGTAGTTTGGGCCCAACGTTTGCTCATACTATTTTCTGTCTGTGTCAGTATTTCATCTTGTCTAACCGCCATTACATGTTTGGGGGCTTTCTATGTTCTTTGGGGATCTGCTCCGGGGCAGATAGCTTTCCTTTTCTATCTTTAGGTGTAGTTAGTTTCTCAGGCTGTGACGAGGCGTCTAGGACCAACGTAGGAACGCTCCACGGCTGCCTCTAGTTGTGGTGGTTAGTCAGGGTACTGCAATCTCATAGATTCCAACTCTCTTGGGTATTGCCTTTTTTACCTGCACTCCTCAGCTACCGAAACATAACAGTATCACCGGCCAAAATTGAAAATTGTATGGTACTCACAGAAGGGAAAAAATATTGTGAAGAAAAAAGGTTGTCAGAGTTGTCAGAGATATTTTTCTGTTTGTTGCATTTTTTCCCTCTGTATCTCTGGGTGCTGGGGAGGATTTTTTTTCTCTCAATGGAGTTTGCACAGTTGTCTGGCCGTGTGGATCAGCTTGCCACTGAGGTTCGGAGTATTGCTACCTATCTTGCTAGGTTGCCTGTTGTGGAACCTAGGATTCCCATGCCAGATTTGTTTTTAGGGGATCGAGCTAAGTTTCAGAATTTCAAAAATAATTGTAAATTGTTTTTTGCCTTAAAATCTAAGTCCTCAGGGAACGCAGCGCAGCAGGTTCAAATTGTCATCTCTCTCCTGCGCGGCGATCCTCAGGATTGGGCTTTTTCCCTGACACCTGGGGATCCTGTTTTGAGTGATGTTGATGCATTTTTTCAGGCTTTGGGGTTATTGTACGATGAGCCTAATGTCACTGATCAAGCTGAAAAAGCCTTGTTGGCATTAAATCAGGGGCTTGATGACGCTGAGTTATACTGTCAGAGATTCCGTAGGTGGGCAGTCCTGACCAAATGGAATGACGACGCTTTGGCGGCCCTTTTTCGGAAGGGTCTGTCAGATAATGTAAACGGATGTTATGGTGGGATTATCTGTCCCTCTGGTCTCAATGATTCTATGTCATTAGCGATTCAAATTGACAGACGTTTGCGTGAGCGGAGAAGTATGCGTGGAAGGTGTTGCCTTGTGAACCTGCTTCTGAACCCATGCAGTGTGATAGAGTGGTGTCTGGGGCACAGCGTCATGAGTTTCGAAAGCGCAATGGGTTATGTTTCTACTGTGGTGATGCCTCTCATGCTATTTCAGTCTGCCCTAAGCGGGGAAGACGTTTTGCACGCTCAGTTGTCTTGGGTAGTGTTCAGACTAAGTTTTTATTAACTGTCACTCTGATATGCTCTCTGTCCTCATTTTCTGCTCAGGCTTTCGTTGATTCTGGAGCAGCTATTAACCTGATGGATTATGATTTTGCTAAACGTTGTGGGTTTCCCTTGATACCCCTACAGAAGTCTATTCCCTACTGGGGATCGATTCTACCCTTTGGCTGAGAATAAACCTCAGTTCTCTACTCAGGTGATAATGAGGGTTGAACCTGATCATCAGGAGTGCTGTAAATTTTTGGTTCTGTATAATCTGCATGATATTATCGTACTGGGCTTCCCTTGGTTGCAGTCTCATAATCCTGTTTTGGATTGGAAATCTGTGTCTGTAACCAGTTGGGGCTGCCAATGTGTTAATACCAACACTCCTGTTTTTTCTGCCTCCCCCAGGCTCAGGATGTTCCTGACTTTTTGTATTGATTTTTCTGATGTGTTTAGCGAAAGTAAATCTGCATCCTTGCCTCCCATAGGAGTATGACTGCGCTATTGAATTAGTGCCTGGTAGTAAATTCCCTAAAGGTCGCCTTTTTAACTTGTCTGTACCTGAACATGACGCTATGCGGTCTTATATCAAGGAATCATTGGAGAAGGGTCATATCAGACCATCCTCTTCACCCTTAGGTGCCGGTTTTTTCTTTGTGGCCAAAAAGGATGGTTCATTAAGGCCGTGTATTGATTATCGTCTTTTGAACAATATTACTGTAAATATCAATACCCGTTACCTTGATTTCTGACCTGTTTTCCAGGGTGAAAAACGCTACTTGGTTTACCAAGCTTGACCTCAGGGGGGCATATAACCTTATTCGCATTAAGCACGGGGATGAATGGAAGACGGCATTCAATACCCCTGAGGGGCATTTTGAGTACCTTGTGATGCCCTTTGGGCTCACTAATGCTCCTTCTGTCTTCCAGTCCTTCATGAATGACATTTTCAGGGATTTTGTGGATAAATTTCTGATTGTTTATTTGGATGATATCTTGATTTTTTCTAATGACTGGGACTCTCATGTGAAACATGTTCGAACTGTATTCCAGATTTTGAGAGAGAATGCTCTGTATGTGAAGGGATCAAAGTGTCTTTTTGGCGTACAGAGGATCTCATTTCTGGGATTCATTTTGTCCCCATCTGTTATTGAAATGGACCCGGTCAAGGTTCAGGCCATCTGTGATTGGGTCCAACCTACTTCATTAAAGGCTCTTCAAAGATTTTTGGGTTTTGCCAATTTTTATCGTAAATTTATTGGTAATTTCTCGGTTATTGTTAAACCATTAACTGATTTGACCAGAAAGGGTTCTGATGTGGTGAATTGGCCTCCTGAGGCAGTCTCTGCATTTCAGGAACTTAAGCAGAGATTCACTTCTGCTCCTGTTCTACGGCAGCCTGATGTTTCTCTGCATTTCAGGTGGAGGTTGATGCCTCTGAAATTGGGGCAGGTGCCGTTTTGTCCCAAAAAGATCCAGAGACCTCTAAAAGTAACCCTTGTGCCTTTTTCTCTCGAAAATTTTCTCCTACTGAACGTAATTATGACGTGGGTAATCGGGAGTTATGGCCATGAAGTGGGCTTTTGAAGAGTGGAGACATTGGCTGGAGGGAGCCAAACATCAGGTGGTGGTCCTTACGGACCATAAGAATCTGGTTTATCTGGAATCTGCCAAGCGACTCAATCCTAGACAGGCCAGGTGGGCCTTGTTTTTCACACGTTTTAATTTTGTGGTTTCCTTTCTTCCTGGCACTAAGAATGTTAAGGCGGATGCCCTCTCGAGGAGTTTCCTTGCGGACTCTCCTGAGTTATCTGATCCTTCTGTTATTTTAAAAGAGGGTGTAGTTCTTTCCGCCATCTCACCCAATTTGAGACTTGCTCTGGAGGGGTGTCAGGAGGATAGGCCCGAGCGCTGCCCTGTTGGAAAATTGTTTGTCCCGGACCAGTGGAAAAAGAGTGTGATGTCTGAGATTCATTGTTCCGCGTTGGCTGGGCATCCCGGAATTTTTGGTACCAGAGACTTGGTTAGTCGGTCCTTTTGGTGGCCTACCTTGTCTCGTGATGTCAGGGAATTTGTGCAGTCCTGCGGGACTTGCTCTCGCTCCAAGCCTTGCTCTCGCTCTAGTGGTTTGTTGATGCCATTGCCTGTGCCCAAGAGACCATGGACCCATATCTCTATGGATTTCATTTCCGACCTCCTGTTTCTCAGAGAATGACCGTCATCTGGGTGATTTGTGATAGGTTTTCCAAGATGATACATCTTGTGCCATTACCTAAGTTGCCTTCCTCCTCTGAATTGGTGCCTTTGTTCCTTCAGCACGTGGTTCGTTTACACGGCATTCCTGAGAACATTGTGTCTGACAGAGGAGTCCAGTTTGTTTCCAGATTTTGGAGGACCTTTTGTTCTAAACTTGGTGTTCAATTGTCTTTCTCCTCGGCGTTTCATCCTCAGACCAATGGTCAAACTGAGAGAACAAACCAGACATTGGAGACTTATCTAAGATGCTTTGTGTCTGCTGATCAGGATGACTGGGTCTCTTTTTTGCCTTTGGCTGAGTTTGCTCTTAATAATAGGGCTAGCTCTGCCACTTTGATGTCTCCATTTTTCTGTAATTCTGGGTTTCACCCTCGATTTTCTCAGGACAGACGGAGGCTTCTGTCTGTCCAGGTGTTGACTCTGTTGTGGAGCGTATGCAACAGATTTGGGACCAGGTAGTGGAGAGGTTGTCCCTCTCTCAGGAGAGGGCCCAGCGGTTTGCTAACCGGCATAGGACTGATGGTCCTCGGTTTAAAGTGGGGGACTTGGTCTGGTTGTCCTCAAGAAATATTCCTATGAGAGTGGCATCTCCTAAATTTAAGCCTAGGTTCATTGGACCTTATAAGATCATGGAGATTCTTAATCCTGTTTCTTTTCGTTTGCTTCTTCCAGGGACATTTAAGATCCATAACGTGTTCCACAAGTCCTTGTTGAAGAGGTTTGTTGAGCCAGTGGTTCCTACTGCTTTGCCTCCTGACCCTGTTCTGGTTGAGGGCAATATGGAGTTTGTGGTTGAGAAAATATTGAATTCTCGTTTTTCTAGACGGAAACTCCAGTATTTGGTTAAATGGAGAGGTTATGGTCAGGAAGACAATTCTTGGGTGTTTGCTTCGGACATCCATGCTAGGAGACTCATCCGTGCGTATCATAGAACTCATCCTGACCGACCTGGTTGCTCAAGTGAGGGTTCGGTGACCCCTCCTCAAGGGGGGGGTACTGTTGTGAATGGACTTGAAATGAGTTCAGAGCAGAGGCTCCCTCTGGTGGTTACAAGCGGTACTGGACTGTCCAGTGAAGATTGTGAGGAGTGGGAATCAGGTGTTACTGACTGGTCTTATATAAGGGAGTCGCCTTCCCATCAGGGTTGCCGGTGATCAATTGTTCTGGTCTCAATCCTTGAGTCCTGTTTCCTTTGTAGCCTGCTGTGTCGTGTCTGCATCTCCTGCTAACAGATAAGACATTTTATTCTTTTTGTTTTTGCGCTTGATTTTTGCATTTTGTCCTGCACTTCTGTGGGGGCCTTCAGGGTCCCCTCCGGGGGCTTTTGCCCTCTCAGTTTAGTTCAGCCACTGATGTTTGTACTTTTGCTTTTTCCATTTTTTTCAGTGGCTGCTGTTTTGATTTTGTTACACCAGAGAACTAATTTAGGTGGTAGAGGTCGTGTGATCTCAGGTGATTTTGAAGTTAGTAGAGTTGGTGCTTTTCAGGGTTTTTTGTGATTGCAGTAAGTGCCCTTCCTATCCTTTTCTATTTAGGTAGTTTGGGCCCCAACGTTTGCTCATACTATTTTCTGTCTGTGTCAGTATTTCATCTTGTCTAACCGCCATTACATGTTTGGGGGCTTTCTATGTTCTTTGGGGATCTGCTCCGGGGCAGATAGCTTTCCTCTTTCTATCTTTAGGTGTAGTTAGTTTCTCAGGCTGTGACGAGGCGTCTAGGACCAACGTAGGAACGCTCCACGGCTGCCTCTAGTTGTGGTGGTTAGTCAGGGTACTGCAATCTCATAGATTCCAACTTCTCTGGTGTATTGCCTTTTTTACCTGCACTCCTCAGCTACCGAAACATAACAATTACTGATCCTGAGTTACATCCTGTATTATACTCCAGAGCTGCACTCACTATTCTGCTGGTGCAGTCACTGTGTACATACATTACATTACTGATCCTGATTTACATCCTGTATTATACTCCAGAGCAGCACTCACTATTCTGCTGTGCAGTCACTGTGTACATAAATTACATTACTGATCCTGAGTTACATCCTGTATTATACTCCAGAGCTGCACTCACTATTCTGCAGGTGCAGTCACTGTGTACATACATTACATTACTGATCCTGAGTTACATCCTGTATTATACTCCAGAGCTGCACTCACTATTCTGCTGATGCAGTCACTGTGTACATACATTACATTACTGATCCTGAGTTACATCCTGTATTATACTCCAGAGCTGCACTCACTAATCTGCTGGTGCAGTCACTGTGTACATACATTACATTACTGATCCTGAGTTACCTCCTGTATTATACTCCAGAGCTGTACTCACTATTCTGCCGCTGCAGTCACTGTGTACATACACTACATTACTGATCCTAAGTTATATCCTGTATTATTACTCCAGAGCTTCACTCACTATTCTGCTGGTGCCGTCACTGTGTACATACATTACATTACTGATCCTGAGTTACATCCTGTATTATACCCCAGAGCTGCACTCACTATTCTGCTGGTGCAGTCACTGTGTACATACATTACATTACTGATCCTGAGTTACATCTTGTATTATACTCCAGAGCTGCACTCACTATTCTGCT
This sequence comes from Oophaga sylvatica, assembly GCA_033576555.1. Taxonomy (NCBI): domain Eukaryota; kingdom Metazoa; phylum Chordata; class Amphibia; order Anura; family Dendrobatidae; genus Oophaga; species Oophaga sylvatica. The sequence continues at coordinate 89,549,306 of JARQOD010000007.1, read as the reverse complement.
GGTGCAGTCACTGTGTACATACATTACATTACTGATCCTGTGTTACATCGTGTATTATACCCCAGAGCTTCACTCACTATTCTGCTGGTGCAGTCACTGTGTACATACATTACATTACTGATCCTGAGTTACATCTTGTATTATACTCCAGAGCTGCACTCACTATTCTGCTGGTGCAGTCACTGTGTACATACATTACATTACTGATCCTGAGGTTACATCCTGTATTATACTCCAGAGCTGCACTCACTATTCTGCTGGTGCAGTCACTGTGTACATACATTACATTACTGATCCTGAGTTACATCCTGTATTATACTCCAGAGCTGCACTCACTATTGTGCTAGTAAAGTCATTATATTCTTACAATTATCCTTAGGGTATGCAATGAATTTCCGATTTTTTGTGACCAGTGGGGTTGCCAGCACTTGGGCCTCAAGCATAGAGTTACTGAACCCCATTGACCTGAATAAAGGGGGTGACATGGCTGTGCATGATCGTTGCCTTTCCATTCAAGTTTATGGGACAAATAAAACATTGAAATGATACCAAATATGAGAAATATTGCAGTCACAGAATGCAGAATGCCCAGCGCCGCACAGTGTTCTGATAAATAGTGCAGCGCAGCACCAGATAAATAACATACTGTGCTTTTTTGTGATCCCACTTAGTACCAATGCCATCATACAACGTCCACATGAATTAGCTGTACCAGGCTGTAATGTTTTAAACGTTTGATCTGAATTTATGGGGGTTATCTTTATTATAAAAAAAAAAAACATTTGTAATACTGTTTTAGGAAATTCTAAGTTAATGGATCATTTATTAGCCAGAATGGACTGTGGCTACAAAGAGCGACGTTTACTCTGGAGAACAAAGTCTATGGAGGTAATGCAGGGAAACCGAACACCTGCTGGCAGATTCCTATGCTGGTTACAGGTAATGGCTGGAAGGCTGGGGAGGTTCTAGTGCTTGGATCATATAAAAAAAAGAAAGACTGTGGGCATGGCAAGACGACTCACTCACTTATTAATGGTAGTAATTCCTTTCTCATGTGATACATATAGTTGTATACAAGACTGAGCCTTCTAAGAGCTGTGAAGCTGGAAACATGTAAGCGACGCCGGGGACACGTGTTTTGTGCACCTTTGGATTTGTAACATTTAAATAAATTGAACGTTTTATCCAGATGCGGACTTATTCTATACAACTATATCTATCATTGGGATCCCTGTAATCATCTTGTCACTGACTGGACCCCTTTAAATACAAAGTTGCATCAGTTGTTGTATCAAAAATGACATCAGCGTTCATTGTAATAATCTAAAAACAAAAAAATCTCTCCTTTTGCTATTTTTTTAGGATTTTTGAAAACTCTATGATGTGTAACTGTTGCAAAACAGTATCAGATTGCAAAGTAGCTGTATCAGCTGTTACATGTGATGAGCATTGCACCAAGAGTCCATGATGTCAGGCACATCACTGTACAGGCTGAGTCACACTGCAACCACATTTTACTGTATAGGCTGTGTCACTGCTCAACCAGACTCTACTGTATAGGCTGTGTCACTGCTCAACCAGACTCTATTGTATAGGCTGTGTCACTGCTCAACCAGACTCTACTGTATAGGCTGTGTCACGCTCAACCAGACTCTATGTATAGGTTATGCTCAACCAGACCTATTGTATAGGCTGTGTCACTGCTCAACCAAACTCTACTGTATAGGCTGTGTCACTGCTCAACCAGACTCTACTGTATAGGCTGTGTCATGGCTCAACCAGACTCTACTGTATAGGCTGTGTCACTGCTCAACCAGACTTACTGTATAGGCTGTGTCACTGCTCAACCAGCTCTATGTATAGGCTGTGTCACTGCTCAACCAGACTCTACTGTATAGGCTGTGTCACTGCTCAACCAGACTCTACTGTATAGGCTGTGTCATGCTCAACCAGACTCTACTGTAGGCTGTGTCACTGCTCAACCAGACTCCACTGTATGGCTGTGTCATGGCTCAACCAGACTCTATTGTATAGGCTGTGTCATGGCTCAACCAGACTCTACTGTATAGGCAGTGTACTGCTCAACCAGATCCACTGTATAGGCTGTGTCATGGCTCAACCAGACTCTACTGTATAGGCAGTGTCACTGCTCAACCAGACTCCACTGTATAGGCTGTTCATGGCTAACCAGACTCTACTGTATAGGCGTGTCATGGTTCAACCAGACTCACTGTATGGCTGTGTCATTGCTCAACCAGACTCTACTGATAGACTGTGTCACTGTCAACCGGACTTCGTATAGGTGTGTCATGGCTCAACCAGACTCTACTGTATAGGCTGTGTCACTGCTCAACCAGACTCTCTGTATAGGCTGGTCATGGCTCAACAATTACTGTATGGCTGTCTCTGGCTCAACCAGGACTCTACTGTATAGGCCGTGTCACTGCTCAACCAGACTTACTGTATAGGCTGTGTCACTGCTCAACCAGACTCTACTGTATAGGTTGTGTCACTGCTCAACCAGACTCTACTGTATAGACTGTGTCACTGCTCAACCAGACTCTACTGTATAGGCTGTGTCATGGCTCAACCAGACTCTACTGTATAGGCTGTGTCATGGTTCAACCAGACTCTACTGTATAGGCTGTGTCATTGCTCAACCAGACTCTACTGTATAGACTGTGTCATGCTCAACCGGACTCTACTGTATAGGCTGTGTCATGGCTCAACCAGACTCTACTGTATGGCTGTGTCACTGCTCAACCAGACTTATGTATGGCTGTGTCATGGCTCAACCAGACTCTACTGTATAGGCTGTTCATGCTCAACCAGACTCTACTGTATAGGCCGTGTCACTGCTCAACCAGACTCTACTGTATAGGCTGTGTCACTGCTCAACCAGACTCTACTGTATAGGTTGTGTCACTGCTCAACCAGACTCTACTGTATAGACTGTGTCACTGCTCAACCAGACTCTACTGTATAGGCTGTCTCATGGCTCAACCAGACTCTACTGTATAGGCCATGTCACTGCTCAACCAGACTCTACTGTATAGGCTGTGTCACTGCTCAACCAGACTCTACTGTATAGGTTGTGTCACTGCTCAACCGACTCTACTGTATAGGCTGTGTCATGGCTCAACCAGACTCTACTGTATAGGCCGTGTCACTGCTCAACCAGACTCTACTGTATAGGCTGTGTCACTGCTCAACCAGACTCTACTGTATAGGTTGTGTCACTGCTCAACCAGACTCTACTGTATAGACTGTGTCACTGCTCAACCGGACTCTACTGTATAGGCTGTGTCATGGCTCAACCAGACTCTACTGTATAGGCTGTGTCATGGCTCAACCAGACTCTACTGTATAGGCTGTGTCACTGCTCAACCAGACTCTACTGTAAGGCTGTGTCATGACTCCACCAGACTCTACTGTATAGGCTGTGTCATTGCTTAACCAGACTCCACTGTATAGGCAGTGTCACTGCTCAACCAGACTCTACTGTAAGGCTGTGTCATGGCTCAACCAGACTCTACTGTATAGGCTGTGTCATGGCTCAACCAGACTCTACTGTATAGGCTGTGTCATGGCTCAACCAGACTCTACTGTATAGGCTGTGTCATGGCTCACCAAGACTTTACTGTATAGGCTGTCTCATGGCTCAACCAGACTCTACTGTATAGGCTGTGTCATGACTACACCAGACTCTACTGTATAGGCTGTTCATGGCTCAACCAGACTCTACTGTGTAGGCTGTCATGGCTCAACCAGACTCTACTGTATAGGCTGTGTCATGACTCCATCAGACTCTACTGTATAGGCTGTGTCATGCTCAACCAGACTCTAATGTATAGGCTGTGTCATGGCTCAACCACACTCTACTGTATAGGCTGTGTCATGGCTTGTATGAACGTGCCGCGGTCCGCCACACGGTAGCACGTGGGGTCACGGCTTGTGTCCACGCTGCCACCAGATGTGATGGAACGTGCCACACACACGGCTGCTGCCGTCGCGACCAGTAAACTGCAGGGATTTATAACTATCCACTTCCACTTAGGAACTTGCAGCTCTCTGGCGCCCCCCTTACCTCAGGTCGTCAGGGAACTGCACCTAGGATAATTGGTCGCCAGACGGGTCACTTGATGTGTGCTGGCTATTGGGCACGCTGCAGTGAGGGATTATAATTACTCCTGGCTGCATGCCAGGCAGTACCCTTATAAACCCGCTGCGTCACTGCCAGCGTCACCCAATAGATTACACTTTACACCCTTTCTTTTAGCTGCCACCAGCTACGGCTTTTGATGAACAATTTATCAAGAGGGTCCGTAGCAACCCCAAAACAGTAGGTAGTTACCTCAGGCACGTGCAGATTCGTTTATAGAGCAGGAGAAACAAACTATAAATTTATAGGTTTATCCTTAAAATCAGGCAGTGCTTATATAATATAAAAAGATGTAACAAACTGAGACAATATTGTTATGTACAGATGCAGTTATAAAATAAAATAGGATTAAGAATGAAAGATAATCACATGATGTTACAGGCAAGACAAGCCAGGCTGGGGGAAGGAGCCACACGTCATAGTTCATTGGTAGATCTCTTACTCAGCACGTCCCACAGAAAGAATTCTAGCGAGGAACTTCACTGTAAGACTTATGCTGTCAGCTTCTGACTCACAAAAAGGGCGGTCCTTAGCCACCTCCCCTGGCTAAAGCTATGGTTGAGCTCTGCGATATCATAAGGTTCATAACTCGATCTGTGAACCTAGCAGAATAATGGCAGACCTATCAATGGTCTTGCTTTGAAATGACGGTTCCAATGAGCCCACACTTGGGTGGGCTAGTTCATGGGGCACCCGAGAATTCCATTTCTCGGGTTCTGTTGGAGTTACGGGTTTACCAGTACCACGGGAACGATGCCCATCGGCGCATGGTTCAACACAGTAACTTTCGTGTTTCTAGCGAATGCTCCCACCGTGTTATTAACCAAAGAGAATGAATACTCCAACATGGCTGCTATAGGAAGAAAGCACGTGTTCGGACAATGCAGGACCCCTGCGGTGAAGCGGGAAAACTTCCAGCACTGGCAGCTCACATTACACTGCCTGAGTGCAGGATGACAGGGGGGGAAGGGAAGCGTGAGCTGCAGAGAAAAGGAGGGAGGGGTAGTTTGCCCTGTGCTTGCAAACGGTGGGGGGTTGTAGTACTATGGGGGGAGTGTTCTGGAAACAGCACCAGAAATGAAGCTTCAGTATCATCCAAACCTCCCCCCTTTAGAGGGCGCTACGGAGGCATGACCTCTCGGTAATCCGACTGCGCACCTCAGCGGGTTCGCCACGTCGTGATAACCCATCAGCATTCCCATGATCACTGCCTTTCTTGTGTTTGTACGGCAAAATCATACTGCTGCAGGGCAAGGCTCCAGCGTAGCAACCTACCATTGGTTCCGGACACTGTGTGCAGCCAGCTCAGAGGGTTGTGGTCGGTGACCACCTTGAAGGTGCGCCCGTAAGGTAGGGCTGCAAACGTTGCAGTGCCCAGACCATGGCCAGGGCACTCCTTCTCGATGGTGGAGTATGCCACTTCCCTTGGAGAAGTTTCCGGCTCAGGTACAACACGGGGTGCTCCTGGTCCCCCGAATCAACCTGGCTGAGTACAGCACCGAGGCCAAATTCACTGGCATCAGTCTGTACCAGGAAGGGCGACTGCTGTCGACGGCTCTCAACACTGGAGAGCTGCACAGGGCTGTTTTCAAAGATCGGAATGCCGCCTCCACAGCCCAGAGCAGTGTGCCCCGCAGCACTCAGAGTCCCAAGCCCCGGCCGGATGTGATGAACGGTGCGCGGTCCGCCACACGGTAGCCCGGGGGTCACGGCTTGTGATCCCACCGCTGCCACCAATATGTGATGAACGGGCACACAGTCCGCCACACGGTAGCCCGGGGGTCACGGCTTGTGATCCCCCGCTGCCAACCAATTGTGATGAACGGTGCCGCGGTCCGCCACACGGTAGCCCGGGGGTCACGGCTTGTGATCCCACCGCTGTCACCACATGTGATGGAACGTGCACACACACGACGGCTGCTGCCGTCCGACCCAGTAAACTGCAGGGATTTATAACTATCCACATTCCACTTAGGAACTTGCAGCTCTCTGGCGCCCCCCTTACCCTCAGGTCAGTCAGGGAACTGCACCTAGGATAATTGGTCGCCAGACGGGTCACTTGGATGTGTGCTGGCTATTGGGCACGCTGCTCTGGGGCTGTGGAGGGCATTGCCCCTCGCTGAACCATCTCCAGCTCATGGGCTCTCTGCGCTTGGGCTTCCCGCTCGGCTCGGGCTCTCTCAGCCTCCCGCTCGGCTCTCTCAGCCTCTCGCTGGGGCTTGGCGCTCGGCTCTGGCCTCCTGCTGGTATTGCTGAATCAGCTTCAGGCGCTCCCCCCGTCGTCGGTGGGGAGTTCCTCCAGGGCCGCCAGCAGGTAAGGGTCCATCCGCCCTGGTTGTAAGCCTGCAGGGTTTGGGCCTCTGCTGCCGCCCCACCTTGGCTTGGGCCGGCTTCTGTGCCCTCCTCGCTCTCAGTGTGGTCCTGTGGCATCAGGGCCTTGATCGTTGAGCTTTGGTTTGGCCCTGGGGTCAAGGCCTCGGGAAATGCATATTCAGCAAGAGTGTCCCTTTTCTGCAGTTTGTACCAGCTTGCTCCTATGGTAGCCATGTTTGCCAAATAAAAGATAGGATAGAAAAAAACAAAGAGAAGGGAAGGTAACCGCAAGTACACACAATTGTCTCAGGACTAATAACACTGAGTCTGTTCTCCAAAACTTTAGATGCAGGGTCCCTGAAGAACCGTGCAAGTTTTTTAGTGAGAGGAATGATTGCTCAGACCAATCACTAATGCTCTATAATCCACCGCTGCCACCAATATGTGATGAACGGTGCCGCGGTCCGCCAACGGTAGCCCGGGGGTCACGGCTTGTGATCCCACCGCTGCCACCAATATGTGATGAACGGGCACAGTCCGCCACACGGTAGCCCGGGGGTCACGGCTTGTGATCCCACCGCTGCCACCAATATGTGATGAACGGTGCCGCGGTCCGCCACACGGTAGCCCGGGGGTCACGGCTTGTGATCCCACCGCTGCCACCAATATGTGATGAACGGTGCGCGGTCCGCCACACGGTAGCCGGGGGTCACGGCTTGTGATCCCACCGCTGCCACCAGATGTGATGGAACGTGCACACACACGACGGCTGCTGCCGTCCGACCCAGTAAAAATGCAGGGATTTATAACTATCCCACTTCCACCCTTTGGAACTTGCAGCTCTCTGGCGCCCCCCTTACCTCAGGTCAGTCAGGGAAAAATGACCTAGGATAATTGGTCGCCAGACGGGTCACTTGGATGTGTGCTGGTATTGGGCACGCTGCAGTGAGGGAATTATAATTACTCCTGGCTGCAGCCAGGCAGTACCCTTATAAACCCCGCTGCGTCACTGCCAGCGTCACCCAATAGATTAACACTTTACACCCCTTTCTTTTAGCTGCCACCGCTACGGCTTTTGATGAACAATTTATCAGAGGGTCCGTAGCAACCCCAAAACAGTAGCGTTGTTACCTCAGGCACGTGCAGATTCGTTTATAGAGCAGGAGAAACAAATAATAAATTTATAGGTTTATTCCTTAAAATCAGGCAGTGCTTATATAATATAAAAAGATGTAACAAACTGAGACAATATTGTTATGTACAGATGCAGTTATAAAATAAAATAGGATTAAGAATGAAAGATAACTCACATGATAGTTACAGGCAAGACAAGCCAGGCTGGGGGAAGGAGCCACACGTCATAGTTCATTGGTAGATCTCTTACTCAGCACGTCCCAGCAGAAAGAATTCTAGCGAGGAACTTCACTGTAAGGACTTATGCATGTCAGCTTCTGACCCCACAAAAAGGGCTGGTCCTTAGCCACCTCCCCTGGCTACAAGCTATGGTTTGAGCTCTGCGATATCATAAGGTTCATAACTCGATCTGTGAACTAGCAGAATAATGGCAGACCTATCAATGGTCTTGCTTTGAAATGACGGTTCCAATGAGCCCACACTTGGGTGGGTAGTTCATGGGGCACCCGAGAATTCCATTTCTCGGGTTCTGTTGGTGTTACGGGTTTACCAGTACCACGGGAACGATGCCTCGGCGCATGGTTCAACACAGTAACTTTCGTGTTTCTAGCGAATGCTCCCACGTGTTATTAACAAAGAGAATGAATACTCCAACATGGTGTATAGGAAGAAAGCACGTGTTCGGACAATGCAGGACCCTGCGGTTGAAGCGGGAAAACTTCCAGCATGGCAGCTCACATTACACTGCCTGAGTGCAGGATGACAGGGGGGAAGGGAAGCGTTGAGCTGCAGAGAAAAGGAGGGAGGGGTAGTTTGCCCTGTGCTTGCAAACGGTGGGGGGTTGTAGTCTATGGGGGGAGAGTTTGGAAACAGCACCGAAATGTAAGCTTCAGTATCATCACATGGCTCAACCAGACTTACTGTATAGGCTGTGTCATGACTCATCAGCTTACTGTTAGAATGGGTCATTGCTAAACCAGGACTCTACTGTATAGGCATTGTGTCATGGCTCAACCACATTACCATAAAGGCTGTGTCATAATTCCACCAGACTCTACTGTATAGGCTGTGTCACTGCTCAACCAGACTCTACTGTATTAGGCTGTGTCATGGCTCAACCAGACTCTTACTGTATAGGCTGTGTCATGGCTCAACCAGACTCTACTGTATAGGCTGTGTCATGGCTCAAACCAGACTTATGTTAGGCTGTGTCATGGCTCATCCAAGACTTTATGTATTAGGCTGTCTCATGGCTCAACCAGACTTACTGTATAGGCTGTCTCATGATACACCAGACTCTACTGTATAGGCTGTATCATGGGGTCAACCAGACTCTACTGTGTAGGCTGTCATGGCTCAAACGCTCTACGTATAGGCTGTGTCATGACTCCATCAGACTCTACTGTATAGGCTGGTGTCTTGATTGCATCAGACTCTACTGTATAGGCTGTGTCATTGCTCAACCAGACTATACTGGTATAGGCTGTGTCATGGCTCAACCAGACTCTACCGTATAGGCTATGTCAGATAGCATCAGACTCTACTGCATTCATTGCGTCTGGCTCAACCAGACTCTACTGTATGGCTGTGTCATGGCTCAACCAGACTCTACTGTATAGGCCGTGTATGGCTCACCAGACCTTACTGTATAGGCTGGTGTCATGTTTTCATCAGACTCTACTGTATAGGCTGTGTCATGGCTCATCCAGACTTACTGTTATGGCTGTGTCTGGACTCCATCAGACTCTACTGTTTAGGCTGTGTCATGGCTCACCAGACTATACTGTATGGCTGTGTCATGACTCCATCAGACTCTCTGTATAGGCTGTGTCATGGCTCCATCAGACTTACTGTATAGGCTGTGTCATGGCTCAACCAGACTCTACTGTATAGGCTATGTCATGATAGCTCAGACTCTACTGCATTCATTGTGTCATGGCTCAACCAGACTCTACTGTATAGGCTGCGTCTTAGTATCATTAGTGCAATGCCCCCAACTATGTAAAATCTTTATACAGCAAATTTTAATTATAAAACTTTATTTAGAAAAACTTAAATATGGTTTCTCTATTGGACATATTGTAATTGTCTGATGACACCTGACCTCCCACTCTTCATCCTCTATGCTGATAGAGAAGAGGTCATTGCTGCCCATGGTGTTTGCTGTTGAAATATTAAGCTGAACATACCATCTTTCATGGGTGATGTTAGCTTTAGGCGAGTCTGCAGTGGAGATGATCTCAGCCTGGAGGGAGCCAAGAAGATTGGGGTAGTGTGATCTAAAACCTGATGGAGGGTTGTAACGCATGCCAGTTCCAGAGAAAGCAAGAATGGAGGCTGGTATGTTTAGGCTTGAGGTTTGGCCTAGTGGCTACAGATGACAATGTGGCCAAGGTATAGATTACTGGGACCAACAGCTTCGGAAGCAGAGAAGATGGACACTACTTAATCCTATGAGGAATGGAACATTAGGACTCTTCCCGCTCCATTCATCTGAGCGATCACGTTTATCTTAACGGGGTTTTTTTATTATTTAAATGAGTATTTTTTATTATTATGGGAGGAGTTTTGTTTATGAGTGGAGTTTTTCTATTTTTCGAAGAGTGTGAACAAGTCAGAACATACATGCTGATACAAATATTAATTCTGACATTATTCCAGTAATGATCACATAAATAGACTCATGTCTTTTTTGTGTTTTTTTTTAAATTGTGATATATTTTGTCTTTTGGACACAAAGAGGAGCAGCTGCCTACAAAATCGACCCGTTTTCCTTGCTTACTGCCATCTTTAAATCATTAATTTTTGTTACATTATAGTGTGGTGACATTGTAAATAAAACTTTTCACTTTTTGCATTCACTTATGAGTGTGGCTGTTAGGCGGGGGACCACACTTGCGAGAAACTCGCACGAGTCTCGCACCTCATACCGCACTGCCGCCGGCTCTCGGGGCTGGAGTGTACGCCCGCATGTATTTCTATGCAGCTGGACACTCCGGTTGAGTGCGGCGGCAGTGCAGGGTATTGAGGTGTGAGACTCGTGCGAGTTTCTCGTGTGACCGGGCCTTATTCCTACTGTTAAGTTGGACTAAAGCACTAATCTACCTGCTGAGTGTGCACCTTATCTTTTCACTTGTAAAGTTCACTGAACCTCAAGAGATTTCACTCACCTGCATTACAAATGATAGCAGTCAGCAGGTTGTATCACACGATTGAATTAGGTACACGCCCAGCCATCAGTATTCATGTAAATTAGGCTTAGGCGGGGTACACTTGCGAGTGTGATGCGAGAAACTCGCAGGAGTTTCTTGCATCAACAAGCAGCACTGCCGCAGGCATCAGACGGAATGTGCGGCTGCATAGAAATACATGCAGCCTGCACGTTCGGTCCGAGGGCCAGCGGCAGTGCCGGGTGTTGATGCGAGAAACTCTTGCGAGTTTCTCGCATCACACTCGCAAGTGTAACACCTGCCTTAGATACATTAACGCAGCAAACAGTAGCACAATGGCATCAACACAAAATTTCCTGGATAAATAGCTCAGCAGGACAGTATTACACATGAAAAGGGCTAAGGCTGGTTTCACATTTGCGCTTGTGTCCGCAGCGTTTATGCGCATACTTCTGCATGCGTCGTGGTCTTCCTATCTTTAACATTGTGACCAAGGTTCATGCGTTGTATGCTTTTTCGCTTTTGATACGCATGCGTCTTTTCGGCTCTGGCACGGCTAACGCAACATGTTGCAATTTTGGGCCTCCAAAACGCATGTGGACGCTTGCGAAAGAAAAAAAATGCGTCTAAACAACGATTACAGTCTATGAGAACAATGTGTACGCAAGCACTGCGTACGCTTTGATTTTGCATACACAATAATTTACATAACACGTCATTGGGCTGGCTTGTGTAAATTCAAAAATTGCCGGGAAAATAGCACTTGCCAACGTATGCTTGTGTTTGTGTATGGTTTGCAGTGTGCACGATACACTGCATACTCAACCGCAAATGTGAAATAGCCTTTGATACTCAACCGCAAATGTGAAACTAGCCTTAGATACACTATCTCAACAGACGCATCCTGCATGATGGACTTAGTCTTTCTTCCACTGCAGTGTGGTTTATATTATAACAGAATCCATGGCACTGTGCGGATCTGTTACATGAGCAGCACCGTCGTCGCTGACAGACCCCCTCAACTTATGGGGTCCGATAAGTTTGTACTGTATTTGACATTTTTCTTGAAAAAACAAACAAAAAACACTCCGCTGGAGGGAGCCATTAGGAAATATTACAACATCAATGGTTTAAAAACATTTTTTTCTTGACTAGAAAATAATATAAATATTTATATTCATGTATAAAATCTTAGTCTGAATGGCTATGTGATAAATTCACAATTAAGAACAGGAGGGAAAAACTTGCTCTTTAGGACAAGCTGGATCATGCATTTAGATGTATCTATATTATTTTCTATCCTCAGTTGGATTTGATGGAGATTTTCTTTTTTTCAACCATAATAATTATGCAACTATGTAAATATTTACACAGGAAATAAACGTTTTAAGCAGTTACCTTACAGAAATTAAAATATTCTCCAAAGAGAACTAGCACTGACCGAAGTAAGAATACACTGTAGAATGGGCACCCACCTTTCTCAGAAAATCCCCCATCTTCGTGTCCTGCAGCTCTGCACCCTACACTGAAGCCTGGGGGTGGTCAGGAGCCAAAAGAGAGGACTGAACTGTACTGATCGGTGCGCTTTACTGGATTATGGAATTTCCAGCTTTCCAGATACATTTATCTAATAGTTTCACATCTGCCAACTTCCTCTTTCACTTTATTAAAAGGCTGAAGGCAGAAGGAAGGAGGCAAAGAGACTTCACCAAGGAAAGTTCCCTGATTGTGAAATCGCTATTATTCAGTGCAGAGAGAGCTTCATCTGAGAAGAAGAGTCAACGAAGCATACTGATACTGACAGAAAAGATTACCTATATACAGAAACAGATACTATTCAATACTGCCCCCAATGTACAGAAGTATCCTACCATAATACTCCCTTATATACAGGAATAAAACTACTATCATACTGCTCCTATGTACAGAAATTAACTACTATAATACTGCCCCTATGTACAAGAATATAACTACTATAATACTGCCCCTATGTACAAGAATATAACTACTATTAATACTGCCCCTATGTACAAGAATATAACTACTTATAATACGGCCCCCTATGTTCAGAATATAACTACTATAATACTGCCCTATGTACAGGAATATAACTACTATAATACTGCCCTATATACAGGAATATAACTACTATATACTGTCCTATGTACAAGAATATAACTACTATAATATGCTCTATATACAGGATATAACTACTATATATACTGCCTCTATGTTAGGGATATAATACTATAATACTGCCTTGTACAGGAATATAACTACTATAATTACTGCCCCTATATACAGGAATATAACTACTATCATACTGCTCCTATGTACAAGAATATAACTACTATAATACTGCTCCTATATACAGGATATAACTACTATTAATACTGCCCTATATACAAGAATATAACACTATAATACTGCTCCTATGTACAAGATATAACTACTATAATACTGCTCCTATATACAGGAATATAACTACTATAATACTGCTCTATGTAAGGGAATATAACTACTATAATACTGCCCCTATATACAGGAATATAACTACTATCATACTGCTCCTATGTACAAGAATATAACTACTATAATACTGCTCCTATATACAGAATATAACTACTATAATACTACCCATATGTACAGGGAGTTACCTACCATAATACTACCTTTTATACAGGAAAATAACTACTATAATACTGCTCCTATGTACAAGAATATAACTACTATCATACTGCTCTATGTACAAGAATATAACTACTATAATACTGCCCCTATCACAAAAGAATATAACTACTATAATTCTACTCTATGTACAAGAATAAAACTACTATAATATGTCCTATGTGCCAAGAATATACTACTATAATACTGCCCCTATGTACAAGAATATAACTACTTTAATACTGCCCCTTTATATACAAGAATATAACTACTACAATTACTCTCCTATGTACAAGAATTAAACTACTATAATTACTGCCCCTTGTACAAAGAATATAATACTATAATACTGCTCCTATGTACAAGGATATAACTATATAATACTGCTCTATATACAAGAATTAACTACTATAATACTGCCCTTTATCAAGAATATAACTATATAATACTGCCCTATGCCAAGATACAGTCCCATTTATATACAAGGCCAGTTGACCCGAGGATCACAACTTAGCTTAGTCTTCCAGGGTCGATGACCACCTGTGGCACTCACACAGCGAGGAGGTATATGAAAGAAAGAAGAAAGCTGACAGTCATTTCAGGTAACAGGCCAGTTGACAAGAGGGTCACAACCTGGCTTCTCAGAACATTCTCCACGGAAGCCAGGCGACGGCAGGTCTCAATCCTGGCTTTCTTCAAACGTTATCCTTGGTTCAGGATGGTCAATGGAGCAGATCTTTTATTCTTCCAGCCGGGGTTGAAGTCCTAAGCAGTGTAATGTATGTAGTACAGTTCATTATAGTGTCTTGTGCTTGGGTGCGATGAAAAACACAGGGTCACAGGTTTGATATAGAAAGTCTTGTATTACTTCATATAAGTTGGCAAAAATTGTCACACAGTTTGCAGACACAGAGCAGGAGACACAGCAGGCCCAGAGTAATCTAAGCTCAGAAATCACATCTCCACAAACAGGTTCAGGATTTTCTTCTCTGTTCCGTAAGTCCATGAAAAACGTGGGTCTTTCAAAGAGCAGGGTTCAGATGTCACAAGTGCTTCAGAGTTCCTCAGTAGGAATAGCTGGAGTACAAGGCCAAGGATTCGGAGTCAGGTCACAGGTTCACTGCAGGCTAGATTTGAAGCACTGATTGCTCAGCTGTGGTGTTAAGAAGCAAAAGGAGAGAATCGGGTGGGGACATGCAGCTGGGAAACCCATATTGCTGAGGGCAAGATAGCTGCGCAAGACAGAAAAAATAAAAGGTGCGAACAAATGAGTTTCGGAATATTACTGAACCTTCATTACTCCCCCCTTATGGACAACCTCCGGAGACCCCAGACAGGTTGTGTGGGTACCTCTGTGAAACTGACGGAGCCGGAGGAGCATTAACGTTATTGATTTTTCCATGGTTGTCCTCCACTGGGTAGCCCTGCCATTTAATCGATATTGTAACTGATTTCTTACAACCGGAATCTAAAATCCTTTCCACCACAAATTCTTCCTGACCTCGACAGCATGGGTCAGGGCAAGGAGAAGAACGTCCAGGAAAGTATTGGGTGTCGCAGCCTTAAGTAGGGTCTGAAAGACAGGGTGGATTTAATAGTTTGGGCGTTGAAGCGGGCAAAGCAACGGGACTTTAATTTTACTGTTTATAGGGTCCAAGTATTATGTCCCAACTTAGATGATGGAATCCTTAACTTAAAATTTCGGTTGACAGCCAGCCAAGTCTCCTACCTTTTAAAGTGGTGCAGGTTCGAAAATTATCTGCTGCTTCTTGTCCTTTCCTGAGCGTTTTCCGATTCTCTTTAGAAGCCATATTCTTCTGTAAAGAGTGATTCTTTCGGCCCTGTGGTAAAAAGGCGTTTCTATGGGAAACGTGGTTTTAATGTTAGGTGATAACCTGAAAGAGTAAAAAGGAGATGCTTAGTGGAGGCACTTGAGAGTTGTTATAAGAGAACCAGCTAAGGAAGTAGATCCCCCAATCATCGTAGATGGAGAAAAGCGCGGAGAATTTCCCGGTTTGTTTTGGGTTTTTTTGGTTGCCTTTTTTCTGGGGATGAAAAGAAAAGAAGGTTTTTCTTTAAGTCCAATGTCACGAAAATTTTTAAAAAAATAAAGGGAAAAGCACCCCCCGACCCCCAAAACCCAACCCGGCTCCATGAAAACGAAACACTCTTAACACAAATCTGGTCGTTTTGCAGGGGTAAGCCGCACAAGGGAAAAAAGGTGCCTTTGTTGACGGTCAAAAACCCCCCCAGAATGGTGTTCTTCCCTTGAGAGGTTTTGGAACCCCATTTTAAATCCTAGAAATGGTCCCCCCGGGCGGGACGGGGTGGGAGGGTGTAACAGACCAGTTGGTGAGGGCGAGGTGTTTTGCATTTGCATAGATTACATGAAGTGCATAGTTTAAAAAATCCTTCCCGCAAGGGGGGCCCCAAAAGAAAGAGGGGGGAAATTCTGGTTTTGAATTCCCCCATGCCCAGCTATTGGAATCGTGAATGAGTTGCAATCTTCAAAATTTTATGTTTCAGGGGAAATAAGGATTGTCCTGAATCCACCCTTTTAAAACCCGCTTTTGTCCCTTGGGGGTTGGCAAAAAAAGGGAAACCCCTGGTTGTTTTTGATGTCCTTAATAGGTCTTGATTTTGAAAAATCCAGGAATCTAGGTCAGGAAAAATGTTTGGAGAGTAATTTGGGGTGTTCTGCTGGTAAATCTAGAGAGTGCATCGCCTTTCCATTTTGCGATCCTGGTTATAAAAAATGATAAAAAAATTGGGGTTTTAAAAAAGTTCCGTGAGCCCCGGGGGGAGTCAGGACTTAGCGACCCCATAAATCAAAAGGTTAGAGGTCTGTAGGAGAATTTTTCTGTGCGTCCTGAAGAAGGGGGCTCCCTTTTTGAAGGGGGAATAATGGCAAAACTCTCTATTGCCCAA
>JARQOD010000007.1:89457455-89532832 GCA_033576555.1 Oophaga sylvatica | reverse complement strand
CAGACAAGTTAAAAAGGGACCTTTTAGGGAATTTACTACCTGGCACAATTCAATAGCGAATCATAGCTCCATGGGGAGGTAAGAGCAGATTTACTTTCGCTAAACAAAAAAATCAAACAAAAAGTCGGAACATCCTCGGGTGGGGGAAGGCAAAAAAACAGGAGTGTTATTAACACATTGGCACCCCAACTGGTTACAACACGATTTCCCAATCCAAAACAGGTTAGAACTGTAACCAAGGGAAACCCGATATAATGTCATGCAGATTATATAGAACCAAAATTTGCGCACTCCTGGGTCAGGTTCAACCCTCATTAAACCTGAGTAGAAAACGGGGTTTATTCTCACCAAAGGGGTAGAATCGATCCCCAGTAAGGAATAATTCTTGGGGTATCAAGGGAAACCCACAACGTTTAGCAAAATCATAATCCATCAGGTAATAGCTGCCCAGAATCAACGAAAGCCTGACAGAAATGAGGACAGAAGGGCATATCAGGAGTGACTTAACAAAAACTTAGTCTGAACCTACCCAAGACAACCGGCGTGCAAAAAGTCTTCCCCGTTTAGGGAGACTGAATGCATGAGAGGCATCCCACGTAGAAAAAAAACCCATTGCGCTTTCGAAACTCATGACGCTGTGCCCCGACCCCATCCATCAAAACTGAAGAGCCGCGCGGCTCACAGGCAACACCACTCCACGCATATTCTCCGCCACGCAAACGCTGTCAATTTGAACGTAATGACAAAACATTGAGACCAGAGGGGAAGGAATCCCACCATAACCCTTTACATTATCCCGACGCCCTCCGGAAAAGGGCCCGCCAAAGCGTCGTATTCCACTTGGTCAGGACTCCCACCTACGGAATCCGCGTATAACCCACGTATCAAGCCTCTGATTTAAGCCAACAAGGCTTTTTCAGCTTGATCAGTGACTTAGGTCATCGTACAATAACCCCAAGCCTGAAAAATGCATCAACATCAATCAAAACAGGATCCCCAGGTATCAGGGAAAAAAGCCCAATCCTGAGGATGCCGCCAGGAGAGAGTGAAATTTGAACCTGCTGCGCGCTTTCCGGGACTTAGATTTTGGCAAGAAACAATTTACAATTATTTTTTGAAATTCTGAAACTTAGCCGATCCCCTAAAAAACAAAATCTAATGGGGACCTAGGTTCCACAACAGGCAACCTAGCAAGTATGCAGCAATACTCTGAACCTCAGTGGCAAGCGATCCAACGCCAGACAAACGTGCAAAAAACCCCTTGGGAGAAAAATTTCCCCCCCACACCCAGAGTCAAGGGAAAAAAAAAAAAAAAATGCAACAAACAAAAAAATATCTCTGACAACTTTTCTTCCCCCTTTAAAATATTTTTTCCCTTCTGTGGTACCAACAATTTTTTTTGGCCGGTGAACTATTATGTTCGGAGCTGGGAGTGGGTAAAAAAGGAAATACACCAGAGCGTGGAATCTTGAGATGCAGACCCGACTAACCACCGCAACTAGAGGCAGCCGTGGAGCTTCCTCGTTGGTCCCCAGACCCTCTCACAAAACCCTGAAAACTACTACACCTAAAGATAGAAATTTGGAAAGCTTCTCCCCGGGCAGAACCCCCAAAGAAATAGAAACCCCCAAACATGTAAGGGGTTTACAAGGGGAAATACTGACACAGAAAGAAAATAGTATGACAAACCGGGGGCCCAAACTATCTAAATAAAAAAGGAAGGAAGGGTACTTACTGCAACCAGAAAACCCTGAAAAAACACCAACTCTACTAATTTCAAAATCACCTGAGTCAACGACCTCCAACCACCTAAATTATTTCTCTGGTGTACAAAAACAAAACACAGCCACTGAAAAAAAACTGGAAAAAGCAAAAGTACAAAACAAAAGTGGGGACTAAATAGGGCAAAAGCCCCCGGGGGACCCGAGGCCCCCACAAAGTGCAGGAAAAATGCAAAAATTTGCAAAAACACAAAAAAAGAAATTGTTTAATGAAAGCGGAGATGCAGACACGAACAGCAGGCTAAAGGGAAACTGGAAAGAAGGATTCAACCAGAACAATTGATCACCGGCAACCCTGATGGAAAATGACTCCTTCAGAGCCAATCAGTAACACCTATTCCCCTCCTCACAATCCTCCTAGTACCGCTTGTAACCACCGGGGAGCCTTGCCAAACCCATCTCAAACCCATTCACAACACCCAGGTCTAATCGGACTGAGTTATAGGCCCCACGAAGATCTAGTTTAAGAAATTTTTGGCATGTCGCCTCTCTCCAATAACCAGGGATTAAAGGCAATGGAAACGGTTTCTAATATAACCTTAGGAGTTCCCATAGTCTACCAGGTCTCAGAGATCCTTAATGTGTATAGTTCATTAAATTAGGTCTTGTGCTTGGGTGCGTTAAAAAACCCAGGAGCACAGGTTTGATTGAAAGTCTTGTATTACTTATATAAGTTGGAAAAATAGCACAACAGTTTGCGACACAGAAGCAGGGACACAGCAGGCCAGAGTAATCAAGCTAGCAATCCTCTCCACAAAGGTCGGATCTTCTTCTTTTCCTTAAGTCCATGAAAAAGTGGGTCTTTCAAAAGCAGGGTTTCGAGTCCAAATGCTTCAAGTTCCTAGGGAATAGCTGGGTAACAAGGCCAAGCTTCGGAGTCAGGTCAAGGTTCACTGCAGCTGATTTTGAAGCACTGATTGCCAGCTTGGCTGCTTAAAACAAAGGAGAGAACAGGGCGGGAACAAGCAAGCTGGAAACCCATATTGACTGAGGGCAAGATGCTGCAGCAAGACAGAAAGTAAAACGGCTGCAACAAACTGAGTTTCAGGAACATGTATCAGAACCTTACATTACCCCCCCCTTAGGGACAACCTCCGGATGCCTCGACCAGGCTTGTGTGGGTACCCTGATGAAACTGACGGAGCAAGCGAGGAGCATTAAGTTATTGTCGGGTTTTCCCATGGTTGCCTCCACGTAGCCCTGCCATTTAATCAGATATTGTAATATTTTCTATACAAACTGGAATCTAAAATCCTTTCCACCCAAAATTCTTCCTGACCATCGCTAGCACTGGAGGGCAAGGAGAAGAACGGCCCCCCCCCCGGGGAAACGTATTGGGTTCGCAGCCTTAAGTAGGGATACAAAAACAGGGTGGATTCTCATGTTCGGGCATTTGAAGACGACAAGCAAGGCACTTATAATTTTACTGATTTTATAGGGCCAATGTAATTATGTCCCAACTTAGATATGGAATCCTTTAATTTTAAATTTCTGGTTGACAGCCAGACCAAGTTCCTACCTTGAAAGCTGGGCAGGTTTACGAAATTTATCTGCTGCTTTCTTTCCCCTTTCTGAGCCATCCAGATTCCCTCCTTAGAAGATCCATATTCTTCTGTAAAGACGTGATTCTTTCGGCCCATGCTGGAAAAGGGTTTTATGGAAATCGTGGTAGAATGTTTAGGTTATAAATAGATTAGGTAAAAAGGAATTCTTGTGGAGGCACTCTGAGAGTTGTTATAAGGAACTCGTAATGGAAGTAGATCCCCCAATCTCCTGTAGATGGCGATAAAGCGCGGGATACTGCTCCAGGGTTTGATTGTTGTTCGGTCTGTCCATTAGTCGGGGATGAAAAGCAGAAGAAAGGTTTACTTTAATGTCCAACTGCACAAAAATTTTTTGCCAAAACCTAAAGTGAATTGCACCCCCGATCCGAAATAACCTCATCCGTACTCCATGTAACGAAACACATCTTTAATCATCAAATTGATGTCTGTTTTTGCGTGGGTAAGCCGAACAAAGGGTAAAATGAGCTGCCTTGTTAGACGGTCAACCCCACTAGAATGGTGTTCTTCCCTGAGAGGTTGGTAACTCCACAATGAAGTCCATAAAAGGATCCCCCGGGCGGACGGGTGGGAAAGAGGGTGTAACAGACCAGTTGGTGAGGACGAGGTGTTTTGCATCTTGCACAGATTCACATGAAGTGACATAGTTTTAAAACCCTTCTGCAAGTGGGCCACCAAAAGAAACGAGAGAGAAATTCTGGCTTTAGATTCCTCTATCCCAGCATCTGGAATGTGAATGAGTTGCAAAAATTCAATCGACTGTTTCAGGAATATACAGGCGTTTTCCCTAAACAACCATTCTTAAGACAAGACTTAGCCCTTGGGTTGTGCCAAAAAGGAATCCGCATGGGTGCTTTCTTGATGTCCTTAAGTAGGTCTTGATTATAATTACCCTAGGAATTAATCAGGAAAATAGCTTGGAGGAGTAATTGGACTGTCTCTGCGAGTAAATCCTAGAGAGTGCATCAGCCTTTCCATTGCGCGATCCTGGTCTTAAGAAATGATAAAATTAAATTGGTTTAAGAAAAATTTCCGCGAGCCTGGCGAGGAGTAGGCACTTGCCGCCTGAAAAAACCCAAGGTTACAGGCTGTCAGGACGACTATTTGCTTGCAGCCCCTGAAGAAGGTGTCCCATTCTTTGAAGGCGGCAATAATGGCCAACAACTTCTATTTGCCCACATCGTATTCCTCTCACCGAAGACAACTGCTGGGAAAAGAAGGCAAGGGAAAGCAAGAATTCTTTCAACCTGTTCCTGAAGAGATAGCTCCAACGCACGTCGAAGCATCCACCTTATTATGAAGCAACTCGGGGTTGGGGTACTGGATAGGTGCAGTGGTAAATTTATCTTTTAGGGGAAATGCTTCCTGGGCTGGGAGTCCCAGGAAACCTGACCTTTTCCGGGTAAGTTGGGTGTAGGTGAACTACCTCAGAGAAATTTTTTAATGAAACGCTATAAAAGTGGCAAACCCGATGAAGTGCTGTACCTCCTTCACATTTTAGGCTTGGGCCAATCCTTGATGGCGGGTTTTCTTCCACCATACTAAATTTTTGTGTAGACATACAACCCCAAAAATTGAATTTCGGCCTATGGATTCACACTTTTAATTTGGTTGTAAAGAATTTTGTCTTAGACGTTCCAAGACCATTCTCACATTCCATGATTTCCTCTGTAGTTAGAAAAAATTGAATACACCAAATAAATTACCACGAAATGTATCAGGAGATCCCGAAATGTCATTCCCCCAATGTTGGAAAGTGGCGGGGGGTACCAGACCAAAAGGCAAATAATATTCAAAGTGTCCATAAGCGTGCCTGAATGCAGTCTTCCATTCATCCCCAGGCTAATACGGACTAAGTTATAGGCCCCCTAAATCTAGTTTAGAGAAAATTTTGCATTTCGCACTCTCTCCAAAACCAGGGAATAAAGGAATGGATAACGGTTTCAATGTAACCTTATTGGTTCCCTTACTACGCATGGTCTCAAGACCTGTAATGGTAAGTACCGTTATATAGGTCTTGTGCTTGGGTCGAGAAAAACAGGATCACAGGTTTGATATAGAAAGTCTTGTATACTTCATATAAGTTGGCAAAAATAGTCACACAGTTTGCAGACACAGAAGCAGGAGACACAGCAGGCCAGAGTAATCTAAGCTCAGCAATCACTCTCCACAACAGGTTCAGGATCTTCTTCTCTGTTACCGTAAAGTCCATGCAAACGTGGGCCCTTTTCAAAGAGCAGGGTTCAGAGCCCCACAAGTGCTTCAGATTCCTCAGTAGGAATAGCTGGAGTACAAGGTCCAAGGCTTCAGGAGTCAGGTCACAGGTTCACTGCAGGCTAGATTCTGAAGCACTGATTGCTCAGCTGTGGTTTGCTTAAGAAGAAAAAGGAGAGAATCAGGGGCGGGAACATGCAAGCGGGAAAACTGCATATTGACTGAGGGCAAGATAGCTGCAGCAAGACAGAAAGTAAAATGGCTGACGAACAAACTGAGTTTCAGGAACATGTATACAGAACCTTACATTACTCCCCCCTTAGGGACAAACCTCCGGATGACCTCAGACCAGGCTTGTTGGGTACCTCTGATGAAACTGACGGAGCAAGCGAGGAGCTTAACGTTATTGACTGGTTCCCATGAGTTGTCCTCCACTGGGTAGCCCTGCCATTTAATCAGATATTGTAACTGATTTCTATACAACCTGGAATCTAAAATCCTTTCCACCACAAATTCTTCCTGACCATCGACTAGAAATGGGTAGGGCAAGGAGAAGAACGTCCAGGAACGTATTGGGGGTCGCAGCCTTAAGAGGATACATGAAAGACAGGGTGGATTCTCATAGTTCTGGGCAGTTGAAGACGACAAGCAACGGCACTTATAATTTTACTGATTTTATAGGGTCCAATGTACTTATGTCCCAACTTAGATGATGGAATCCTTAACTTAAGATTTCTGGTTGACAGCCAGACCAAGTCTCCTACCTTGAAAGCTGGTGCAGGTTTACGAAATTTATCTGCTGCTTTCTTGTACCTTTCTGAGCCGATTCCAGATTTCCTTTAAAGATCCATATTCTTCTGTAAAAGACGTGATTCTTTCGGCCACTGCTGGTAAAGGCTTTCTAGGGGAAATCGTGGTAGAATGTTAGGATGATAACCTAGATTAGAGTAAAAAAGGGGACTGCTTAGTGGAGGCACTCTGAGAGTTGTTAAAGAGAACTCAGCTAATGGAAGTAGATCCACCCAATCATCCTGTAGATGCAGATAAAGCAGCGAGATACGCTCCAGGGTTTGATTGGTTCGGGTTTTGGTCTGTCCATTAGTCTGGGGATGAAAAGCAGAAGAAAGGTTTACTTTAAATGTCCAATGCTGCACAGAAATTTTGCCAAAACCTTTGAAGTGAATTGCACCCCTCGATCCGAAATAACCTCATCCGGTACTCCATGTAAGCGAAACACATCTTTAATACATCAAATCTGATGTCTGTTTGCAGTGGGTAAGCCGACACAAGGGAAAAATGAGCTGCCTTTGTTAACGGTCAACCACCACTAGAATGGGGTTCTTCCCTTGAGAGGTTGGTAACTCCACAATGAAGTCCATAGAAATGGATCCCCACGGGCGGGACGGGGTGGGAAGAGGCTTGTAACAGACCAGTTGGTGAGGAGCGAGGTGTTTTGCATCTTGCACAGACTTCACATGAAGTGACATAGTTTAAAACATCCTTCCTGCAAGTGGGCCACCAAAAGAAACGAGAAAGAAATTCCTGTGTCTTTAGAATTCCTCTATGCCCAGCTATCTTAGATCGTGAAATGAGTTGCAATACTCTCAATCTGACTGTTTCAGGAATATACAGGCGTTGTCCCTGAATCCACACACCATTCTTAAAGACAAGACTTAGTCCCTTGGGGTTGTGCCAAAAAGGAATCCGCATGGTATGCTTCCATGATGTCCTTAAGTAGGTCTTGATTATGAATCACTCCTAGGAATCTAGAGTCAGGAAGAATAGTCTTGGAGGAGTAATTGGACGTGTCTCTGCTGAGTAAATCCTAGAGAGTGCATCAGCCTTTCCATTGCGCGATCCTGTCTATAAGGAAATGAAAAATTAAATTGGTTTAACAAAAGATTCCAGCGAGCCTGGCGAGGAGTCAGCACTTAGCCGACCTGATAAACTCAAGGTTACGATGGTCTGTCAGGACGACTATTCGCTGTGCAGCTCCCTGAAGAAGGTGTCTCCATTCTTTGAAGGCGGCAATAATGGCCAACAAAATCTCTAATTGCCCAATCGTAGTTCCTCTCAGCCGAAGACAACCGCTGGGAAAAGAAGGCACAGGGATGCAAGACATTCTTCTCACCTGTTCTCTGAGAGAGTATAGCCCCCAACGGCACAGTCTGAAGCATCCACCTCTATTATGAAGGCAAGCTTCGGGTTGGGATGTACTAGGATAGGTGCAGTGGTAAATTTATCTTTTAGACGGGAAAATGCTTCCTGGGCTTTGGGGAGTCCAGGGGAACCTAGACTCTTTCCGGGTAAGTTGGGTGATAGTGACACTACCTCAGAGAAATTTCTAATGAAACGTCTATAGAAGTTGGCAAACCCGAAGAAGCGCTGTACCTCCTTCACATTTCTAGGACTTGGCCAATCCTTGATGGCTTGGGTTTTGCTTCCATCCATACTAATTCCTTGTGTAGACAGTACATACCCCAGAAATTGAATTTCGGTCCTATGGAATTCACACTTTTCAAGTTTGATGTAAAGATGATTTTGTCTTAGACGTTCCAAGACCATTTCTCACATGTCCATGATGTTCCTCTGTGGAGTTAGAAAAAATTAGAATATCATCCAAATAAATCACCACGAATGTATCTAGGAGATCCCTGAAGATGTCATTCACCAAGTGTTGGAAAGTGGCTGGGCGGTACTTAGACCAAAAGGCATAACTAGATATTCAAAGTGTCCATAGCGTGACCTGAATGCAGTCTTCCATTCATCCCCAGGTCTAATACGGACTAAGTTTAGGCCCCACGAAGATCTAGTTTAGAGAAAATTTTGGCATGTCGCACTCTCTCCAAAACTCGGGGATTAAAGGCAATGGATAACGGTTTCTAATAGTAACCTTATTGAGTTCCCTATAGTCTACGCAGGGTCTCAGAGATCCATCTTTCTTCTTTACAAAGAAGATGGGTGCACCTGCAGGAGATGAAGAGGGGCGTATGAAGCCCTTGGCTAGATTTTCGTCTATGTAATCCTTTAAAGCCTTTAGCTCGGGCCCCGCCAGGGGGTAGATCTTACCAAAAGGTATCTCTGCTCCAGGCAATAATTCAATTGGACAATCATATGGACGGTGAGGAGGAAGCTGGTCAGCGTTCTTCTTGTCACATAAATCCACATAGTCCTGGTATACAGCTGGTAGTTCAGGGACTGACATGGTTCCTTTAGGAACAGAGCAAGCTGAAACTTTTGGACTCATCTGTTTCTCTGGAAAGTGTAATTCCTTGGTCTCCCAGTTAATGGTAGGATTCTGAGCCTGCAGCCATGGTAGCCCTAGAATAATGGGAAAGTGGGGAGAAGAGATAAGCATAAAGGACAGTTTCTCTTGATGATCTTTACCCATAAGAACCCTCAAAGGCTCTGTTTCCTGATCCACTGGTCCAGAGGTCAGCAGGGAGCCATCCACAGTTTCCATCTGTACTGGAGTAGCCTTCTTCACTGAACGTATCCCCTGTTTCAGAGCAAAGGAGACATCCATAAAATTTCCACTTGCCCCTGAGTCGATCATAGCAGAGCTAGACACCCAAGCTGAGTCAACCCAGAGTTTGATGGAAAGAAAGCAATGAGAATTGTTTTTCTTACAACTCAGCTGGGACACCACTGAGGAAACTTGAAAAATGGCAGCGTTTACACAGTCAACGTCCTCAGAGGTAACGGAGTTTAAGTCCGAGAAATCAAGATCTGTTGCTGCAGATCTCTCTGGAGCCTGAGGCTCGGACCTGACAGATCCCCTCTCGCAACACTCACAGTGAATGAGTGCTGCAGTAGTCTTACGAGAACGGCTGGGGCAGTCTATAATGAAGTGCCCTGACTTACCACAATAGAAACATAGATTCTCCTTAAAACGATGTTCCTTGCGTGCATCACTAACCCGTCGTTGTAAAGAGTCTACCTGCATGGGTTCAGGTTCAGGTTCCCGTGTAATCCTACTCAAAGGTTCCTTAGCTGGAGAGGAAGGTAGGAAAAGGTTAGTGCGATTGCTTTCGAACCATCTCTCTTGCCTGCGTTCAGTCAGACGAGTATCAATACGGATGCAGTAGTTAATAAAGTCACCTAACGCAGTGGGAGGGTCGGCACGAGCAAGTTCATCCTTAATCAGTGGAGATAACCCCTTTCGAAAAATAGATTTTTTGGCGGAACTGTCCCAGGTGGTATCAAGGGCCCATCTCCTGAAATCCAAAGCATATTCAGCTACCGAGTGCTTACCTTGGCGCAAAGCTAACATGGCTGCTTCAGCTGTTGCACCTCGATTGGGGTCATCAAACACCTGCCCCATGGCTGAAATAAAAGCATCAAGGTGATTCAAACAATCATCCTCAGTCTCAATCAGAGGGTTTGCCCACATCAAAGCCTTGTTGGTAAGCAACATAATTATAGTAAGCACCTTAGATCGTTCAGTGGGAAATTGTGAAGCATGTGCAGAAAAAAAAAGATTGCATTGATTAATAAATCCCCTGAATTTCTCACGTTCACCGCCAAAACGAAAAGGGGGCAACTTGGGAATCCCAGAACTCGGGGCTACGGCAGGAGCCTGGACTCGCCCCTCTAGAACCTCAATCCTGGCTCGCAAATCCTGGGCAGTCTGTCCAAACACTTGCATATTGTGATTAGTGAGGTCCTGTAGGTTTGTAAAACGGGTCTTTATATTCTGCAAATCTGCAAGGATATTATCAGTCACTCCGCAAAGTTCCTTTATGCGGGCCTCCATTTTCCAGATCTTTTAAGACAGGAGTACTGGAAGGAGAGGAGAAGAAAAAAACAAAAAAAACAATAGTGTTTACCTGTGGTAACACTGCAGAGAGAAAAAAAAATTAAGGGAACTGCTCACCTGGAATGGTTGTGAGAAGTCACAACCACTATCATCACAGAAAGTTCAACCGGACATCTGATATCCACAGTTACAGCAGACAAAAAAGAGAAAAGGAAAAAAAAAACAATAGTGTTTACCTGTGGTAACACTGCAGAAAAAAAACTTAAGGGAATTGCTCACCTGGAATGGTTGTGAGAAGTCACAACCACTGTCATCACAGAAAGTACAACCGGACATCCGATATCCACAGTTACAGCAGACACAGCCTTTCCAGACCCAGCAGACCCTAACGTTTGGCTTCAGAATCTTGTAATGTGTATAGTACAGTTCATATAGCGTCTTGTGCTTGGGTGCGATGAAAACACAGGAGTCACAGGTTTGATATAGAAAGTCTTGTATTACTTCATATAAGTTGGCAAAAATAGTCACACAGTTTGCAGACACAGAAGCAGGAGACACAGCAGGCCAGAGTAATCTAAGCTCAGCAATCACTCTCCACAACAGGTTCAGGATCTTCTTCTCTGTTACCGTAAGTCCATGCAAACGTGGGTCTTTCAAAGAGCAGGGTTCAGAGTGCACAAGTGCTTCAGAGTTCCTCAGTAGGAATAGCTGGAGTACAAGGTCCAAGGCTTCAGGAGTCAGGTCACAGGTTCACTGCAGGCTAGATTCTGAAGCACTGATTGCTCAGCTGTGGCTACTTAAGAAGCAAAAGGAGAGAATCAGGGCGGGAACATGCAAGCTGGAAACTCCATATTGACTGAGGGCAAGATAGCTGCAGCAAGACAGAAAGTAAAATGGCTGACGAACAAACTGAGTTTCAGGAACATGTATACAGAACCTTACAGATCCATCTTTCTTCTTTACAAAGAAGATGGGTGCACCTGCAGGAGATGAAGAGGGGCGTATGAAGCCCTTGGCTAGATTTTCGTCTATGTAATCCTTTAAAGCCTTTAGCTCGGGCCCCGCCAGGGGGTAGATCTTACCAAAAGGTATCTCTGCTCCAGGCAATAATTCAATTGGACAATCATATGGACGGTGAGGAGGAAGCTGGTCAGCGTTCTTCTTGTCACATAAATCCACATAGTCCTGGTATACAGCTGGTAGTTCAGGGACTGACATGGTTCCTTTAGGAACAGAGCAAGCTGAAACTTTTGGACTCATCTGTTTCTCTGGAAAGTGTAATTCCTTGGTCTCCCAGTTAATGGTAGGATTCTGAGCCTGCAGCCATGGTAGCCCTAGAATAATGGGAAAGTGGGGAGAAGAGATAAGCATAAAGGACAGTTTCTCTTGATGATCTTTACCCATAAGAACCCTCAAAGGCTCTGTTTCCTGATCCACTGGTCCAGAGGTCAGCAGGGAGCCATCCACAGTTTCCATCTGTACTGGAGTAGCCTTCTTCACTGAATGTATCCCCTGTTTCAGAGCCAAGGAGACATCCATAAAATTTCCACTTGCCCCTGAGTCGATCATAGCAGAGCTAGACACCCAAGCTGAGTCAACCCAGAGTTTGATGGAAAGAAAGCAATGAGAATTGTTTTTCTTACAACTCAGCTGGGACACCGCTGAGGAAACTTGAAAAATGGCAGCGTTTACACAGTCAACGTCCTCAGAGGTAACGGAGTTTAAGTCCGAGAAATCAAGATCTGTTGCTGCAGATCTCTCTGGAGCCTGAGGCTCGGACCTGACAGATCCCCTCTCGCAACACTCACAATGAATGAGTGCTGCAGTAGTCTTACGAGAACGGCTGGGGCAGTTTATAATGAAGTGCCCTGACTTACCACAATAGAAACATAGATTTTCCTTAAAACGATGTTCCTTGCGTGCATCACTAACCCGTCGTTGTAAAGAGTCTACCTGCATGGGTTCAGGTTCAGGTTCCCGTGTAATCCTACTCAAAGGTTCCTTAGCTGGAGAGGAAGGTAGGAAAAGGTTAGTGCGATTGCTTTCGAACCATCTCTCTTGCCTGCGTTCAGTCAGACGAGTATCAATACGGATGCAGTAGTTAATAAAGTCACCTAACGCAGTGGGAGGGTCGGCACGAGCAAGTTCATCCTTAATCAGTGGAGATAACCCTTTTCGAAAAATAGATTTTTTTGGCGGAACTGTCCCAGGTGGTATCAAGGGCCCATCTCCTGAAATCCAAGGCATATTCAGCTACCGAGTGCTTACCTTGGCGCAAAGCTAACATGGCTGCTTCAGCTGTTGCACCTCGATTGGGGTCATCAAACACCTGCCCCATGGCTGAAATAAAAGCATCAAGGTGATTCAAACAATCATCCTCAGTCTCAATCAGAGGGTTTGCCCACATCAAAGCCTTGTTGGTAAGCAACATAATTATAGTAAGCACCTTAGATCGTTCAGTGGGAAATTGTGAAGCATGTGCAGAAAAAAAAAGATTGCATTGATTAATAAATCCCCTGAATTTCTCACGTTCACCGCCAAAACGAAAAGGGGGCAACTTGGGAATCCCAGAACTCGGGGCTACGGCAGGAGCCTGGACTCGCTCTTCTAGAACCTCAATCCTGGCTCGCAAATCCTGGGCAGTCTGTCCAAACACTTGCAAATTGTGATTAGTGAGGTCCTGTAGGCTTGAAAAACGGGTCTTTATATTCTGCAAATCTGCAAGGATATTATCAGTCACTCCGCAAAGTTCCTTTATGCGGGCCTCCATTTTCCAGATCTTTTAAGACAGGAGTACTGGAAGAAGAGGAGAGGAGAAAAAAAAACAAAACAATAGTGTTTACCTGTGGTAACACTGCAGAGAGAAAAAAAAATTAAGGGAACTGCTCACCTGGAATGGTTGTGAGAAGTCACAACCACTATCATCACAGAAAGTTCACCCGGACATCTGATATCCACAGTTACAGCAGACAAAAAAGAGAAAAGAAAAAAAAAAAAAAACAATAGTGTTTACCTGTGGTAACACTGCAGAAAAAAAAACACTTAAGGGAATTGCTCACCTGGAATGGTTGTGAGAAGTCACAACCACTGTCATCACAGAAAGTACAACCGGACATCTGATATCCACAGTTACAGCAGACACAGCCTTTCCAGACCCAGCAGACACTAACGTTTTGGCTTCAGAATCTTGTAATGTATGTAGTACAGTTCATATAGTGTCTTGTGCTTGGGTGCGATGAAAACACAGGAGTCACAGGTTTGATATAGAAAGTCTTGTATTACTTCATACAAGTTGGCAAAAATAGTCACACAGTTTGCAGACACAGAAGCAGGAGACACAGCAGGCCAGAGTAATCTAAGCTCAGCAATCACTCTCCACAACAGGTTCAGGATCTTCTTCTCTGTTACCGTAAGTCCATGCAAACGTGGGTCTTTCAAAGAGCAGGGTTCCAGAGTCCACAAGTGCTTCAGAGTTCCTCAGTTGGAATAGCTGGAGTACAAGGTCCAAGGCTTCAGGAGTCAGGTCACAGGTTCACTGCAGGCTAGATTCTGAAGCACTGATTGCTCAGCTGTGGCTGCTTAAGAAGCAAAAGGAGAGAATCAGGGCGGGAACATGAAAGCTGGAAACTCCATTTTGACTGAGGGCAAGATAGCTGCAGCAAGACAGAAAGTAAAATGGCTGACGAACAAACTGAGTTTCAGGAACATGTACACAGAACCTTACAGCCAGCATCCTTGTAGAATGATAAATCTGTGCCCCTCGTGATGGAGCCATGATGTCTTGGCTGCTGTGCTGTCTCTGGCTGTTTGGATGTCTTGGCTGAATCTCTGGCTGTCTCTCTGTCTCTCTCTATACAAAGGCATGAAAACTCTTTTTATAATTGACAAGTGTCCATCAATCAGTATTTACATAAAGGGTAAGAATGGTGATGAGATCAAGTATTATTTGATTATTTAATCTATTTGCATAGTTTTTCCTCCTCTGTTTTAGAAGTAAACAAACTATCTGGCCTAGACAATGCATAATTAGCATATTAGTAAACATCCCAATCATCAAGGATAAGAGCACAATATGTTATATCAAATGTCAACTTACAAGTCAATATTACAGGCTTGCACAAGCAAAAGTCTATTTTCTTTACCAACCAGAAACACATAAATTCAAAAGTCAACATATAGATAACAGTCTTTTCTTTCTCGGTTGCTAAAATTAGGTGTCTGGTTAATTAAGATACAATGCAGTGTCTCCACAGGTGCCTTTAAGGAGATCTGTCAGTGGTGCAGCAGTTATGGCAAAATTTTGGATAAACCGCAAGATTGGAATATCCCACAATTCCAAGAAACGCTCTCACCTGCTTCTTGAAAAGGGGTTGCGGCCACTTCTGGATTGCCTTGACCTTGTTTACTTGTGGCTTGATTTCGCCTATCCCAACGATGTAGACTAAGTACTTGGCCTTTTTCTTCCCCATGGCACATTGTTTTGGATTTATGATAAACCCCCCATTCTTAGAGCCTCCAGAACCGCCTGTACCCTTGGTAGATGACTACCCAGTCTGGGCTGAAGACTACAATGTCATTGAGGTATGCAGCATACTTCTAATGCAGAGCTAGGAGCTGATCCATGGCCCTCTGGAAGGTGGCTGGGGCACCCTGTAGTCCTAAAGGCTTTTGGGATATTGAAAACACCCATCAAGTATCAAAAGGGCCTTCTCCTTGGCATCCTGGGACATGGGAATCTGCCAGTAACCCTTCGTCAGGTCAAGTGTGGTAATGTACCTCACAGGTCCAAGCCTCTCAAAGAGTTAATCGACGCGGGACATCGGGCACGCGGCAAATTTGGACACTTCATTCAGCCTGTGGTAGTCGTTACAAACCCGCCACTCACCGTCGGGCTTCAGGATGACGATGATGGGACTCGACCATTCACTTTTGGACTGCTCTATCATGCAGAGGTCTAGCATTCTCTTCACCTCATTGGAGATTACCTCATGGCATGCTTCGGAAATCCTATATGGCTTAAGATTCACCCTTATGTACAGCTCTGTCAGAACATCACGCTCCTCCACCTGCGTATGTCCCGGCAACTCCAAGAACATGTCACGGTTTGTCACGGTTTCCTGCAGCAGTTCTCACACTATTGCTTATGGGCCGGAGATATAGTCTCCTCAATTGTGACATCCTCCACTTTGGCTTCGGGACGGGCTCCCAGGCAAGAAGCTTTCAGTGGTTCCCAATCCCGCAACGGCTTGAGAAAATTCACGTGGTATACTGGGTGAGGCTTCCTCCCTCCTGGCTGGTGGACCTTGTAATTAACCTCGCCCAGTTTTTTCATTACTTCCTATGGGCTTTGCAATTTGGCTAGGAACTTGCTCTCGACCATGGGGATAAGCACCACTATGCGGTCCTCAGAACTGCTTCAGCCTCGCTGATCGGTTATACACCTTTGCCTGTGCCTCCTGTGCCTGGAGGAGGTGCGCTTTCACGATAGGCATCACTCTCGACATTCTATCCTATACCTGGGCAACGTGCTCAATTATGCCCTGGGTGAGCGCGACCTTCAAGGTTTCCTTGGCGATATCCAGGAGCCGTTGCATATGTCAACCACACAGGAGCTCGAATGGAGAGAAGCCAGTAGAGGCTTGAGGAACTTCACTGACAGAGAAGAGCAGAAATGGAAGCAGATAGTCCCAGTCTCGACCATCCTTCTTCTTCTTGAGCATAGCTTTTAAGGTCTTATTGAAGCGTTCCACTAGGCCGTCCAACTGCGGATGGTAGGATGGTATACTGAGATATGCAGCTGGGCAATCTAGAGGGCCTTACACATCTCCTTTATCACCTTATTCATGAAGGGTGTCCTTTGGCCCATCAAGATCTCCTTTGGCAGGCTGGTCCCAGAAAAAATATGGAGAAGCTCTTGGGCTATACACTTGGTGGATGAGTTCCTAAGTGATACAGCCTCTGGGTAACAGATTGCATAGTCTATAACCACAATGATATACTGATGTCCCCATGCAAAAGTTCTCACACCCTAGTGGTAACGTCAGTGAGGTGAACTGAGTTTATCAGCTAAGAACTCTGTTCACTTATTCACAGCACAGCGAGACACTGATGCTGTGCTATCACGCGCAGCTCAGTGTCTCTGTTTGACAACATTCAGCATGGCATTTAGATGTAGCCAGGGCCGGATTAACGTAGGGGCTGATGGAGTTGCAGCTCCAGGCCCCTTGTTAGAGATAGGCCCATGTCTCGGCTGTGGTTGATGACTCATGCTGCCGCCCGCTGCCACGGCCGCTCAGCGCGCTGCTGTGTAAAATTTAAAAAATAAATAAATACTCACCTGCCTCCCTGATTGGCTGCGGCGGTAGCGCGGAGCTCCTCTGACGTCACCGCGCGCGTCCCGATGCCGGCGTCACGGCGTGGGATTTCCTCTGGTCTGGTCCGGAGCGGCCTGAACGTCACTGTTACAGCGATCATGTGACACTGTGTCACATGATCTCTGTAAGAGGAAAGTGACACGCCCCGGCCGGGCAACGGAAGTGAGCTGGGCGTGAGGACTGGAGGAGGAGTCATTACAGCGTGCGGAGTTGCAGTGGCCAGTGGAAGGAAGGTGAGTACATCTTTGTTTTGTTTTGAGCTGATGAGTGGGGCCAGCGGGCGGTGGGCTGATGAGGATTTCTATTTAGCAGTCGGGACATACAGTCACAGTATCCTCCAAGGCAAGGGGACTCTAAGCTACTACAGGATCTTCATCACTGTTTTAATTAATAAGGGGGCTATTATGGTGGGCCAGGGGCCCAGGGCACTCAGCCTGTGCTCTATACTAATGGGCCATTCCTGCTGCGCTATATTATGGGCCTCTGCCTCTCAATGCTGGCATGCTGCCCTATATACTATGGCCCCCATTCAATGCTACGCTACGGTATATACTATAATGGGCCTCTGAGAGGCCGATTATAGTATATAGCGTAGCATTGAATGGCCCATAGTAATATAGGGCAGCATTGAGAGGCCCATTCTAGTATATAGCGCAGCATTGAATGGCCCATAGTATATATAGGGCAGCATTGAGAGGCCCTCTCAATGCTGCCCTATATATACTATGGGCTATTCAATGCTGCGCAACTATGGGCCATTCAATGCTGCGCTATATATACTATGGGCCATTCAATGCTGCGCTATATACTAGAATGGGCCTCTCAATGTTGCCCTATATTACTATGGGACATTCAATGCTGCACCATATACTAGAATGGGCCTCTCAATGTTGCCATATATCTGTGTATGGGGCCTCTCTGACGCAATATTACTAATGTGGCTATGTATGGCAGTATTATTGAGATGGCTATGTGTGGCAGTATTAAGGGGGCTGTGTGTGGCACTATAAGGGGGCTATGTGTGGCAGTATTAAGGGCCATTTAGACTGTCCAAATTCTTGTCTGATCGGCCGGACTTTAATTTTTTCCCAGGGTGCCCTGAGGCTGAGAAGGTTGAGAAAAACTGCTATAGGAGGAGGTCAGACTGAGGTGTGAGTTGTGTGTTCCTGTGGAGCAGGTACTAATGTTATAATACATCTTGTGCTGCTGACATATATACAGACATGTTACTGCTATGTATAGCTGTGGTACTGGTATATAAGCAGGTACTAATGTTATACATAGATGTGCTGCTGACATATATACACACACAGTACTGGTATATATGGCTGTGATACTGGTATATAGGCAGGTACGTACTAATGTTATAGATGGGCTGCTGACATACATACAGACACAGAACTTGCCATGCGCCTTGACTGACATGGTTTAATTGCTTCACTTATCTGGGTGTTTGCAGGGTCTGAAGTCCCTGTTATGCCCAGGTGCCCCCAAATCACTTCAGGATAGGCCAATGTTTTACTCTTATCCGTTCTTGGGTGTTTTGGCTGTGTGTTTTGAGTCATCCTGTTGGACCCTCATCTTACAATAAAACACAGTTTTGCGTTCAGTGAATAACCCTGCTTATTTGCCTCATAAGTTACTATCAGTGTGATAACCATAACAGACTTTCTATATCCACTGTATTTATATTAGGCATGTATCATATATTTACTTTGTTTATATCTTTTACGTTACATTTTTGGCCTTTGTGAATTGCCGTGTTTGGCTCACCCTTGCCCCGTCCCTTCAGCTCCAGGCCCATCATGTTCTTAATCCGACCTGGATGTAGCAGAGCTAGACTCGTCGTGGGACAACTGGATTATCATCTCGTCGGACAGGTGAGGAATATGGTGGTTTATTATTTTTAGTCTTTTATAGGGGACATGTGCTTCAGTGGATTAGACGTCAAGGTGTGTATAACTTTGTTTTTTAATTTTTATTTCAAATAAAGGTGTCAGTGTCTTTATTTCAATGAAAGGACTTTATTCTGGGTGTTTTTAATTTACAATATGACTATGGAGTTAGTAATAGAGGTGCAGCTTCTAGTTTCCAATGGAGACTATTGAAACAGGTAAAAAGTAAAAAAAAGTTTTTAAAAATATAAAAACAAAATTATGAAACTTCAAATCACCCCTCATTTGCCCTATTCAAAACAAAATAATAAAAAAACACATATTTGGTAATGCCGTGTTCAGAATTGCCCAGTCTATCAATATACAAAAAGAATTAATCCGATCGGTAAACGGCGTAATGAGAAAAAAATCAAAACGCCAGAATTACATTTTTTTGGTCACCTCAACATCGCATTAAAATGCAATAATGGGCATTAAAAAGATTGTATGTACACCAAAATGGTATTAATAAAAACGTCAGCTCGGCGGGCGAACAGTAAACTCTCACCCATCCTCAGATCACGAAAAATGGAGATCCTGTGGATCTCAGAAGCTGGTGACTTTTTTTTTTTTTTTTTTAGAAACTTTGGATTTTTTTCACCACTTAAATAAAAGAGAACCTATACATGTTTGATGTCTGCAAACTCGTAATAACCTGGAGAATCATAATGACAGATCAGCTTTAACATTTAGTGAACATGGTAGAAAAGCAAAACAAAAACAATTGTACTTTTTTTTGCAATTTCACAGGATTTTGATTTTTTTCCCATTCTCCAGTACATGGCAAAACCAGTGGTGTCATTCAAAAGTACAACTCGTCCCACAAAAAAAATCAAGCCCTCACACGGCCATATTGAGGGAAAAATAAAAAAGTTATGGCTCTGGGGAAAAAGGGAGCGAAAAACGGAAACTGAAAAACAGAAAAACCCAAGGTCGCAAAAGGGGTTAATAGCTTGGAAAGCTCCATGTGTATTACCCCATTTCCCAGGCTATAAACATCTGTCCACAGCTGTTTGCTTTCCCTCAGCTGGTTAACAAAATTTCAGGGGACCCCACGCCATTTTTTTTTAGAATTTATTGATTTATTAATTAAATACATGTACAGTAAGGTAAGGTACACACGAATGGCTCTAATTATATAAATGTCACTGACATCTTTTTATCTATTCTATTCTGTCGGGTCACGCGGTGAATTTACTGTAAGCGTGCTGATAAATTGTTGGGTGTTCTAGGCGCTGGATGTGTAAAAATTGTACGGCACATGCATGGTCCATGTGCTGTGTGATTTTTTTTCTCGCACCCATTGACTTGCATTGGCAAGACTCGTCCGATAATGTGGCCAATCACAGAATGATTTTTTTCTCAGTCTGATCTGAGTTGAGAAAAAAAATCGCGGATGAGCAGGGACTCACAGAATAACATTAGTCAGCGCGCAATCTGATTTTTTATCGGATAGCGCTTGTCCATTTTTCTCGCAAATGAGTATGAATCCTTAGGGCGCAATCAGATGGACGATAACACGGATGATGATCACATCGCAGTGCTCGGACTGACCAGCGGCTCTCCTGACCTGAGGTGACAGCTTGTATTTCTAAGCAGCTGTCACAGTCATGGCAGGTAAGCCGCCGGCCAGTCCGTGCACTGCGATGCGCTTGTAACCTGTATACGGTCGTCTGACTGAGCACTTAGGCTTCATGCACACATCTGTTTTGTCGTGTCCAAGTTTTATCCGTGTTTTTCATGGAGAGAACATTCACCTGTAAGAGTGCGTGCACACGTTGCGGATTTGCTGCGAATCTGCAAGACATTTACAGTAAAATGTAAATCAATGGGAAAAAAAACAAAACGCTGTGCACATGCTGTGGAAAATTCTGCGTGGAAATGTAGCATGTCAATTCTTTGTGTGGATTCCGTAGCGGTTTTACACCTATTCGATTATAGAAATCTGCAGGTGTAAAACCGCAGGGGAAATCCGCAGAAAATCCGCAGGTAAAACACAGGTCATTTTACCTGTGGATTTAGCAAAATCAGCGCAGAAAAATCCTCAGCAGAATCCGCAACGTGTGCACATACCCTTATAGTCCACGGTGCGGTTTACATGTCTGTGCTTTTTGTGGGCTGACTGCAAAAAAAAAAAAATAAATGGAGACATGTAAGCTTTATATTGGATTGAAATCAATTAATCCATGTAAAAAGCAGACAATCCCTGTCTGCGATCCGTCTGTCATTCAAGTGCTGTCCATTTATACTGTTTAATACGTAGAAGTTCAGAATTTGTTTTCAAATTGCACAGCAGAAAAAAAACATTTCAGAAACAGATTTGAGGCAAAAAAAGCTGAAAATTGGCTCCAACATGCTGCTGAAAAAAGTTTTTTTTTTTCTCATATGTAAAGAAAATATAAAACAAAGGCGTCTAAATGAGTCCCTTAGGGCAAACTTCTGTTCCTATAGATCAGGGTTTAAGGCCTCTTTCACACATCCGGTGTGCGCCTGACGGCGCCCCTGGCATTTAGCCGCAGCGCCGCATCAGAAAACCTGATGCGCCGCTTGCGTTTTTTTTTGGATTGACTTGCATTAGCGCCGGATGGCGCCGCATGTCAATGCGTCGTATGCGATTTTGTCCGGATGCGGCGGAAATGTACATTCCGGCGGCCGGACAAAACGCAGCATGTAACGTTTTTTTTTTTTTTGCCGGATTACCCTGATGTCTCCGGGCATCAGAAACCATCCGGCAAAAAAACGCATGCGGCCGCCGGCGGTGCATCAGGTTTTCTGATGCGGCGCTGCGGTTAAATGCCGGGGGCGCCGTCAGGCGCACACCGGATGTGTGAAAGAGGCCTTACAAACTCCAGTCCTCACGCCCCCAACACGTCATGTTCTCAGGATTTTCTCAGGTGGTGGAATTATTATTAGGTCTGCTGGGCCCTGAGGACTGGAGATTGGGACACACTGCCATAGATGGCCTGTATACAATCTGCCAATATATTCCAGATTCATTGTTGATGATTGTGGAGACAAGGACTGAAGCAGGTGGAAGTGATTGAGTCTGCAGGGTGCGGCACCGGTGATGGGTCTATGGGAGATGATTGAGTCGCTATATAAACCCCGGCAGGACAGGCCTGGTAGTATCACTCCTGGGAAGGCTTTGAGCAAGGTACAGGGGTTGTGGTTTGGGTGGACTGTTACTCTGCTACAGTGTTGCATGGTTTCTGATGGCTAATGTTAAGTATTTACATGGTTGTCTGCTCCTATAGAAAAGGGCGGCTATGGTTGGCTTTAGTATGAATGAGGATCTTTAGTCTCTGTAGGCTGCATATCTGTGATAATTCTTAGATAATTATTTACTTAAGGGTGTTTTTTTTTTTTTTTCTTCCCATATAGTACCATTAGTTGCACAATGCTTCATATGTTATTGGGGCTCACAAGCTACAATCCCTTACACTGTCTTTGAAAAGTGGGAGGAACATGGAGGAAACCTGAGTAAACCCAGGGAGAACATACAAACTCATTGCAGATGATTCTATTGGTGGGATTTGCATCCAGGACCCCAGCAACAGTGCTACCCACTGAGCCACTGTGTGGCCCATAGTACTTGAAGTAGAAACACTAGAGGCCCTCCTCAAAAAACAAAAACAAATGGAGCAGCCATATTCTGAGTCTTAATTCCAGCAATCCTTGTGCTTCTGGATGTCTCCTTGCAGTGAAACTGTACAAAACCAGCAGCACCATGTTCAGTATTAATTCTCACTGGATGAGTATGTGATGTGGCTTTAGGAGCAGACTCCACCACAAACTGTCATGTTTTCTAGCTGAAAAATCTGTTTCTGCTTGAAAAATGTTTAATTTGTTTCCTGAAAACATGGGGCTTGTTTTTATATCTTACCTTCTTGGCTGGCTTCAAAATGGGGCACCTGGTGCATGAATTTCATACGAGGTATCTTGTTTTCTTTTTGCAAAAGTGCAGTAATGAACTAGGTCATTAGTTTTTGGAGAAACCCACCCCCTGTAGATTTTTGAATGGGGGGTGCGTGCATTAAAATCTCCATGTGTACATATCCTTAGTAAAGCAGACTATACCCACTTGACCAGTCACCCCCCCCCCCCAGTGTAAATGCTCTTGTTTGTTCTCTGATGACCATTATGTCTTTGACCTCTTCAGGCTCCATTAATTAACCAATATGAAGTTCTCCACTGCAGCTGTTGGCAAAATGGAAGCTGGAAGCCAAAGATCTGCAGAGAGGAAACGCCGAGGGA
This sequence comes from Oophaga sylvatica, assembly GCA_033576555.1. NCBI lineage: Eukaryota > Metazoa > Chordata > Amphibia > Anura > Dendrobatidae > Oophaga > Oophaga sylvatica. Next base: position 89,509,954 of record JARQOD010000007.1, on the reverse strand, counting down.
AGTTTGAGAACTACTCCAGGTTCATCTATAGGGTCTTAAAACAGGTTAGTGATGGTCAAAGAGTAATAAGCCCTAGTTTTAAACCCATTATACCTCATATATAGCCATATTGGTTTTATCACCCAGCTCTACTAGACCTCTGGCACGGTAGCCCTGCCTATTTATGGTACTATGGGGGGACTTGCCAGTATCTGACGGGTCTATTAAACCACTTGGGATTCCTTGTAGCCCTTGTGATGACCACCCAGGTTTATCAAACATGGGGCAGTGTTAATTTAAACTCTTGAGTATTCTTTTTCTTAACTACTTGTGGATGAGCGAGGTCTGACTTTTTTTTATTAAATCTGTATGTACACTTACTCAGGCTGGAGCTGTGCTTGTAAGTGGTATTTTTTGGGCATCTGGTAGGGTTCTTGGGCCCTTAAATTCCCTCCTCCAACAACCTGCACAGAATTAAAGTGTCTACAACATATAATGGTCCTTAAAGTGTAAACTTTCAGAGATATAAGTGTTTTTAACCAGCTGACACAAGCAGGAGGGTATTTGCCTGCTGAATATACTGTTCAAACTATTGGCTGGTGACCAAGGACCCTGTTGCTTTCCTCTATGGAGAACCACTGCAAAAATAAATGCAGTATGTTGGACAATGAAGCCCTATAATGTACTGACTTGTCCATCAATACTGTGGCCACAAATCCAGTGTTTGGTGTTGCCAGCTCCATCTCTGCTGCCTCATGACTTCTGACCTTGTATTGATGTGGGACTTGCAATATGAAACTGCCTAATACAAATGTTCCTACAGCTTCACAGAACTATAGTCTTGTGGCCCAGAGTTGTCACTAACAAAGTGTCATGTGGTACAGGACTGACTCTTGGGTTTTTCCATTTCTGACATAACTTGGTGGCTATCAAGCAGAAACAAAATGTAGGTGACAGATCCGCTGTGACTTGTTAATTGCTGGTAATGACCCTAATCCTCCTCTTATCTCATTCTTCCAAGCCATTCTCACGGTTCCAAGGCAAATTCTTATTCCCTCTGCAGACTGGCAGGGAAGGTTTGGCAAGGGGTGACCTGAGGTGCTCTTGTTTGCCAATCACTACAGGTTTGGTGATGAATAATTGTAAAAGCCCCAAACTACAAGAGTCACCATTGTGAACTATATTTAGAGTTGAGAGTCCTCAGTGGTTGATACCTTTTAATGGCTAACTGAAAAGATGGTAACAAATTGCAAGCTTTCGAGACTCCTCCGGTCTCTTCATCAGGCAAAGACTAATACAAAATCTGTGAACTAAGAACTTGTTCACATGTTGCCATCGCTATCATAAACATTGAAGGCCAAGTACAATCCCATAGGTGATGAGAGTCTGGGGACCCACTTTATCAATGGGGTTGTGCACTTAATCCCATCATGCAATCTCCCATCCTGTGCCTAAATATCTTAGTAGGGCTAACTCCTGCAGATGTGCCCATTTACTGGCAAGTCTAGTATGAGGCACAAGTTCCTTGGCAGCAACTTTCCTTTCTACTCTGAAGGCCCTCCTTAATGGCACCAGGTTGTCAATAACAGACAAATGTTCTCTTTTCAGGGACCTCAGGAGCAGAGTATCCGCCTGTCTAAGGAATCTGACCTGATGTTGTCCATCGCTTCTGAGGCTGCCAGACTGTCCCTGTATAACAAGAGGAGGACCATCACCAGACGGGAGGTCGAGTCTGCAGTGAAGAACATCACAAGGGCAGGGATTTCTGACCACCCCCTTAGATCTGCTGCCACAGAATGAAAAGTGTTGTGTGAAATGTTTTCACTTTTTTCTTGTTTGTAACTTGTTAATTTATGCTGCAAATAAAAAGTTTATTTTAAGTAAAAATCTGATTAGTTTGCTCTGACCTATCAGTAAGTTGGTGAATAGAGTACAGTACATGCAGGGTGCTGGGTCCACCAGTACTCACCCCCTCCCAAACTATAATTGCCCCACATTAGCTGAAGCGCTGTATATAGAAGGGCCCCCCATAGTAGCCCCTACAATATAGGCGGTTGGAGGGCTTCCCACATAACTAGTTTTAGTTCAAATAAAGAAACTTCACATTTGCATAATCCAGGATCCTACAAACACTGATGGGTGCGCAGGATGACTGAGGCCCAGAGTGACTGTCACTTGCCGGGAAGCGGACGTCCTATATGTGTCGACCCGCCACCACAATTGTGGGTTACCAGGGCAATGGGGTACTCAGAGCCGAGCCCATGGAAGTCTATGGGGATTCTTGTCACAGGTAGCTGTGGCTCGGTCTGTGGCCCGGCGGTCTGGCGTATGTTAGGGATATATTTACAGGGGATTGATGTATGTACAGTTCGTGACGCCACCTGTAGTCTCTGGTAATTAGTACCAGCGCTGCTGTAGATCTCTGAGGGGATGGTGAGGCAGCTAGATGTCGGGTCCCCTACAGGTGGGACTGGTCCCTCAAAGTCTATGTGAGTAGTGAAGTCGAGTGCGGTTAAAGAACACAGTCTCACACGGTCAGCGTCTTTCCATACCTTTACTTGCAAGATGTTAAGGCAGGTCCCAGGGAGGCTGTCCCACGGAGAGTGTATATTGAGGCAGCAGCTGGACAAGTTAGGGGCCTCCTTAAACTCCAATATAACGAGTGCAACTAGCATGAAGCGTAGTTCCCTCTAATCTTCAGCAATGCTTGCTGTACCTGCCCAGTCAGCTTAGTGTTAGGGGCCTTCCTGTGAAGGAGCTGAATACTCATGTAGTCCTGCAGAACTCCGAAGCCTTCACTCCCCCTGACCCCAGCTACGTGCTGACTATAAGGGGCTTGTCTGCCGCGACCTAGGGTCCGGTAGATTCCTGGTTGTCCTGTCACTGTGCCTGAAGCAACAGTGACTCTTCGGTCCCCAGTGACCGGTAGAAACGTGCTGGACTTCTGCAATCCGTTAAGCACAATCTTATAAATCCACTTGCCTTTCGCCTTGTCCACGCTGGTAACATAAGCACTCTTACTAGCCAAGGGTCGAGCAGTCACTTCTTTCCTTTTCCTTCCAATCAAGTTCGCCACAGATGCTCAGTTATCACAGGCAGGAGCACGTCACTGTACCTGATACTGTCCTCTAGACAGGAATGCTGAAGACTTTCTGGGTTACAACTTGTTCCTTCCTTCAATGTATGCTGAGGAGATGACACAGCTCTGACCAGACTAAGGTGTATTCCAACACCTATACCAGACTCCACTTTCCAAGCTGGTGAGATAGCAATCTAGACTCCTTCCTCCCTCCAGATACAGACTCTCTCACTGTAGTCCAGACGCAGACTCTCCACGTCCTTACTGCCCGAAGACAGGAACTAGACTGACTGACTAAAATCACTCCTACACATACCTTCTTGACCACTCCCTAGAGTATACTCCACTACCCTAAGGGTGTGTCTAGTGTGTGTAGAGTGAATGCATATTGAGCATTAAGCCGCTGCCTCTCCATACACTCTCCAGGGTACTGCGTGTGCCTACCACCAGGGCTACACATTCCCCCATGGTAAACGACAGCACTCCCGGGCTGTGAAATACAAAAGACATTTTGTTTATGCAATAACATTTAACAATAACATCTTCCCATCCGGGAGGTAAGAATACTTTGAACGTTACAAACTTTAATACAAAAATACAAATATCAATCAGCATTCAATAAATAAATTTACAATATACTTGTGAAGGACCCGCACCAAACCTTCAACGTGGGTCCTGGGTGGGCTGCAGGACGTCCAATTGCAGACCTCACTCAGTGCCACACCACACGGGTTTTGTTTTTCAGAGGTAGATATGAATGGCTTATGTAAAACCAAGATAGGGCACCGGAGTGCAACTATATACAAGAATGTTCCGGGTTAGCATAGTCCTTAACCTCAAAAGTCATTTATAAAGAAAGACATAATAAATCACATTATCAAAAGTGCAACTGTTTTTCATCTATCAATTATCAATTAACAATTACCAATTATCAATTATTAATTACCAATTACCAATTACCCAGCCGGGCATTCTATAACTAGAAATATATATTCATTATATATAACTTGTGCAAAACTTTTTCAAAAAACATTTTAAACTTTTTGCTATAGTACTGATGGTAGACCCGATATGGATCTCACCAACCCTTTACTATTTATTCATTTTCTGCAAATACTTTTTCCACTACATTTTCCACGCCGGGGGCTGGAATGATGCAATGAGCCCTTGATCCTAAGACCAGCAAATCATGTGCTGCGATCAGGGTCTGGGTTGCGACAGTTCTGGTTTGAACCTCTAGGGGCGCAACGGGTACACTTTCTTCGCATGACACCGATTGCGTCTCCATTACAGTCAATGATATAGACCGCGTTAGGGTTTGCGATCTAGACTGGGTCGCATTTGGCGATGTGGAAGCAGCTTCAACTTGCGATGAACTCTTGGTCGCATATTGCGATGATTTTGACGGGGGCGATGCCGGGGCACGGCCGGATGCTTCTTGAGCTGGAAACGGGGACGCTGCGGTAATGGTGACGATACCTGCGTCTGGGACGGGGTCGCGGACGATGGCGACGTTCAGGGCATACCACCCTTCATTCCCCAATGCCGCGTATAGGTGACTATGTCGCCGTTTACTAAGTCCCTCCCGGGATGGCCTTGTGGCAGGTGAGATTCCACGTCACGCCTGCTAACGAAGACCGCTGGGTAGAGGCCCGGTTCACGGATAAAGCCCCAGCCCTTCCGGAGCTGGAACTCAGCCACACACCCCCGCCGCCGCGGTTCCCGTAAGGTACCTTTGTCGCGACGGACAGTCTCCTTGTCGGCAATCAGCTCAGCATACTGTCGCTGGCGGTTCTTCTGGATTTCCCGCTCTTCCTCCTGCTGGCGCCTCTTTTTCTCACGACTCCGCCATTCTTGCTCCCACTGGGCGGTGTAGGCGACGTCATCCAGGCGCGCCATTTCGTCCCAGTCCACATCTGGTAGTGACGGACAGGACCCCTCCGGTGTCCCTGCCGGGGACCGATAATCTGCTGCGGCCTCTTGGCCGGGCGGGCGTTCCGGGATTGGCTGTACCTCCTCAACCTCCTCCGCATCCACCGCTTCACCAGTGGGATCGGGAACGGTACTTTCGGGGGCAGCCTCCGGTTGCTCCTTCGCCTTGAGCAGCAGACTTTTCGGTTTTTGGAATCGTGGGGGTTCGTTGAGGGGAGGGGACGCCGTGTTTGTCAATTGCCACTTCAGCAGGTTACAGCGGCGTCTCTCAATCTCCTCCAGGCCAGGTTGGAACATCTTTTTTAGGAGTGCGTTCTCCTCCCGAACCTCTAACAACGCCTGTTGCAGGTGCAGGATTGCATAAGTCTCCGATGCCGATGGCAGCTTGGCGGGGGCCCGGGGCCTGCCTTCCTCCGCTGCCCCACTCGGCTGCGCACGTCCTGCCTCCATCATGTTCCAGAAGATTCTTTCTTCTTTCTGTGGAGACATCCGGTCTCTTCCGTGGAGGTGGGGTTTGCGTCTCCTCCTCCTCGCAGGGAAGGTGAAGAGGAGGCGGACCTCCTTTGCTGTAGGGCAGGACCGCATGTTATAGTAGCACTTTGAGAGGGCAGGCATTTTCTTCGCGCCACAGGGGGGTAGACGCCCACGAAGGTACGCCCACCTTCTTCTCCAGCGCCTGAGGGCGCGAATATGGCGACAAAAATGGCGATTTTGGCGCCAAAAGTGCAAACAGTCCTTTTCACAAAAACAAGTTCTTAGGCACGCAGGGCTCGCAATTTCGCGAGTTTGGTATCCTGTTCGTGACGCCAAGTTTTGTTGTGTCGACCCGCCACCACAATTGTGGGTTACCAGGGCAATGGGGTACTCAGAGCCGAGCCCATGGAAGTCTATGGGGATTCTTGTCACAGGTAGCTGTGGCTCGGTCTGTGGCCCGGGCGGTCTGGCGTATGTTAGGGATATATTTACAGGGGATTGATGTATGTACAGTTCGTGACGCCACCTGTAGTCTCTGGTAATTAGTACCAGCGCTGCTGTAGATCTCTGAGGGGATGGTGAGGCAGCTAGATGTCGGGTCCCCTACAGGTGGGACTGGTCCCTCAAAGTCTATGTGAGTAGTGAAGTCGAGTGCGGTTAAAGAACACAGTCTCACACGGTCAGCGTCTTTCCATACCTTTACTTGCAAGATGTTAAGGCAGGTCCCAGGGAGGCTGTCCCACGGAGAGTGTATATTGAGGCAGCAGCTGGACAAGTTAGGGGCCTCCTTAAACTCCAATATAACGAGTGCAACTAGCATGAAGCGTAGTTCCCTCTAATCTTCAGCAATGCTTGCTGTACCTGCCCAGTCAGCTTAGTGTTAGGGGCCTTCCTGTGAAGGAGCTGAATACTCATGTAGTCCTGCAGAACTCCGAAGCCTTCACTCCCCCTGACCCCAGCTACGTGCTGACTATAAGGGGCTTGTCTGCCGCGACCTAGGGTCCGGTAGATTCCTGGTTGTCCTGTCACTGTGCCTGAAGCAACAGTGACTCTTCGGTCCCCAGTGACCGGTAGAAACGTGCTGGACTTCTGCAATCCGTTAAGCACAATCTTATAAATCCACTTGCCTTTCGCCTTGTCCACGCTGGTAACATAAGCACTCTTACTAGCCAAGGGTCGAGCAGTCACTTCTTTCCTTTTCCTTCCAATCAAGTTCGCCACAGATGCTCAGTTATCACAGGCAGGAGCACGTCACTGTACCTGATACTGTCCTCTAGACAGGAATGCTGAAGACTTTCTGGGTTACAACTTGTTCCTTCCTTCAATGTATGCTGAGGAGATGACACAGCTCTGACCAGACTAAGGTGTATTCCAACACCTATACCAGACTCCACTTTCCAAGCTGGTGAGATAGCAATCTAGACTCCTTCCTCCCTCCAGATACAGACTCTCTCACTGTAGTCCAGACGCAGACTCTCCACGTCCTTACTGCCCGAAGACAGGAACTAGACTGACTGACTAAAATCACTCCTACACATACCTTCTTGACCACTCCCTAGAGTATACTCCACTACCCTAAGGGTGTGTCTAGTGTGTGTAGAGTGAATGCATATTGAGCATTAAGCCGCTGCCTCTCCATACACTCTCCAGGGTACTGCGTGTGCCTACCACCAGGGCTACACATATACATGCGCCATCGCTCCAAGCACTGCATCATCCTGCTGTTCTGTAGACCACAGGATTAAAGCACCCTATGGACAGATGTAGTACAGGGAGACCATGTTTCCTTCTCTACTGTGCGGCTTTGTCGGCGAGCTGCGCACACTGATGGTAGCCTCTGTCTGCGTGGGCCCTTCTGAGCTTGGGGTGACTGCTCCCCGGTAGCTACTGTTGAAAAGGTTTTCAGATTATCCCAGCATGTTGCACTACTGTGGGGCCTCCTTGGGGTCGCAGTTTTTGAGATAATGTGTCTGCACACTGACAAATATGCCAAAATCCCCAGAAGCAAAACCACTGTAGGCCTCAACTGTAAAGTCTGTTGCCCTTGGCAACCAATCACAGTGCAGGTTTCATTTCTTGAATGATTCTGTTAAAATGACAGCTGTGCAGTGATTGGTCTCCAGGGGCAACAGATCGGTTTTCTTTCTAGAGTTTTGTTGAATCTGCACTTGTGTATGAAGACTTTCTAATTATTTGCTGCACTTTTGAACAGATAAACCTTGTTAATTACTCCATGAGAGAAAAGGATACGGATTGCATGCTAAGGCCACATTCAGACATCTGCTTTTTAACACATGGCACGTGTTCCCATTAATTGTCTGTGTGGCTGTTCACATGTCAGTCTTTTGGGAAAGTAATAAAAAATAAAAAAAAATGTGCACACACCCTAAAGCTGGAACCACATGGCCATTTTGGTAGTGACATAGGTTGCAGCACACAGGCCGAAAAAGGCCCTGTACAAGAACAATCTATTGTTCCTTTACAGGCCAATATCTCATCATAATGCACAATTCCATGTGTGTGTTTATTTATTTTTGATAATGGCCCCTCTAAAGGGTATGCCACACTAAACAATATCGCTAACGGGATCGCTAAAAAACGTCACTATTTAGCGATCCCGTTAGCGATGTTGTTCAGTGCGGCATCTGCCAGCGACGAGCTTCCTGCTGTGATCTCGCTCGTCGCTGGAATCGTTCCGGACCCTATTTTCTCGTCGGCGCTCCCGCTGGGTAAGTATCTTATCGCTGTGTGGCACCTTTTTCTTAGCGATTTAGCGGTACTTTTGTACCGCTAAAGTCGTTAAGAAGATCGCTAACCGCGATAGCGTCGTTAACTATATCGCTAAATGCGGCAGCATTTAGCGATATAGAAACAATCCTGCTAGCGATCGCATTAGTATGCGTCGCTATCGTGATCGCTAGCGGGATAGCTTAGTGTGGCAGTACCTTAACTCTTGGGCCCCTGGGTCACAGCTGAAAACGGCTCCAGACAGCTGCTAAATTGCAGTATAACTGGTGCATGAGTTGCACTGTGACCTACAAGTGCTACAAACCAACAAGGAAGCTGCAAGAAAACATTTCGAGTTGCTTCATCTTAATATCTTGCATCATGTAGTAGCAGCAGAGTGATTTTGGCTAAATGTGATGTGGCCAAAATCTCTAGCCCCAGTCTCGGGTTGCTATGCAGGAGCAGCACCATGCGTCACTGTTTGGCTGCAGTCTTATAATATGCAATCTTTCCTGTTTTATGATCCATGTTGGCCTGTAAACTAGTTTATCGCTACATTTATTGTCTTCTACTGTCTTAATTTAGTTTGATAATGAGTCAAATTAGTGATGGATCAAAGAACAAGCCTCCCTTACATAGATATAGATATCTACTATAGATATCTACAGACAGAGCTTTGGGGGAGCACTTATGCACATTTAATTCCAAGTGCAGTTTTATAAATGCAATGGCAGTGAGACAGGCAAGAAACCTACTTCCAGAACATTCGCATTACAACGATAATTCACCATATGTATTTGTATGATTTATATTCTGGCTGCTGCAATCACTCACATACACCATCATTGCATGAACTCTTTGCACTCCATCCATATCAGCCCCTCTCTCCTCACCTATGTATAGCACTTGTGCTCTTTTCACAATCCTAAACTGCTCAGATCCACTCCCACCATACAACACGAGACACTCTCACAAATCACTAAGGCCTCTTTCACACATCCGGCGGGCGCCTGGCGGCGCCCCCGGCATTTTGCCGCAGCGCCGCATGTGAAAAGCTTTCACACTTCCGGCGCCCAAAATGCGTTTTTTTGCCGGATGGTTTCTGATGCTTGGAGAGATAAGAGACCATCCGGCAAAAACAAAAAACGTTAGGCTGGCTTCACACATCCGGCGGGCGCCTTGCGGCACCCCCGGCATTTTCCCGCAGCGCCGCATCTGAAAATCTGATGCGCCGCATGCGGCTTTTTTCGCATTGACATGCATTAGCGCCGGATGGCGCCGCATGTCAATGCGTTGCATGCGGTTTTGTCCGGATGCGGCGCAAATGTACATTGCGGCGTCCGGAAAAAACGCTGCATGTAACGTTTTTTTTTTTTTTTGCCGGATGATTTCTTATCTCTCCAAGCATCAGAAATCATCCGGCAAAAAAACGCATTTTGGGCGCCGGAAGTGTGAAAGCTTTTCACATGGGGCGCTGCGGTAAAATGCCGGGGGCGCCGCCAGGCGCCCGCCGGATGTGTGAAAGAGGCCTTACATGCAGCGTTTTTTCCAGACGCCGCAATGTACATTTGCGCCGCATCCGGACAAAACCGCATGCAACGCATTGACATGCGGCGCCATCCGGCGCTAATGCATGTCAATGCGAAAAAAGCCGCATGCGGCGCATCAGATTTTCAGATGCGGCGCTGCGGGAAAATGGCGGGGGAGATGTGTGAAGCCAGCCTTAATCATCTACTCACTATTTATCCTCCTCTTAGTTGCAGAAGATATCTCTCCCAATCTCAGTCCTTCTTGTAATAAGTCGAACCCCCTCTCCTACTACACTCAGAAGTCCTGCGAATCTTATTAATATTCCCTGCTTGCCTTCTGTCTTTTAGTCGTGTCCTCTGGAATTTACGCTCAGAATGTAATAAACTATCCTACATCCATGAATGTCGTTTACAATTCTCTTAACCATCTGACTAGTACAGAAACCTGGATCCAGCAGTCACACACCACTGCCGCTGCTGCACTTTTGTATGGTGGCCTATGTCTTCCACATATGCCCAGACCTGAGAGCAGACAAGGTGGAGGTGTTGGTCTACTCATATTAAACAAATATACTTTTCAGGTTATCCCCCAGTAACCTCACTTATCTTCCCTTTTGAGGTTCACGCTGTCAGACTCTACCGGCCCTTCTCCCTGTGAGAGGCAGTTGTGTATCGCCCTCCAGCCTCCTCCCACCAGTTCTTTGATCACTTTGCCATTTGGCTTCCACATTTTCTATCCTGTGACATTTCTGCCCTCATCATGGAGGACTGTATCATCCCCATTGGTGATCTCCTCATCTGCCACTCTCTAACAGCTAAATCTAATGGTCACTGCTCCCTGCTGATCTTCTGGATCTCTCGGCACCATCTGACACTGTGGACCATCAGCTCCTCCTCACTATGCTCCGCTCTATTGGTCTCAAGGACACCGTTCTCTCCTGGTTCTCCTCCTACCTCTCTGACCGTTCCTTCACTGTATCTTTTGCTGGCTCCTCTTCCTCTTATTGTTGGGGTCCTCAGGGCTCAATCCTAGGCCCCCTCCTCTTTTCCTTGTATACCATCCCTATTGGATAAATCAGTAGATTTGTTTTCCAGCACCATCTCTATGCTGATGACTCACAATTATACACATCCTCTCCTGACATCACGCCTGCATTTTTTTACAAAACGCCAGTTATTGCCTTCCCGCTGTCTCTATCATCATGTCCTCTTTCTATCTGACACTGAATCTGTGAAAAACTGACCTTGTGTTTCCTTCCTCCACTACCTATATAGCCATTTGTGGTTCTACTATTATTTCCCAGCAACATGCCCGCTGTCATACTTGATTCGTATCGTTCCTTCAGAGGGAGACCGATGAGTAGAGAGTTACAATAGTCCAGACGAGAATGAATAAGAGCTACAGTAAGAGTTTTTGCAGAGTCAAAGGTAAGAAAAGGTCGAACATTCTAGAAATGTTTTTGAGGCGTAAATGACATGAGCGAGTGATCAGATGTGGGGGTGTTACTAAACACTCCCCTCTCCAATCTGTCCTCAATGCAGCAGCCAGGATCATATTCCTCACCAACCGCTACACCGATGTCTCCAACCTGTGCCAGTCATTACACTGGTTACCCATCCGATATAGAGTTCAATATAAACTCATCAATCAGCCACAAAGCACTCCATGGTTCAGGACCACCCTATATTTCCTCCCTCTTCTCAGGCTACCACCCTATCCCTGTCCTGCATTCTGCTACTGACCTAAGACTAACATCCTCTATAATCTGAACCTCCCATTCCTCTCTTCAAGACTTCTCTTGTGCTGCGCCAATTCTTTGGAATGCATTTACCAGACACTTTGATTAATGCCCAATACCCATAGATTTAAGTGTGGCCTAAAAATGCATTTCTTTAGACTGGCCTACCGCCTCAACATACTTATCTAACTGTCCCTGTTTTGCACATTCAAAATTTCCTTCAAAACCGGGACCCACGTATCATTTGTTCAGACATCCTCCATGCACTTATTAGCCCTCTGTGTCCTTACACATACTGGCTGGTGACCAGTTCTTGCAGCATTACATGAACACACTATTTATTATATTGATGGCCGAACCGTACAATACAAGCAATTGTTACCAGTCACTGCTCGTGTCTCCCCTATTTCCTCCAAAGATTGTAGCTTGGAGCAGCAGGACCCTCACTCCTCCTGGTATCTGCTGATTTACGTGATTTTTATTCAGTAAAGTCTTTGTCTGTAGAAGTCCGATCTAAAGTGTAAAGTGCTGCGGAATATGTTGGTGCTATATAGTATATTATTATTATTAAGAACAATGGCTCTGGTGCATGGGTTGATAGTATGCTGTCCTGTAAATGGGTCATAATTTGGAAACAAGTCAATTAATTAAGACCTGACGCAGCTGAATCTCATGCGTCACTCAGTGAATGGGCCATCACCGCTAATCTGTGGCTATAAAGCCCCTACTGTGGGCTCTCTGGGTTGTGTAAGAGGAAGCTGTGGGCTGGTGAGTAGCTGAGATGGATGGTGTCAGGGGTCATCTGCTGGGAAATGTGTGGGTTCCTATTCGACTCATGAAATGTCTGATGACTCCAGCTCTGATGTGCACTCTGTTCTGCATATGTCCCTGGCCAAAGTATTCAGGGTCATGTATAGGGGTCTGCACTATTGCCCCACAACTGCATGCAGTCTTTAATCTTGTACCCCCCCCATATTACATACTTGGAGGGTGGTGGTGTTCTTGTTAGGCTGGGATCACATATGTGAGAAACTCACACGATTCTTGTGCGAGTCTCTCGCATGAACACCCAGCGCTGCTGCCGGTGTGTAGCCCTGGTGTTAGGCACACGCAGTACCCTGGAGAGTGTGTGGCGAGACAGCAGTTTAATGCTCAATACCCATTCACTCAACATACACTAGACACACCCTTAGGGTAGTGTAGTTACTTGTTAGGGAGTGGTCAGGGTGTATATTGGTTGAGTGATTTTAGAGTAGTCAGTTTCCTGTCTTCGGACAGAGCAGACGTGTGGAGTCTAGCTGGGACTAGGAGGGAGGAAGCAGTCCAGCCTGGTTTTTCAGCAGTTCAGAAAGTGGAGGCTAGTACAGGTGAGCTAGTTCACCTCAGCCTAGTCAGAGCTGTACCTCACTTGAAGACACTGACAAAGAAAGAAGAGCTTAGTGCAGAAATACTTCAGTCACCTGTCTCAAGGACAGTGAAAGGTTCAGAGACGTGCTCCTGCCTAGTGGATAACTGAGAATCTGTTAACTAACTCTAAAGGAAGAGAAGAAGGGAGTGACTATACGACTTTTTGCAAGTGTGAGTGTTTATGCTACAAGCGAGGACAAGGCGAAAGGCACAGTGGAAAGAATATTTGAAAAGTGCTTTTGGATTGAAGAAGTCCTGCACATTGCTACCGGTCACTGGGGACCGAAGGATCACTATTAGCTTCAAGCATAGTGGTAAGAAAACCAGAGATTTACCGGACCTTAGGTCGCGGCAAACAGCCCCAAATAGTCAGTACGTAACTGGGGTCAGGGGGAGTGAAGACTTTGAGTCAGTGCACGACAAGACAGGAATTCAGCTCTCTCACAGGAAGGCTCCTACCACAAAACTGACTGGGCAGTACAGCTATGGATTAGCTGGAGTTATTGAGGGAACTACGCTTCAGGCTGGTTGTACTCATCGTGTTGAAAGTAAAGGAGGCCCCTAACTTGTCCAGCTGCTATCTCAAAATACACTCTCCTTGGATCAGCCTCCCTGGGACCTGCCTGAACATCTTACAAGTAAAGGTATGGAAAGACGCTGACGGTGTGAGACTGAGTTATTTATTTGCATGCCTGCACAATCCCTGCTTTAACTACCGACCTGAGGGAAGAGTCCCACCTGTAGGGGACCCGACATCTAGCTGCATCACCATCCCCTCAGAGCTCTACAGCAGCGCTGGTACAAATTACCAGAATACTACAGGTGGCGTCACGAACTGTATATAAATCTATCCCCTGTAAATATATCCCAACATACGCCAGACCGCCAGGGCCACAGACCGAGCCACCGCTACCTGTGACAATCCCATAGACTTCTACGGGCTCGGCTCTGAGTACCCCATTGCCCTGGAAACCCACAATTGTGGTGCGTGGTCGAGACAATTTTGGCGTCACGAACAGGATGCGAAACTCGCAAAATTGCGAGCCCTGTGTGCCTATGGAATTGTTTTTGTGAAAAGGACTGTTTGCACTTTTGGCGCCAAAAATCGCCATCTTTGTCGCCATATTCGCGCCCTCAGGCGCTGGAGAAGAAGGTGGGCGTACCTTCGTGGGCGTCTACCCCCCTGTGGCGCGAAGAAAATGCCTGCCCTCTCAAAGTGCTATTACAATATGCGATCCTGCCCTACAGCAAAGGAGGTCCGCCTCCTCTTCACCTTCCCTGCGAGGAGGAGGAGACGCAAACCCCGCCTCCACGGAAGAGACCGGATGTCTCTGGAGGAAGAAGAAAGAATCTTCTGGAACATCATGGAGGCAGGACGTGTGCAGCCGAGCAGGGAAGCGGAGGAAGGCAGGCCCCGTGCCCCAGCCAAGCTGCCACCAGCACCGGAGTTATCCGTGGTCCTGCACCTGCAGCAGGCGTTGCTAGAAATTCAGGAAGAAAATGCACGCCTGAAGAAGATGGTCCAGCACCAACCTGGATTTGAAGAGATCGAGAGACGCCGGCGTACCCTGGAGCAGCGGCGGCTGTGGGACGCGGTGATCTCTCCCCTCAACGACCCCCCACGATTCGAGTTACCGAAGATTCTGCTGCCCAAGGCGAAGGAGCAACCGGAGGCTGCCCCCGAAAGTACCGATCCTGATCCCACCGGTGAAGCGGTGGAGGCGAAGGAGGTTGAGGAGGTACCGCCAGTTCCGGAACGCCCGCCCGGCCAGGAGGCCGCAGCAGATGATCGATCCCCGACAGGGACACCGGAGGGGTCCTGTCCGTCGTTACCAGACGTCGACTGGGACGAGATGGCGCGCCTGGATGACATCGCCTATACCGCCCAGTGGGAATATGAGTGGCAGCGTCGTGAGGAGAAGCAGAAACGCCAGCAGGAGGAAGAGCGGGAAGCTCAGCGGAATCGTCAGCGACAACATGCAGAGCTGATCGCGGACAAGGAGAGTGTCCGGAGAGAGAAAGGTACCCTGAGGGAACCGCGGCGGCAGGGGTGTGTGACTGAGTTCCAGCTCCGGAAGGGCTGGGGCTTCATCCGTGAACCGGGCCTCTACCCAGGGGTCTTTGTTAGTCGCAGGGACGTAGAATCCCACCTACCGCAAGGCCATCCCGGGAGGGACTTAGTAAATGGAGACATTGTCACGTACACACGGCACTGGGGAATGAAGGGATGGTATGCCCTTAACGTCACCATCGTCCGTGACCCCGTCCCAGACGCAGGTAACGTCATCACTACCGCAGCGTCCCCGTCTCCAGCTCAAGCAGTATCCGGCCGTGCCCCAGCATCGCCCCCTGCAGGTTCATCGCAAAGGAAAGCCACATCTACTCGCAACATGCGACCCAGTTTCCATCGCAATCCATGACACGGTCCATATCGTTAACTGTGATTGAAACGCAATCGGTGTCTCGTGAGGAGAAGGTACCCGTTGCGCCCCTAGAGGTTCGCACGAGAACTGTGGCGACCCAGACCCGAATAGCAGCGCATGACTTGTTAGTAATGGGATCTAGGGACCATCGCATTGTTCCAGCCCCCGGGGTGGAAAGTGTATTTGAAAATGAATAAATAGTAAAGAAGAATCGGTGAGATCCAGATAGGGGTCTACCATAAGTAAAGCTGTAAAAAGTTTAAGAATGTTTACAAATTTTTGCACAAGTTGAATGAGTATAACGTATATAACATATATATATATATTGCCAACAGTAGAATGCCCGGCTGGGTAAACAGAGAAAAAGTTTGCACTTTAGTATTATTATAATGTGATATTATATCTGTGTCTTTGTTTTACAATGGACTTTGAGGTTGAGGACTGTGCCAGCCCAGAACTTATTTGTATATAGTTGCGCTTCGGTGCTTTATCTTGGTTTTACATAAAACCAGCACAACTACCTCTGAATACAAAAACCCGTGTGGTGTGGCACTGAGTGAGGTCTGCATTCGGATGTCCTGCAGCCCACCCAGGACCCACGTTGAAGGTTTGGTGCGGGTCCTTCACAAGAATACGGTGTATTTATTGAATGTTTTGATGCCTTAATACTTTTGTATTTTTCTATATAATGTTTTTGTTTTGCAACGTTCAAGATATCCTCACCTCCCGGATGGGACGAATTAATGTTTAATGTTGATGTTTTCATGCATAACAAAAATGTCTCTTTGTATTTTACAGCCCGGGAGTGCTGTCTTTTACCATGGGGGAATGTGTAGCCCTGGTGTTAGGCACACGCAGTACCCTGGAGAGTGTGTGGCGAGACAGCAGTTTAATGCTCAATACCCATTCACTCAACATACACTAGACACACCCTTAGGGTAGTGTAGTTACTTGTTAGGGAGTGGTCAGGGTGTATATTGGTTGAGTGATTTTAGAGTAGTCAGTTTCCTGTCTTCGGACAGAGCAGACGTGTGGAGTCTAGCTGGGACTAGGAGGGAGGAAGCAGTCCAGCCTGGTTTTTCAGCAGTTCAGAAAGTGGAGGCTAGTACAGGTGAGCTAGTTCACCTCAGCCTAGTCAGAGCTGTACCTCACTTGAAGACACTGACAAAGAAAGAAGAGCTTAGTGCAGAAATACTTCAGTCACCTGTCTCAAGGACAGTGAAAGGTTCAGAGACGTGCTCCTGCCTAGTGGATAACTGAGAATCTGTTAACTAACTCTAAAGGAAGAGAAGAAGGGAGTGACTATACGACTTTTTGCAAGTGTGAGTGTTTATGCTACAAGCGAGGACAAGGCGAAAGGCACAGTGGAAAGAATATTTGAAAAGTGCTTTTGGATTGAAGAAGTCCTGCACATTGCTACCGGTCACTGGGGACCGAAGGATCACTATTAGCTTCAAGCATAGTGGTAAGAAAACCAGAGATTTACCGGACCTTAGGTCGCGGCAAACAGCCCCAAATAGTCAGTACGTAACTGGGGTCAGGGGGAGTGAAGACTTTGAGTCAGTGCACGACAAGACAGGAATTCAGCTCTCTCACAGGAAGGCTCCTACCACAAAACTGACTGGGCAGTACAGCTATGGATTAGCTGGAGTTATTGAGGGAACTACGCTTCAGGCTGGTTGTACTCATCGTGTTGAAAGTAAAGGAGGCCCCTAACTTGTCCAGCTGCTATCTCAAAATACACTCTCCTTGGATCAGCCTCCCTGGGACCTGCCTGAACATCTTACAAGTAAAGGTATGGAAAGACGCTGACGGTGTGAGACTGAGTTATTTATTTGCATGCCTGCACAATCCCTGCTTTAACTACCGACCTGAGGGAAGAGTCCCACCTGTAGGGGACCCGACATCTAGCTGCATCACCATCCCCTCAGAGCTCTACAGCAGCGCTGGTACAAATTACCAGAATACTACAGGTGGCGTCACGAACTGTATATAAATCTATCCCCTGTAAATATTCCCCCAACATACGCCAGACCGCCAGGGCCACAGACCGAGCCACCGCTACCTGTGACAATCCCATAGACTTCTACGGGCTCGGCTCTGAGTACCCCATTGCCCTGGAAACCCACAATTGTGGTGCGTGGTCGAGACACCGGCACGCAGACTGGAGCGTGCAGCTATTTCAACACAGCCCACCGTTGCGGTCTGAGTGCCGGCGGCAGTGTGGTGTGTTCTTGCGAGAGACTCGAACGAGAATCGTGCGAGTTTCTCGCATGTGCGATCCCGGCCTTACAGGCAAATCTGCTGAGGGGCCCACCCGATTGTCAGCTGTAAGTCACTACATACAACGGTGATCTCTTACATGTTCTGCAGCACCGGTATCTACCACTGTATGGTCACCATTTGGCGGTAATATCAGTGTTGGTCTTTGTGTGCAGATTCGTTTTCAGTAACAGAATGGTCATCTGCTGAGGTTTCTCTATACCCAGTATTGAGGTACGCCAGTATAGTTATAATTGGGGTTATCTGGTTAGGGGCCCACTCAATGTCCCCCCCCCCCCAACCTTCAAAGACGAACTCCCAGGTAAGCCTCCACTTGTGGACCATGAATGGTTTTTATGGTAGGCTATCGCAGTGGAGGACATCACTACCATTTCTTGTGCCTGCTTTGACCTAGGCACCGCGGACAACAACCCAGCCGCACGACTCTCATTACACACCCAGGAGAGCCATCACCGGCCCGGAGAGCTGTTCTGCCCTGAGGTCACTGTGCCCAGCAGGGGCAGCTACTTGTAAGACTGGTCCTATCAGCAGCAGGATTTGTCCTGTTTTATTAAGAATTTATAAGTAAAAGCCTACAGCCTGCAATGACCCTGCTGCCTCCTCACCACTACCGGAGTTATTGCCTCAACCAACACCGGAACTGCTGCAACCCCCCGACCTACTGTCTCCTGCCTCACAATCCTGTAGAATGTAAGCCCGAAAGGGCCGGGTCCTCTCCCCTCTGTATCAGTCTGTCATTGTTAGTTTGTTTACTGTAAGTGATACCTGTAATTTGTATGTAACCCCTTCTCATGTACAGCACCATGGAATCAATGGTGCTATAGAAATAAACAATAATAATAATAATAATAATTGTGATACAGTTGGGTTATTTGTAAATTTATTATAACCCGAGCGGAGATACGTTTGTCATTGGGGGGGGAAGGGAATCTCTGAGTTTATAATACCAATGTAGTGTGCTACCCACCCCAAGCTCAATTTACCACTGTGGTCTGTGAGGACTCTGGATCGTCTCCCTGTACTTTTCACTGCAGCTTCTATTCAGATTGTATAATCCGCCTCCAAAAAGTCCTTGGGATAAGACCTCAATATCAGACCGATGGACGTGGGAGTCCAGCACCCCACTGATCATATGTTACCAGGTCCTGTGTAACACGGCGTCGCACACAATGAAGTGACAATCTGCTGTCCTCCGGTACTGCAGCTCCGCTGATACTGACATGAATGTGACCTGAGCTGCAGTACCCAAGAACAGCCACTGCAGTGTGTGGCACTGTTCCTGCTCGCCTAGAATCTGGCGCAGTGCTGGGCATCATGGACAGGTATTGCAATCATCAGGCATAATGGAGAACAGTGCTGGAGCAGGGGACAGAGGAGGAGATGTATTTTGCATAGGGAAGACCAATGGGCTTAAAATTATAGCCGGAAAACGCTTTTTAACTAAGCACAGCATCTACTAAACTGTTTGGCCAAGTAGCAACGGGGCAAAAAAATGTTTTCCCAAGTATTGGCTTGCTAAAAAATGTGATAGTTTTACCTAGTGAAGGAAAATAAAAAGAAAAAAAAATCTTATACACATATTGTGAAATGTATCCTCAACCTATCCTGACAGGAGCTGCGGGTTTGATAACGTACCGTGGATAACGTAAATTGTAGATGTTGGTGTGAATTTCACACTTTCCAATGCACACTGTAAAATGTGGCTCCTGCTCAGGGCCGGGACAAGGGATATGCACCTGCCTACCTGAGTGGGTGCACTTTGAAAAAAAAAAAAAAAATGCTGAATGTCTGCGGTCACCTGACATCTTTCTGCAGCCGCAGACATTCAGCAAAGTGACGGCCAGGGCGCAGGCACGGAGGTGAGCGATGTCAGTCACTGACACCGCTGAGCCCTGTCTCTGCCTGCGCCCCCGCAGTTTCTCACTCTTCGCACTCAGTTGCAGACATAATAAAATAAATAAAATGAGGCGTTATGTAGAAGGGTATAATACAGGATGTAACCCAGGCTCAGCATAGGATGTTGTGTGCAGGAATATAGTGACTAGACCTTTTGAGCAAAAGCTATAACATGGTCAAAAGGTACACATATCTTTTTTTGCTAGTGGATACACTACAACTCACTGAACGACCCTGCACAGCCCCAAGAAAACACATTGCATTGTAATTTTGCACTTTTCCGATCATTGAGTGATCACTGGTTCTGTCACCTATCTGGATCCAATCAGACGGCCTCTCGTGGTTTTATTAGGTAGAGTAGATGCGTAAATAAATAAAAAAAGTCTTTTCTGCAAATGGTGAACTTGTGACATCACTAGTATTAGATTTTTGTCTTGTGCACATGGGGAAAAAACAAAACGCATTAAACATAAGTAGTAATTTCAATAATTTGTTTATTCACACAAGTCTCAGGTCAGCACCTTACACAGGGAAACACATGATGGTTCACATCAGCTAAGTGTGACATTCAGATAATCCAGAAAACTCGACAATCCAGGTCATATTTCCAACAGAAAACTGGAAAATCCTCTAAAAACAAAAGATTCTCCAGTTTTATGTAAATGACGATCAATGATCACATAATGAAAAGTTCTGCAACTTTCTAATGACTGAATGCACTTCACCATTTTCAGGATTCTTGCTTGCAGTCAGTGAATGAAAAACAGTATTGGAACAAACCTGTCCTGATTCAATTCTTTTCACAGCTGAGGGTTTGCTACAATTTTATCCAGTCTTGATTTGTCTGTTACTTTGTAACAACTTTACACTACCGTTCAAAAGTTTGGGGTCACTTGGAAATTTCCTTATTTTTGAAAGAAAAGCAGTTTTTTTCCAATGAAGCTAACATTAAATGATCCAGCTGCAAACGTCTGGTTTGTAAAGCAGTATCTTCATAGGTGTATAGAGGCCCATTTCCAACAACCATCACTCCAGTGTTCTTATGGTACTTTGTGTTTGCGTAAGAAGGCTAATGGATGGTTAGATTACCCTTGAAAATGCTTGTGCTAGTATGTTAGCACAGCTGAAAGCAGTTTGGCTGATTAGACAAGCTATAAACCTGATCTTCCTTTCAGCTAGTTGAGAATCTTATTATTTCAAATAAAAATCTTTTTTTCGAACCTTGTCAATGTCTGCACTAGATCTTAAATTCATTTGGCAACTCATTTAATTAATAAAAGTATTAGTTTTCATGGAAAACCCCAAACTTTTGAATAGTAGCTTAAACTCTCAGCTGTGAGAGATATTTGGCCTATAAGAGAGCTTTCAGTTTCTAAATTTACACAGAAAATAGCTCTATTCACTGACAGCAAGTGGAGCTCTTAAAAACATTGGAGAACAAAGTAGAATAGAAAATTGTCACTTTTTATTATAATGACAAAGCTTTATTTAGACAAAACAGTCAAATAATTCAGATTATCTGATAATCCGGCTGCTGTCAGGGTCCACAGTTTCCGAATGATTAGAATTTTAGCGTTACTTTTGGGACTGTGATTTACTATGGATACAATTATTTGGGTCAGTACCGTAGATAAGACAACTCTACAACAATAATATGCAAGGAGCAGCACCTATTCGGGGTCTGAGCTGCTAATTTTCATTACATACATACCTACTTATAAGAATCCTTTTTGAAGGAGACATATAATGTGTTGTGTGAACGGAGCACTAGAGAATATGTAAACCCAGCCCATAAGAGCAGACCATTAATGTGTCTCCAGTAACAGGTCCAGCAGATCGGCCCAATAATCAAGAGCAGGATAACACTAGAAAACATTCATTAAAATTCAATGCTAAAATTCTGTTTTCCTGCAACCACTGGAGGGAGCTCACTGCATACAGATTTATACAGTCAACACTAGGGGGAGCTCACTGCATACATATTTATATAGCCACCACTAGGGGGAGTTCACTGCATACATATTTACACAGCCAACACTAGGGGGAGCACACTGCATACATATTTACACAGCCAACACTAGGGGGAGCTCACTGCATACATATTTACACAGCCAACACTAGGGGGAGCTCACTATATACAGATTTATACAGTCACCACTAGGAGAAGCTCACTACATACAGATTAATACAGTCACCACTGGAGGGAGCTCACTACATACAGATTTATACAGTCTCCACTGGAGGGAGCTCACTGTATACAGATTTTATACAGCCACCACTATGAGGCTCTCACTTCATACAAATTTATACAGCCTTCACTAGAGGGAGCTCACTGCATACAGATTTATACAGTCACCACTAGGGGGTGCTCACTACATACAGATTTACACAGCCACCAATAGAAGGCGCTAACTACATATAGAGTTATACAGCCACCACTAACTAAGGCTCTCTACAGAGAGAACCATGACATCTGACAGCAGCTTCTAATGTGTTTAACAGATGGTATCAAATGTCTCTGATCCCAGCCATTGCAGTAGGGAGTCATCTGTATATCATTGTGTGACAAGCAAAAAGATGTGTGAAAGTTATCACAGTGGTTCACACTGTGCAATAGATTTTGCCCATTTTATTTCAGATGTTGGAAACTTTTCTCTAGCAGCAAAAGTCACTAATACAATTGTCCAAAACAAGTCAGTTGCATGACTTCTAATGCCAATATTTCACTATTAATTTGTGCCATCAGTCTGACCCAAGGTAAGCAAGATAAACACAAGCAACCAGCTCCCCTAGTGGCGACTGGCAGCAGCCTTCTGCAGAACAGCGCTGCCTGTTTTGTTATATTGCTGGACACTTAATTTGTGTTTGGAGACACATTCTTGGGATCATACACCCTAAAATACTGTCCATATGATAGTGACTGATATTGGGGGTCTCTTACGTTTCACATTTATGGGATTCCTTGACTAAAAGTGTAAGGTAATGGCTGACAGGCAGTCCCGAAATTCACCCAGTTATACGGACACTGTGTCTGAGGCAGCGCTTTAAGGACAGTTTCTCACCACGTTTTTGTACATTTTTAACAGCTTAATTTTTAGACTGCAAAAAACAAAGAGAAACTGATAAACTTATGCATTTTAATCCATTGATATGGGGAAGGATTATTGTTAGAGGATCATGTGACTTGGCTAAAAAAAAAACACCAAAAAAACAGATGTAATCCCAGTCCTCCATAGGCTGAAGCATATATATATATATATATATTATATATATATAATATACATACATACATACACACATAACATACATACAGTGTGTATATACAGTGCCTACAAGTAGTATTCAACCCCCTGCAGATTTAGCTGGTTTGATAAGATGCAAATAAGTTAGAGCCTTCAAACTGCAAACGAGAGTAGGATTTATTAACAGAAGCATAAATCTTACAAAACAAAAAGTTATGTTGCTCAGTTGAATTTTAATAAATTTTAAACATAAAAGTGTGGGTCAATTATTATACAACCCCTATGTTTAATATTTCGTGGAATAACCCGTTTGCAATTACAGCTAATAATCGTCTTTTATAAGACCTGATCAGGCCGGCACAGGTCTGTGGAGTTATCTTGGCCCACTCCTCCATGCAGATCTTCTCCAAGTTATCTAGGTTCTTTGGGTGTCTCATGTGGACTTTAATCTTGAGCTCCTTCCACAAGTTTTCAATTGGGTTAAGGTCAGGAGACTGACTAGGCCACTCCAGCACCTTGACTTTTTCCCTTTTGAACCAGGCCTTGGTTTTCTTGGCTGTGTGCTTTGGGTCGTTGTCTTGTTGGAAGATGAAATTACGACCCATCTTAAGATCCTTGATGGAGGAGCGGAGGTTCTTGGTCAAAATCTCCAGGTAGGCCGTGCTATCCATCCTCCCATGGATGCGGACCAGATGGCCAGGCCCCTTGGCTGAGAAACAGCCCCACAGCATGATGCTGCCACCACCATGCTTGACTGTAGGGATGGTATTCTTGGGGTCGTATGCAGTGCCATCCAGTCTCCAAACGTCACGTGTGTGGTTGGCACCAAAGATCTCGATCTTGGTCTCATCAGACCATAGAACCTTGAACCAGTCTGTCTCAGAGTCCTCCAAGTGATCATGAGCAAACTGTAGACGAGCCTTGACATGACAATTTGAAAGTAAAGGTACCTTACGGGCTCGTCTGGAACGGAGACCATTGCGGTGGAGTACCTTACTTATGGTATTGACTGAAACCAATGTCCCCACTGCCATGAGATCTTCCCGGAGCTCCTTCCTTGTTGTCCTTGGGTTAGCCTTGACTCTTCGGACAAGCCTGGCCTCGGCACGGGAGGAAACTTTCAAAGGCTGTCCAGGCTGTGGAAGGCTAACAGTAGTTCCATAAGCCTTCCACTTACAGATGATGCTCCCAACAGTGGAGACAGGTAGGGCCAACTCCTTGGAAAGGGTTTTGTACCCCTTGCCAGCCTTGTGACCCTCCACGATCTTGTCTCTGATGGCCTTGGAATGCTCCTTTGTCTTTCCCAAGTTGACCATGTATGAGTGGTGTTCACAAGTTTGGGGAGGGTCTTAAATAGTCAGAAAAGACTGGCAAAAGAGATCATTAATCCACACATGTGAAGCTCATTATTCTTGGTGCCTGAACTACTTTTAATACTTTAGGGGGACAAACAGAATTCTTGTGGTTTGAGGGGTTGAATAATAAATGACACTCTGAATTAACTTTTAACGTTTTAAAAAAAAAAAAAAAAATTAAAACAAAAATTTTTGCTGCAGTGCATTTCCCACTTCCAGGCTGATCTACAGTACAAATGTCACAATGCCAAGTTAATTCCGCATGTGTCAACCAGCTAAATCTGCAGGGGGTTGAATACTACTTGTAGGCACTGTATATATATATATATATATATATATATATATATATATATATATCAAAGATTAAAAACCACAGCAGGCCGTCTTTTGTATCTGGTTAAAAAAATACACGAATATGTGGACAAATATACGTCAGACTGATGCCATGTGATACGTTTTTCCCATTATATTTGATGCAAACTTATCCATATAACTACGTGTTTTTTTTACCGTACAATAGGATACATCAAGGAAAACACAATTGTGGTGAGAAACGGACCTAGGAGCAGAGTCTGATATGAGTAGTATAAACTAGTGATTGTGGCAGTACCTCTCCCCAGCCTACAACGGCTGATAACAGGGGACAATAGATTGCCTTTAAAGACACAGCAAATGGAGAGGGGATATCAAATGGTTGATAACAGAAAGAAACAGATTGTATTCAATGCAAAGAGGAGATATTCATTAGGTATAGCGTCAATTTAGGAAAAGTGGGTGAGTGCGGTATCTATAATATATTCTGTACTACGTGGAGTGACCAGTACCACCAGGGGGCGCTACTTCAGTGTCCGAGATCGAACCCAGCTTTCATTATTCCATTCCTGTCCTGAAGTCGCCTCACTCTCACTTGGAAGGATATGTGGGCACTACCATGCATTGATCTGGCACAGTGGTGCCAATTAAAGGACCATGCGCACAACAATCTTATTTGCAAGAGTGCGCTCCTGAAGATATGCAAGCACAGCACGGAGATGTCACCAAGTCTTAGTGTTTATCCCCAAAAAACAAAACAACACTCATGGGACCATTCTGTTTTTTGCTTGTAAATGAGTGATTGTAAATCTCGTCCGATTCCTCAGGAAAGGTTCCAGCTGGACAGACAGATGGGACTACAGCATAAAACCCGAGCTCCGGAGGGCGATTCTCCAGCACGTGGTCCATATTCCCGGAGAGGTCACACGACTATCTGCCTTTAAACAGATCTTTTCTTCTTCGCACTTCTTCAAGGACTCGAGAACGGAAATGACTCCACTCCTCGTCCGCCCCTCGCTGGAGGTCGAGCGCCATGTGCAAGTCCCTGCAGTGAGTGCGCAGGAAAGGATTGTATTCCTTTTCTTCTCCCAGGGTGGACGGACACTGGAGGCACAAAAAAGACAACTGTTTAATGTCTGCTCGTTAGGGCCGAGCTCGTTACTCCACACACCTCAGGAGCAGAATAAAAAAATCTATCCTGCTTTTAGTCCACACTGCATCAGCGTCTGCACAGTTCCGATTTTTTTTCTGTGGACAATATTACACACATTTATCAAATATAGTTCAACTTTTACTGAACCTTTATTGCATTTGCTACACTCCAAATTTATCATTAAGGTGTAACATTTGTTAAATATGGAATTAGCTGCGAGACTTCAACTTTTTAAACATGATGGTATACGTCTCAAATATTGGATAAAGACAGAATAATGTGTGGAATGTCAATAAATTTAGTGCAATTTTCGACTTTTTATGCATATTAAGAATGGTTGCAACGTTATTGTTCCACGCTTTTTCAAAGATGCCCAAGACTTGTCTAGAACATGCAACTTTTTTGTGTCTTATGTAGAAAGGAAATTCTAAATTAGCTGTACTTCAGGCCAAAAAGGTTAACTATGCCCCCTATTCTTCTCAATTTTAAGTTTTGGTGGAGGAACTAAAAGGAGTAAAACATTGATAAATTTGGCTTAACACTTACGACAAAGAAACGTTGCAGTTTGCCCACAAATTTTGGCAAATGTCCTATATGTTAGCAGCGGCAGAATTGTGAACGCAGCTCTGGATGTGATAACAGCTGAATGTGACTGAATTCAAAAGAACTGAAATAAAGATGCGCAGGTCCTAAAAACTTCCTATAGTGGGGACTGCTGGCTCATGATTATTCGGCACCCTACTTACCATAAGCTACTAGCAGCCATGATACTTCACCTATAATCTCCAGTCCCCAGCTTATATAGGGCTATATACAGCCTATAGGACACTTGGACTATAGAGAACCCCCTCCTGTCACTATAACATCACCCTATGTGTCAGCCTGTCCCTCACATGTCTCGTTACCCACCGTGCATTTCTTCTCCAACCTCTGCTGAACGACCCACTGAAACTTCTTGTCCCGCACCGCGTTATCAGGCTCCACCACCGCCGCAAACATCAGGTTATCCGCTGCGTACTCATGGCCTGAGGGAAGACAAAAATTAGGATTACTCACTTGTATCTTCTGATTAGAAAATGTTCGATTTCTGTTTTAGTGCTGTCATTGAATGGAAAAAAGAATACGCTGCTGATGTGTCCAGCTCAAGGATGTTTCCCTACACGGGACACATCAAAACAAAACCTCAGCTGTAGGCCTCCAAACACAACTAAGGCACAGACTTCTATTCTGGGACAAGATACTTCAGGACTGTTGTTGTGCTTAGTCAGGGAAACACTCTCTTATCAGTACAGGATAAGTAATGTATGTACTCCACCAGCAGAACAGTGAGTGCAGCTCTGGAGTATATTACAGGATGTAATGCAGGATCAGTAATGTAATGTATGTACACAGTGACTGCACCAGCAGAATAGTGAGTGCAGCTCTGGAGTATAATACAGGATGTAACTCAGGATCAGTAATGTAATGTATGTTCACAGTGACTGCACCAGCAGAATAGTGAGTGCAGCTCTGGAGTATAATACAGGGTGTAACTCAGGATCAGTAATGTATGTGCACAGTGACTGCACCAGCAGAATAGTGAGTGCAGCTCTGGAGTATAATACAGGGTGTAACTCAGGATCAGTAATGTATATACACAGTGACTGCACCAGCAGAATAGTGAGTGCTGCTCCGGAGTATAATACAGGATGTAACTCAGGATCAGTAATGTATGTGCACAGTGACTGCACCAGCATAATAGTGAGTGCAGCTCTGGAGTATAATACAGGATGTAACTCAGGACCAGTAATGTAATGTATGTACCTAGTGACTGCACCAGCAGAATAGTGAGTGCTGCTCTGGAGTATAATACAGGATGTAACTCAGGATCAGTAATGTAATTTATGTACACAGTGACTGCACCAGCAGAATAGTGATGGCAGCTCTGGAGTATAATACAGGATGTAACTCAGGATCAGTAATCTAATGTATGTACACAGTGACTGCACTAGCAGAATAGTGATGGCAGCTCTGGAGTATAATACAGGATGTAACTCGGGATCAGTAATGTAATGTATGTCCACAGTGACTGCACCAGCAGAATAGTGAGTGCTGCTCTGGAGTATAATACAGGATGTAACTCAGGATCAGTAATGTAATGTATGTCCACAGTGACTGCACCAGCAGAATAGTGAGTGCAGCTTTGGAGTATAATACAGGATGTAACTCAGGATCTGTAATGTAATGTATGTACACAGTAACTGCACCTCCAGAATAGTGAGCACAGCTCTGGAGTATAATACAGGATGTAACTCAGGATCAGTAATGTAATGTATGTACACAGTGACTGCACCAGCAGAATAGTGAGTGCAGCTCTGGAGTATAATACAGGATATAACTCAGGATCAGTAATGTATATACACAGTGACTGCACCAGCGGAATAGTGAGTGCAGCTCTGGGGTACAATACAGGATGTAACTCAGGATAATTTCAGGATAATTTCCCTCTGTCATTTTTATTCATGGTGTGATGGTTATACATTTCTTTAAAATAGGTGAAATATTATTCTTTGGCCACTAGATGATGCCAAAGCACAGTGTTTCTTTTTTGGCTTTTCTAGCACGGTTTGTCCAGAGTATTCCAGCACCCTGTGATGAACCTACCAGGCCAGAGCAACGTGTTGTCATTCAGAGAGGCCACAGTATCCAGCGATGCCAGCATGGTGCCCGCTGAGCCCTCGAACATTCTCCCTTGAGAGACAAAAACAAAGAGGTGGCTGAATGCACACAATAAACATCCAGTATTATACCTGGTAGACTGCCAATGCACCAAGCATGGGGGTTGTCAGTCAAAACTGTAAGCTTCAAACAGAATTTTACTATACTTTGACATGTCAGACGTTTGATTTTAAAGGAAAATTTTCTCATCTGAATAATGAGTCGCTATTTTATTACAGCTCCACCAACCAATACTTTTTTTTCTTGACCATAGATATCCTGTTTAAATGCTAAAATTCATTTTCACAGTGGTCAATCTCCTTCCCTCCATGTGGCAGTGGGGTGCTCACAGGGGTTGTCACCCAGCTTTCCATAGAACATAACTGGGGCATTTATGTATTCACACAACTTTCAACGAAGTTCTCCGACTGTCAGCAAAACTGTATAAAAAGAACATCAGAGAGCGCAGCTTTCATTTTACCAGAGTGGTTTAACCCTTCCCAACAATAGAGCGTCCTGAGATAGATGTGACTGTATGGAGCCAGCCTTGCACAGAGCCTGTGTCAGCTGTGTTATACCTGCCCATGGAAGCAAAGACCGGCGTTCGCTCCGGTTGCAGCTATTTAACCATTTGAATGACCTCTGCTGCCAAAATCTCAGTACATAGGCTGAGCTTCATGAGAGACCGTGATTCTCACTTTTTTAAAAAAAAGTGAAAATAGGAACAAAAATAGTTTTAAATTTATAGAAAAAAAAATAACCATATTCGGTATCACCACCTGTGCAAAAGTCTGATCTAGAAAAATAGAATTTAACGTCTAGGGTAAAAACGGGGAAGAAAAAAAAAAAACACCAGAATTGCATAATTTTAAGTCCTAGCACCTCTTGCAAAAATACAATAAGCGCTAAGAAGAATGTTTGCACCCCCCCAAAATGATACCAATAAAAAAAAGATAGCTCGCCATGCAAAAAAATGAATGGTATAGCGCCATCAATGGAAAAATAAAAAAGTGACAGCTCTCAGAACATGGTGGCACAATTTTATTTGTAACAACTGTCAGAATTTTATTTAACTGCAAAATAATAATAATAAAAAAAAACAATAATACAAGTTTGGTGTTGTCGTAATCGTACTGACCTGGAGAATCATGTCAGGTCAGCTTTACTGAACAAGCTTGACTAAAATTTAACTCCCACGACAAAAAAAACAAACAAAAAAAAAAACATGGAGGAATCGTATTTTATTTTATACACCATTTCACCTCACCAGTATATTTCCACTTTCTAGGCTGGATCCTTTCTCCTGGGGATTTATTTTTATTATAGGGGGAAGCGCTTTTCTTCATTTTCTGCAATAATATCATGAAGGCAGACGTTCCCTCCGATCTGACAATCGCTGGGTCAGCGCTCAGCAGGACGGATTGGTCGGCTCCATGGCAACGGCGGGAAATGGCGGATTTGTCAGGGTTTTGTTCTCGTATCCTATGGCGAGGGGGTTTTATTGATCCCCTCACCTGCTCTCCCCTGGGTGTCATCAAGATGAGGAATTTATGGTGATGCGGATTCCACATTTTTAATTAAATCTGCAGCTAATGATCTCTCCTGAAAACGATCAAAAAAGACTCAGGGGCCTGACGTGGAACAGAGCAGTCAGATGCTTTAAAGGGCCGCTATACATAATGGCTGCCCCCGGTGTCTGTCTGCATGGTGGGAACTATAGTTATATCTATTTCCAAGAAAGCAACAACTGACATAGAAAATGATCACCATGGTGACCAAAGAGCGTCAGGTCAGGTACCATCCATCCAGAGCTGCACGTAAATAATGAATTAGGCCAGGTTGTAATTTTATTTCTTAGGAATGAACTTACAAATCGTTACTCTGTGATCCACTCCTAACTTTGGCTCAAAAAACTGCATAAAAAACTGCACGTGTGATCACTCCTGTAATGCAGCTGCTCTATTAGCTGGCCACTTTAAGGGTACTACCCCTTTAAGATGGGCTAGCTTTGTAAGCACAGAGTAATGACTGAAGTGTTTTTTCTTCTTCATCTCGGGTCACTGACGTTGAGAAGCGCTTCTTTACAACCAGAAAGCAGCAGCTGCGCCAAAGTCAAGAGGAATTAAAGCCCTCGTCAATCTCAGCTCCGGGGAAGGAAGGGATTAGGATTTATGTTTAGTATAAATCAGAACAAGCTGGAACTTCACAAAGGAACGCCCCCGCATCCCTGACTATAAAAAATAGCAGGAAAGCATCTCCTAGTGCTGGACAGTTTCAGCTCTGCTACATTAGGGCACAGACCGAACTGAAGTCTCCAGGTGAGCTGCATTGGCTACTAGAGTCTGGCCTAAAATCCATCAAAACCTCAGGCTGCCGTTCAGTCTCTAGTGATTCCGGATTTTTTTGGCTGCTCCCCAATCTCCGCAGGAGGTCAGGGCATGAGGGGCAATTATCATTCCAGCAGAGACAGTGATAAACTACAAGGAATCAACCAAAAGAAGAATCAGGAGTCTGTTATGGTTAAACTAAGGGAAGGGCCCTGCAACCCTACTTTATAAAAAAAGAAAGTGATATAAAAGATAGGAAATAATCTCTAGCCAGCCAATGAAAATAACAAAACATCAAATTTGTAATAATAAAAAAAAAAATTTGGTTGGTGTCACCATTTTCGTAGATTCAAAACTTTTTTTTAATTTTTCCATCAAAAGAGCCATGTGGGGGCTAATTTTTTGAGCCCTGAGATGACGTTTTCATTGATACCAATTTGGGGTTTGCTTTTTTTTTTTTTTTTTAATGCATTTTGATAACATTTTTAGACAGAAGGGATTATGCAGAAATTGAAAAATGGCAATTCTGGTGTTCAGATTTTTTTTTTCCAGGGTTTAACATAGGTGTAAATAACTTTATATAACTTAATTTATGATAGATTGTACTTTTTTGGTCACGTCGGTACAAAAGATGTTTATTTTACATTACTTTTCAAGGGGAAAAGGGGGCAATTTAAACTTTTATACAAATATCAGTTCCCTGCGATCATGTCCTGGGCTCCGGAGCCTATGTAAGCGCGCCGACATATAAATGTTCATATCAGGAAATTATTAAAATGCAGTAATCTGAGTGCAGTCCAGTGGCTGCAGGAACAGGCAGATGTCGGCTGTGTAACACAGCCGGCATCTGCCTACTATGGCGCATGGCTTAGCTTCTGAGCTGACTTTGCTCCAGAGCCAACTTCATATTACCTTAGCCACTGGTAAAAAAAAAATAAAATTAAAAATGTATGTCAGACTGTTAACCAGTTAGAGGCGTTTTCCAGAAGTAGCCAAACATGGCTGCCTTTTTCCAAAACTAGCACCATTCCTGTTCTCAGGTTGCTTGCAGTACTGCAACTCGTGTCTATTTACTACAATGGAGAGACACATCCTGCGGACATTTAACAAAAAAAAAAAAAAGCCATATTTTTACTATTCCTGAATTCCTTCCTTTTATTGCAGCTTTGGAAGTGACTGGAGCATAAGATGTAACTTAGAATCAGAAAATTAAATCTGGATTATAAAGCCACAGAGGAATTACCGATCCTCTGCATCTCCGCACCCAGTAATCAGATTAGGCTGGCATGGGCCGTGGTGAAGACGGCAGCAGAAGAAAAGCACTGGAGACCGGCCAAACTTCCGTGTACAGGAAACCAGAGCCGTATTATCAAGGCCTGACTGTATGTGTAATAACCGCCATTAATAAGGAGCGCAATCATTATTCCGCATATCTCCCCGCCGCTCTCAAAGCCATGTTCATACAACTCTACCCCAGCTACTGCAGAACCTCTTTGCAAGAACAAAGCTATGGCCTGAGCTTACCACAGCCGGCGAGGAAGAGGAGGTCCCCAGAGAACAGACAGTCCGGTCCATCTCCAGATTTCCCATCCAGCACGTAAATCATGTGACCCACGGTGTGACCCGGCGTGAAGAACGCCTGAAACTGCAGTCGCCCCACCGCCAGCTGGTCCCTGTCAGATAGAGGGCTGGGAGAAAAAAATACGGGAAAAGTCACAGTGTGTGCGAGTGGGCAACAGAAATACAATCTGAGAAATCACAACACACAATGGATGGTTCAGAGATTGGCGCCAACCTCACTTCTATTACTAAACACAGTAGGCCTCATTTATTGTCAGGGTCCTGCCTCTTGTCCATAGCAACCAATCAGAGCGCAGCTTTCATTTCTTATTCTGATCTGGTAGCATGAAAGCCACGCAGTGATAGGTTGCTATAGACAATAAAGAAAGTTATTTTTAGACACTTTTTCTAAATCTTCTGAGGTAAATAATTAGTTTTTACACCAATACTCTTCAGGTTCACTTATTTTTTGGTACATTTTCATACAAAAATGAGAGCGAAGTGGATTTATCAAAGCAGATTTACGGCAACCAATCAGAGCGCAGCTAACATGCCTTTCACTGCTGTGGAAATATAAAAGCTGCACTGTGATTGGTTACTATGGGCAACCTCACTGAGCTAAGCCTCTTTGATGGATTTTTGGTTACAGAGAAAGATTAGCGGCAAACAAGATGGCCGCCGTTACACTAATGGTTTCTATAGTAACAAGTAAACATACAAGAAAACAATGGTCCCCAACACTTAATCATGCAGATTACAGACTAATTACTGTAAGCTCCCGCTTTAAAAACATCTCTGACTTACAACCATTTAAAGGGGTATTCATTTTTTGTATGTGTTATGGATGGACGCCCAAGACACGAACGCCACTTTAACCCCTCAAAAATGAAAAGACGTAAATGTCAGATGTGGGTGCGGATATATGGAGCGGGGTCATGCGCTGATCCCACGCCATACGTTTGAACTCCTGCTGTGTTATAAAGCCAACACTTGCCTCTAACAGCAGAGACTGTTAGGTAAAAAATATATAAAACGTCGATGGAAATTTTTTTTAAGGTATAAGAGAAAGAAAAAAAAAAAAAAAAAAAAGAGGATCACGATCACCCCACATTCCCCAAACAAAAAATAATAATAAAAAAGCCGCATATTTGGAATCATTACTTTCATTAAAGAAATTAAATTAACCCTACCGTAAACACCATAAAAAATTGACAAGGTAGAATTTGCTATTTCAGTTGCTGCACTTCCTTGAATAAATGCAATAAAAAGTGAGTAAAACAGTGAAAAAAAAATAAAAATCTTAGAAGTTTGATATTACCGGGAGAATTGTGTTTTCAGGTTATTTTTTTCTGCACACTTAAAGCCGTAAAGGCAAAAAGTAAAATAACTTTTTTTTTCTCTTTATTTATTTTACCACAATTGACTTTTTTTTTTCCTTTTTTCAATGAGAATGGTCTCATCCTAAACTACAACTCGTCCTGCAGAAACCAAGCCCTAAAATATCTATGTACGGGAAAATTAAAAAAGGCAGGACAGGAAAAAAACGGGAGCGCAAAAATGAAGAACGGCCGCACTATAAGGCCGGGATCACACATGCGTCGAAAACGTCTGTCGCTCGCATGTGAAATCCCAGCTCTGGCGCCGGCACTCGGGAGTGGAGCGAGCGGCTGCATAGAAATACATGATAGAACTACATGCAGCCGCACACTCCACTCCCGACGCCAGAGCTGGGATTTCACATGCGAGTGACGGACGTTTTCGTCGCATGTGTGATCCCGGCCTTAAGGGGTATTCCCACCCCATGAAGCGATGGCATGTTACTAGAATATGTCTTCACTTTAAGATGGTTGGTCTGACATCTGATGCAACAGTGTGGCCCCTTCATTGTTTTTCTGGCTTCCCGGCCACATGGCTGTGAAGAACAGACCTATGCTGCAGTTACCAGGCCGGCGCCTCAATAGTCAGCATGGCTCCATCTTTGTCAAGATGGGTGGGGGTCTCAGAGGTCAAAACCCGACTCATCATAGAGTCAGGGCAAATTCTACCTTGTGTAAGATAGGAATACCTCTTTTAAGTGCCTAAATACATGTACATGGGGAAAATAAGTACCGTAAGTATTTGATACGCTGTCGATTTTGCAAGTTTTCCCACCTACAAAGAATAAGAGACAGAATCTACAAAAAATAAATAAAAAAAAAAAGGAAAATCACATTGTATGATTTTTACATAATTAATTTGCCCACCTTGTTGGCCAAAATCTCACAATACAGTACCCCATTTTCCCCTTTGCAGAAAAGCTCCCTTAACGTATGAGGTTTCCCCCACCATGCTTCATGGTTGGGATGGTGTTCTTGGGGTTGCACTCATCATTCTTTTTCCTCCAAACACGGCAAGTGGCGTTGATGCCAAAAAGTTCTATTTTGGTCTTATCTGACCACATGACCTTCTCCCATGCCTCCTCTGGATCATCCAGATGGTCATTGGCAAACTTCAAATGGGCCTGGATATGTCCTGACGTGAGCAGGGGGAACTTGCGTGCCCTGCAGGATTATACTCCATGATGGCGTAGTGTATTACTAACAATAATATTTGAGACTGTGGTCCCAGCTTTCTTCAGGTCATTGTCCAGGTCCTCCCGTGTAGTTCTGAGCTGATTCCTGACCTTTCTCAGAATCATCCTTACCCCACGAGGCGAGATCTTGCATGGAGCCTCAGATCAAGGAAGATTGACAGTTATCCTCTGTTTCATTCATTTTGTAATAATTGTGCCAACAGTTGTTGCCCTCTCACCAAGCTGCTTGCCTATTGTCCGGCAGCCCATCCCAGCATTGTGTAGGGAGACAATTTTGCTCCTGGTGTCCCTAGACAGCTCTTTAGTCTTGGCCATGGTGTAAAGGTTGGAGTGTGATTGAATGTGTGGACTTTTATACAGGTAACGAGATCAAACAGGTGCAATTAATCCAGGTAATAAGTGCAGAGTAGGAGGCTTCCTACAAAAAAACTAACAGGTTTGTGAGAGCCAGAATTCTTGCTGGTTGGTTGGTGATCAAATACTTATTTCATGCAATAAAATGCAATTTAATTGTATGATATTTAAATAATGTGATTTTCTGGTTTTTACTTGAATATTCTGTCTCTCACAGTGAAATGTACCTACGATAAAAATTACAGAACTCTATTCTTTGTAGATGGGAAAACTTGCAAATTCGGCAGTGTATTAAATACTTATTTTCCCACTGTATCCCTTTAATACCCATTTTTTCTTATTTTATTTAAAGATCTGACATTATATCGGTAAAAAACTCCAAAAACAATCCGTACTGTGTCAGTTCTGGAATGTCATCGCAGGAATTCCCGTACACCCGGCAGGACTTGTACAGCTTCTTCAAGGCTTTATTTCCCCCACTGTGATCCCTAAAATAAAAAGTGAGAATGAGGAAAGAATTTAGTACAAAAAAAGTCTACATATTCCTTAAAGGTACACTTAAAACATTTCAATATTCGGAGATCAGCTATTGTTCCGTGTTATCAGGTTTCATTTTTTCAAGGAGGCGAGTTGTAGGAATCCTATATAGTTTCCTGCTCCCCATTGATCCCTATCGTATCATAACGCTGCTGTACGATTATAAGGTACTGACTTTATGTCGCCTGGCCCTTTAAATCTGGCCAATCTTAATCTCATGTTGTGTAAATGGTTCGTTTTTGGGAACCTACGTAATTCCCGTGTAAAGTGTTACACGCCCCTGGGAAATGACTGGATTTCCCCTACGTTTATTGTATCAGAGGTGGCAAATGAGGTGGATAGACAGGACTTTCCGGATCCAGAGATCATCACAAGCGGGAAGAATCATAAACCGACAAATAAGTGTGATTTATTGTGACGAAGAAATCCTGTGTGTCTTCTGCTGACGGATACATGATTCATCTCTACAGAATTCCTTCATGGATTCGAGGTCAGTAGGAGAAGAGGACGAGGTACAGAATAATCGCTGGGCTCCAGTACTCATTGCGTATGGGATAATGTATTATATGGTGCATATAGGAATACCATTCCCCTCTGCGGGGTGCGGAAGGGAGGTGAGCGGGCACAGTGCCAGCCTAGAGCAATGCAAGATCATGCATTAAACCCTTTATTGCTAAGCAAATATTCCCTTTTATTTTTTCCTCCCTTTCTTCTAAGAGCCATAACCTTTGCTATTTTTCCATAGTCATTCCCATATGAGGGCTCCTTTTTTTGACAGACGAGTTATAGTTTTGAATGACACCATTCACTTTACAATATATTGTACTGAAAAAAAAAAAAGAAACAAATTCCAAGTGAAGAAAAAAATGTAAAGAATGAGCTGGCAACATAATACTCTATCTCAAGGAAATTATGGCAATACCAAACTTGTATAGCCTTTTTATTTTTAGTATTTGAAAAACGTGAGAACTTCGTAAAAATAAAAAATATATGGTTTGTATCATCATTTTTGAGACCCATGTTTTGTTCATTGTTGCATTAATGCAGCT
Organism: Oophaga sylvatica; assembly: GCA_033576555.1. NCBI lineage: Eukaryota > Metazoa > Chordata > Amphibia > Anura > Dendrobatidae > Oophaga > Oophaga sylvatica. The sequence goes on along the minus strand of JARQOD010000007.1, from coordinate 89,473,328 downwards.
GTGTGAAGGTTTGTTTTTTGCATGCAGAGCTGTCGTTTTTATTGGCATCATTGTAGGGTAAATGTATTGATGTGATTGTTTTTATTCTATTTTTTATAGATGTGAGATCCCTAAAAAAAAACCAATGCAAACGTCATCATTTTTTTCTCTTTTTACAGTGTTTCCTGTACACATTTGTTTATTTTACATTTTGATGGATACTACCTCTCATGTGGTGACACCATTATACTCATTTTTTAATTCTTAAATTTTTTATTTAGGGATTAGGAAAAAAAAGGGCAATTCAGTTTTATACTTACAGTGTTTTTTGTTTCTTTTAAATTGATTTTCATTTATTTTTCTAGTCCCCTAATGGACTCGAACTTACGAGCATTTGATCAATTGAATCATATACTGCAGTACCCCAAAACTGCATTATATAGTACCAATGACGTGGCTGGGCTTCATGGGTGTACAAAGAGGATTACAATGGGGAACTTCAGTATTCCCACGGCTGACACGGTTAACAATTGACATCCCATGATTGGATCTGGGCGTGCACAAGAATCAATACCATTCTAACTCCGCTTTCAAAATCTAAATGATTGAACAGCAGTGGTCAGATCAAGCTCCGCTCGCTGCTGGCAGAGGAAGGCGTTGGCTGGATAACTCACTGCACATGGCGCGGGCTCGACTCTAAAGCCTGCTCCGTACACCCCAAACCTGACATAGGACCTACTTTGCATTGGGATCCAGGAACTTCAAAGCAATAGAGGGTGAACAAAAAAATAAACTGCCCCAGCAAATTAAAAAAAAAAAAAAAAAAAAAGATTTTCTTAATTTGAATTTACATTGTATCTCAGGTCAATCCCGAACACTTTAAAACCATGAGAATTTTATAACAATTTTGCAGGTTTACATGATTTGCGCAATTCGTACCAGTGTTTATGCGTACACAAGATGGCCTCCAGCATTGCGCCCTCTCGGTCCAAATAGTTCTGTAAAAAAACAAAAGAGATGATCAGGATTTCTACTACCCTATGTTTGGTACTAAAGCTGCCATGTCATATTCATGCTGGAAAAAAAAAAAAACTATTGAAACCTATCCCCCCTCCAAAAAACTAAAAATTAAAGTAATCAATAAACGAGTCAACAAAACTTTGTATAAATCAATAGTACAGGTGAAAAACTAAAATGTTGTAATACATCTCAGAGAAATCTGCTTCTTTCTCCACTTATGAGTTGCTTCTCCCCTGCCTTCTCAATTATCAGTCATTCTGAAAACTGGCTAAAATCTGTCCTATTAAAGAAAAAGCCTGCCAAATTCACTGAGTGATCAGATACAGCTGCCTACTGGACTTTAGGGAGAAGTGAGGATAGAGAAGCAGAATGACAGCTGGCAACAAGACTGACAGATCATGAAGCTGCTTTCTAATGATGGCTTTATCTCGTACCGTTGCTGGATTCAAGGCTACTCTGCTCAGTACGGATTCACGGTTACTCTGCTCAGTACGGATTCACGGTTACTCTGCTCAGTACGGATTCACGGTTACTCTGCTCAGTACGGATTCACGGTTACTCTGCTCAGTACGGATTCACGGTTACTCTGCTCAGTACGGATTCACGGCTACTCTGCTCAGTACGGATTCACGGCTACTCTGCTCAGTACGGATTCACGGCTACTCTGCTCAGTACGGATTCACGGCTACTCTGCTCAGTACGGATTCACGGCTACTCTGCTCAGTACGGATTCACGGCTACTCTGCTCAGTACGGATTCACGGCTACTCTGCTCAGTACGGATTCACGGCTACTCTGCTCAGTACGGATTCACGGCTACTCTGCTCAGTACGGATTCACGGCTACTCTGCTCAGTACGGATTCACGGCTACTCTGCTCAGTACGGATTCACGGCTACCGTGCTCAGTACGGATTCACGGCTACTCTGCTCAGTACGGATTCACGGCTACTCTGCTCAGTACGGATTCACGGCTACTCTGCTCAGTACGGATTCACGGTACTCTGCTCAGTACGGATTCACGGCTACTCTGCTCAGTACGGATTCACGGCTACTCTGCTCAGTACGGATTCACGGCTACTCTGCTCAGAACGGATTCACGGCTACTCTGCTATAAGGGCCCCTTATGAAAAAGTATTAGCGAAACGGCGTTGTCAGGGGTGGTAGCTTGCAGCATCTTTTCTTGAAGGCACTGGGCACTTTGTAAGTATCTTTGCTCTGTGTGGCTTGATTTACCTAACACCTTGCACCTACTTTAAATGGCTGAAGCACTTTATTGATTTTTTATATACAGCCTTTTGAATTAAGCACTGGCACTTTATATCAGGCTTTAAAATACTATGTGTTTATGGTAAAATAGCTTTGTGGCATGGAATTGTGGGTAGGTTAAGCCTGGACAGTGCAACATTGAATATTTTGTCCTAATAGGAAGTCTCTATACAGGATGCACTCATCCAATTTATTGTAAGCAGGCCACTATTGTGCCATCTGCTTGAATTTTTAACATTATTTTAATATGATTTAATACAATAATTTAATTTTAAGATTTATATTGTTGCAATGGATCCTCTTTTCCCTAAAAACAATTATTTATTTGGGGATGTGTTTTGAATGATATAATAGTGATTTTTTTTGCATAAACAAACAATGTTTGGACTGTGTTTCAAATATAAAGAGGAGGGGTAGGTAATTACCACTGTTACTTAGAAGATCTGCCATTTAGGAATTTAGGAGGGCTGGGTGACACTGCAGGGGCTCACCATCACCTAACGACTGAAGAAACCAATATAGGCAGTATCGTGAATAACAGAAGAGGGTGACTTAAGGACATCTTCATATTTTGGCCTCATTTTTCAGGGTGACCTTGAACATATATCATACTTGCTCACTTTGATTGACAGATGAAACACAGACCGTGAATAATTTCCCCAGAAGTCCTTTGTGGGGGAGCACATCTATGGCCCTGGTGTTTCTTTCATGGCTGTCTGCTGTCTGGTGCTCCATTCATCGCGGCAGCCTTTCATGTGCTGCTCGGTGGCGGGCCTCTTCCTGCAGGAGATGTCCGCGGCTTTGTGTGTATACTGATTATAATTCTGGGAGAGGAGGCCGCGTCTCCCCGTCCAAGAATAACAGCAGAGCCGGGTGTCACTCAGCTGCTCCGAGATCACAGCACAGGAACAGGTTAGTTCCAATAAAATTCGAAAAAAAAAAAAATCAAAACTTCCTTTTTCCCGGCCGGAGACAATACCCAGATAATTGTACCCCGGATGATACATTTCATCGACTCGTATTATCACTAGCCGCAATAATACGTGGCGTGGTGACAGACGCGGCACATGATGATTACTGCGTCTTTACGGGTCTCCGAACTGTAGCGGATGGTTCCATAGTAAATTCTCAAGACAATAGTAACTAACATCGCAAAATGCTTTTATAAAGGGTTAAAAGACTTCCTAAACATTACCTATTATTTGCTATTTTTAACTATGTCGCAGAGCCAACTCTGTTACCTGGCAAATGAAGAATTATCTCAAGGCGATAGCGGTTTCATATCTTATATGAAGGCTGTAGGTTAAATCACGAGACTGTAGAAGAGAATCGGTTCATTGTCATATTCCGTCGCACAAGGCGCAGCCATGGATCGCTGACTCAAATGCAACAGCCCTATAGGTGTATATGAGACGGTCGGGCACAGGTCAGGAGATCCGCCGCCGCTCCGGGCATCGCAGTCTGTGCTGAAATTGTGAATGCTGGAAGTCGAATTCGAACCTAGATGCCATTTCCTGCACCTGTTTAATTAGCCAAGTCCTAAATTAATGCACCCTGCATATTTTGAGGTCACCCCTTCCACCATTCTGCTGCTTCATTAGGGTTTCCAATGTCAATTGGACAAACTGTAACCTCTGTCAATCTGAGCTTCCTAAAGATAATCAGCATCTGGCAAACACTTCTCTCCTGCATAAAAAGAATCAACTCTTATATCTCAGGCCAGCCTAAACTGAAGCAACAGCTGAACATTATAAGCAAATCAGCGACAGACTGGGCCAAGATTAAAAAAAAAAAATATATATTTATATAATACACACTGTATAAAAAATTAATTTATGTTTAAATTGCAATCTCACACTTTTCTTCTTATTAGAGATGACAATGAGTCATTTGATTTTGAAGAAAAGCGGATAAGAATAGCTTAATCCTTATTCTGAGCAGTTTACATATAAAGAATTCTGGGAAATCATTACAGAACAGCTAAAAAAAGACCATTAATGGCATCAAGTATCATCCAGTGTAATCTGTGTTCCTGCATTATACTTCGATTCTTGCCAATTTACTTCCAGAAAGGTTCTCCTGTTAGAAAGTCAGAAATAAACCCAAAATGCACCAACCTCAACATCTACTGAAAAGCATTAATGAGGCAGAAGGAAAAATGGAAGACGTAAAAGCTATTTACACTACAGGGCTTTAATCTAATATTTCTTCTATTATATAGTATATACATCAATTGCACCAGTACATATGACTATAATACTGCTCCTATGTACAAGAATATAACTACTATAATACTGCCCCCTATGTACAAGAATATAACTACTATAATACTGCCCCTATATACAAGAATATAACTACTATAATACTGCCCCTATGTACAAGAATATAACTACTATAATACTGCCTCCTGTGTACAAGAATATAACTACTATAATACTGCTCCTATGTACAAGAATATAACTACTATAATACTGCTCCTATGTGCAAGAATATAACTACTATAATACTGCCCCTATGTACAAGAATATAACTACTATAATACTGCCCCTATGTACAAGAATATAACTACTATAATACTGCCCCTATGTACAAGAATATAACTACTATAATACTGCCCCTATGTACAAGAATATACCTACTATAATACTGCCCCTATGTACAAGAATATAACTACTATAATACTGCTCCTATGTACAAGAATATAACTACTATAATACTGCTCCTATGTATAAGAATATAACTACTATAATACTGCTCCTATGTATAAGAATATACTACTATAATACTGCCCTATGTATAAGAATATAACTACTATAATACTGCTCCTATGTACAAGAATATAACTACTATAATACTACCCCATGTATAAGAATATAACTACTATAATACTGCTCCTATGTATAAGAATATAACTACTATAATACTGCCCCTATGTATAAGAATATAACTACTAAACTGCTCCTATGTATAAGAATAAACACTATAATACTGCTCCTATGTATAAGAATATAACTACTATAATACTGCCCCTATTATAAGAATATAACTACTATAATACTGCCCCTATTATAAGAATATAACTACTATAATACTGCCCTATGTATAAGAATATAACTACTATAATACTGCTCCTATGTACAAGAATATAACTACTATAATACTGCCCCTATGTACAAGTATATAACTACTATAATACTGCCCCTATGCACAAGAATATAACTACTATAATACTGTCCCCTATGCACAAGAATATAACTACTATAATACTGTCCCCTATGCACAAGAATATAACTACTATAATACTGCCCCATATACAAGAATATAACTACTATAATACTGCCCCTATGTACAAGAATATAACTACTATAATACTGCCCCTATGTACAAGAATATAACACTATAATACTGCTCCTATGTACAAGAATATAACTACTATAATACTGCCCCTATGTAGAAGAATATAACTACTATAATACTGCCCCTATGTACAAGATATAACTACTATAATACTGCCCCTATGTACAAGAATATAACTACTATAATACTGCCCCTATGTACAAGAATATAACTACTATAATACTGCTCCTATGTACAAGATATATAACTACTATAATACTGCCCTATGTAGAAGAATATAACTACTATAATACTGCCCCTATGTACAAGAATATAACTACTATAATACTGCCCCTATGTACAAGAATATAACTACTATAATACTGCCCCTATGTACAAGAATATAACTACTATAATACTGCCCCTATGTACAAGAATATAACTACTATAATACTGCTCCCTATGTACAAGACTATACAGTTGTGTGAAAGTGTTTGCCACTTCCTGATTTCCTATTCTTTTGCATGTTTGTCATACGTAAATGTTTCAGATCACCAAACAATTGTAAATAGTAGACAAAGATAACACAAATAAACACAAAATGCAGTTTTTAAATGAAGGCCTTTATTAAGGGAAAAATAAATCCAAACTTAGGGTGTGCTTCCACGATCCAGAATGCTTAAGTAATTGCTGCGTGTTTGACGCTGTGCGCTGGCGCTGCGTCAAACACGCAGCATCCAGATATTACAGCATAGTGGAGGGGATTTCAAGAAATACCGTCTCCACTATGCTTAAAAACACGCGTTAACGGACATGCGGCGCGTCTTTTTAGGCCGCAGCATGTCCTATTCCCTTGCGACGACGCTGCATCGCCGCAAGGCCTGTGTAACCCTGTGGCAGGGCCGGCGTCAGCACCCGGCACACCCGGGCAAGTGCCGGGGCCCTGAGCAGGCAGGGGGCCCACTCGCCGTCGGGCACCCCGGCGCCCGTTAGCGGTGTCAGCGCCGCCACTGGGCCCCCCCCCGCTTGCTCAGGGCCCGGGCAGGAGCCGGCGCAATACTCACCTCTCCCCGTGCCTCCGCTGCCGCAGCTCCGAGCTCCAGGGGGCGCCGGCGCTTCCTCTCTCACAGCAACGCCGCTGAATGACGTCATCATTCAGCGGCCGGCTGTGGCAGAGAGTGCGCGGACGCCGGACAGGTGAGATCGGTGTGTGTGTGTGTGCCTGTGTGTGTGTGTGTGCCTGTGTGTATGTGAGAGAGTGCTGCCTGCAGTGCTGTATGTGTGATGGTGGTGGGGGGAGGCAGGCAGTGATGGTGGTGAGGAGTCGATGATGATAATGGGGAGGCAATGATAATGGGAAGGCGATGATGATGATAATGGGGAGTCTTTCCACAGCGCCCTTTCCTGAGCCGTAACAGTGCAGAACGCAGCACAGTGTAGAGGAGAGCTCCATATTTTGTATGGAGCATTATATTGGGTCCAGTATTCTGTATGGAGCATTATATGGGGGGGTGACATCCTGCATGGGGTATTATATGGGTGATGAGGGGGAGACTGTGGTGCCCATAATATTGTATGGAGGACTGTACTGTCCAGTCTGTACTGTGCGCTGTGAGGATTTGGCGGTTTTTGAGCTATTGTACAATTTACAATAGATATCACTCATGTAATGGAAGAAGTGAAGTATTTGGCATTGTACTATACCTATATTTCTCTGCCGTATCTGTGCATCATGAATCGTGATCTGTGTTAAGGGGGCCCACTGAGACTTTCGCCCGGGGCCCATAAAAACCTGGAGCCGGTCCTGCCCTGCGGTCAATCCGGATGTGTTCCGGAGGTGTTCCATGAACACATCCGGATTGACTGCGCGTTCACTAGGGGGCGGAGCTTTGGGCGGAGCGGACTTTCCGCTCCGTCCAAAGCGCTGTGGTTCCGGATCGTGGAACCACAGCCTTACAGAGCCCAGTGTGAAAAAGTGATCCTCCCCTTAACCCCTTCAAGACCCAGCCTATTTTGACCTTAAAGACCTTGCCATTTTTTGCAATTCTGACCAGTGTCCCTTTATGAGGTATTAACTCAGGAACGCTTCAACGGATCCTAGCGATTCTGAGATTGTTTTTTCGTGACATATTGGGCTTCATGTTAGTGGTAAATTTAGGTTGATAATTTTTGCGTTTATTTGTGAAAAAAATGGAAATTTGGCGAAAATTTTGAAAATTTCGCAATTTTCAAATTTTTAATTTTTATTCTGTTAAACCATAGAGTTATGTGACACAAAATAGTTAATAAATAACATTTCCCACATGTCTACTTTACATCAGCACAATTTTGGGAACAAAATTTTTTTTTGTTAGGAAGTTATAAGGGTTAAAAGTTGACCAGCGATTTCTCATTTTTACAGCAAAATTTACAAAACCATTTTTTTTAAGGACCACCTCACATTTGAAGTCACTTTGAGGGGTCTATATGGCAGAAAATACCCAAAAGTGACACCATTATAAAAACTGCACCCCTCAAGCTACTCAAAACTACATTCAAGAAGATTATTAACCCTTCAGGTGCTTCACCAGAACTAAAGCAACGTGGAAGGAAAAAATGGACATTTTAATTTTTCCAACAAAAATTTTCTTTTAGCAACAATTTATTCATTTTCACATGGCCAATAGGATAAATTGGATCCTAAAATTTGTTGGGCAATTTCTCCTGAGTACACCGATACCTCATATGTGGTCATAAACCATTGTTTGGGTGCACGGCAGAGCTCAGAAGGGAAGGAGCGCCATTTGACTTTTTGAATGGAAAATATGCTGGAATATTTAGCGGTTGCCATGTCGCATTTGGAGAGTCCCTGTGTGCCTAAACAATGGAGCTCCCCTACAAGTGACCCCATTTTGGAAACTAGACCCCCTAAGGAACTTATCTAGATGCATAGTGAGCACTTTGAACCCCCAGGTGCTTCACAAATTGATCCTTAAAAAAAAGAAAGTACTTTTTTTTCACAAAAAATTTCTTTTAGCCTCAGTTTTTTTCATTTTCACATGGGCAACAGTATAAATTGGATCCTAAAATTTGTTGGGCAATTTCTCCTGAGTACACAGATACCTCATATGTGGTCATAAACCACTGTATGGGCGCACGGCAGGGCTCAGAAGGGAAGGAGCGCCATTTGACTTTTTGAATGGAAAATATGCTGGAATATTTAGCGGTTGCCATGTCGCATTTGGAGAGTCCCTGTGTGCCTAAACATTGGAGCTCCCCACAAGTGACCCCATTTTGGAAACTAGACCCCCTAAGGAACTTATCTAGATGCATAGTGAGCACTTTGAACCCCAGGTGCTTCACAAATTGATCCTTAAAAAAAAGAAAGTACTTTTTTTTTCACAAAAAATTTCTTTTAGCCTCAGTTTTTTTCATTTTCACATGGGCAACAGTATAAATTGGATCCTAAAATTTGTTGGGCAATTTCTCCTGAGTACACAGGTACCTCATATGTGGTCATAAACCACTGTATGGGCGCACGGCAGGGCTCAGAAGGGAAGGAGCGCATTTGACTTTTTGAATGGAAAATATGCTGGAATATTTAGCGGTTGCCATGTCGCATTTGGAGAGTCCCTGTGTGCCTAAACATTGGAGCTCCCCCACAAGTGACCCCATTTTGGAAACTAGACCCCCTAAGGAACTTATCTAGATGCATAGTGAGCACTTTGAACCCCAGGTGCTTCACAGAAGTTTATAACGCAGAGCCGTGAAAATAAAAAATCATTTTTTTTTCTCAAAAAATGATTTTTTAGCCCACTATTTTTTATTTTCACAATGGTTACAGGAGAAATTGGACCCCAAAAGTTGTTGTCCAGTTTTTCCTGAGTACGCTAGTACCCCATATGTGGGGGGGAACCACTGTTTGGGCACACGTCAGGGTTCGGAAGGGATGTAGTGACGCTTTGAAATGCCGACTTGATGGAATGGTCTGCGGGCATCTTGTTACGTTTGCAGATCCCATGATGTGCCTAAACAGTAGAAACCCCCCCAAGTGACCCCATTTTGGAAACTAGACCCCGCAAAGAAGTTATCTAGATGTGTGGTGAGCACTTTGAACCCTCAAGGGCTACACAAGTTTACGCCCGGGCATGAAAATAAAAAAATCATATTTTTTCCACAATCAGGATCTTTTAGTCCCCAATTTTTTTATTTTCCCAAGGGTAACATGAGAAATTAGACACCAAAAGTTGTTGTCCAATTTGTCCTGAGTATGCTGATATCCCATATGTGGGAGAAAACTACTGTATGGGCACACGTCGGGGCTCGGATGGGAAGTAGTGACGTTTTAAAATGCCCACTTGATGGAATGGTCTTCGGGCGTTATGTTACGTTTGCAGAGTCCCTGATGTGCCTAAACAGTAGAAACTCCCCACAAGTGACCCCATTTTGGAAACTAGATCCCCTAAGGAACTCCTATAGATGTGTGATAAGCACTTTGAATCTCCAAGTCCTTCACAGAAGTTTATAACGCAGAGCCGTGAAAATATAAAATCATTTTTTTCCACCAAAAAAATTTTTTAGTCCCCAATTTTTTTTCCCAATGTTAATAGGAGAAATTAGAACCCCAAAGTTGTTGTGCAATTTTTCCCGAGTACGCTGATACCCCATGTGTGGGGATAAACCACTGTTTGGGCATACGTCGGGGCTTGGAATAAAGGGAGCACTGTTTGACTTTTTGAACGCAAAATTTGCAGGAATCAATGGTGGCGCCATGTCGCGTATGGAGACCCCTGATGTGCCTAAATAGTGGAAATCCCTCAATTCTAACTCCAACCCTAACCCCAACACACCCCTAACCCCAACCCTAACCCCTACACACACCTAACCCTAATACAAACCCTAACCATAACCCTAACCCCAACACACCCCTAACCCTAATCCCAACTCTAACCATAAACCTAACCACAAGCCTAACCCTAATTCCAACCCTAACCCAAATTCCAGCCCTAACCCTAATTCTAACCTTAACCCTAATGCTAACCCTAAGGCTGGGTTCATATTGCGTTTTACCAGCCCGTTCAACACGTAGTGTTGACAGGCTGGTAACGGGTATAGCATAACGCGATCGCGTTATGCTATACCCGCTAGCGCAGATGAATCAGCAGATGATTCATCTGTGCTAGCGGTGACGGAGCCCAGACGCTGCAGCCCGTGTCCGAGGCTCCTTCACTGAATGACGGCACGTCGCGAGGATCCCCAGCAAAATCCGCCGCGGATCAGCAGCAAAATCCGCCGCGGATCCGCAGCAATATCCGCCGCGGATCCGCAGCAAAATCCGCCGCGGATCCGCAGCAAAATCCGCCGCGGATCAGCAGCAAAATCCGCCGCGGATCAGCAGCAATATCCGCCGCGGATCAGCAGCAAAATCCGCCGCGGATCCGCAGCAAAATCCGCCGCGGATCCGCAGCAAAATCCGCCGCGGATCCGCAGCAAAATCCGCCGCGGATCCGCAGCAAAATCCGCCGCGGATCAGCAGCAAAATCCGCCGCGGATCAGCAGCAAAATCCGCCGCGGATAAGCAGCAAAATCCGCCGCGGATAAGCAGCAAAATCCGCCGCGGACCGCAGCAAAATCCGCCGCGGAACCGCAGCAAAATCCGCCGCGGACCCGCAGCAAAATCCGCCGCGGACCCGCAGCAAAATCCGCCGCGGACCAGCAGCAAAATCTGCCGCGGATCAGCAGCAAAATCCGCCGCGGATCCGCAGCAAAATCCGCCGCGGATCCGCAGCAAAATCCGCCGCGGATCCGCAGCAATATCCGCCCGCGGATCAGCAGCAATATCCGCTGCGGACCGCAGCAAAATCAGCTGCGGATCAGCAGCAAAATCCGCTACGAAAAAAAAAAAAAAAAAAATCTTTATTTTTTTATTTGTCCCTACCTATGATAAAGGGGGGGTTCATTTACTTTTTTTAATTTTGATCACTGTGACAGTTTATCACAGTGATCAAAATAAATTTTTGAACACTGGGGGGCGCACTGCGCATGCGCCGGCCGGTGGGCGCACTGCGCATGCGCCCGCCATTTTCCAAGATGACGGCGCCCATGAAGAGGCCCGGGCGGACGCCGGGACCGATCCAGGGACATCGGTGGACCGGGAGAGGTAAGTAGGGGGGTCGGAATGTTAGGGGGGGGATCGGAACATGGGGGCAGCGGAGCAAAGGGGGAGGGGAGCAGATAGTGACGGCGGTGACCGATCACCGCCATCTTTTGGTGGCGACGGCCGATCGCCGCCGTGACTACGTGTGGGGGGGTCAGGGCTCGGTGTCCAGCCATGGCAGATGCTATTGCAGCATCGGCCATGGCTGGATTGTAATATTTCACCAATTAAATTGGTGAAATATTACACATTGCTCTGATTGGCTGTTTCACTTTTAACAGCCAATCAGAGCGATCGTGGCCACGGGGGGGTTAAGCCAACCCCCCTGTGGTGAAGCACAAAGGGTCCTGTAACTGCGGGTCGGGTGACCTTTGAGTGACCCCGGTCTCCCGGCCCGCAGGAACGCGATCCTTTCATGACGCAGGGTATGCGTCATAGGTCGGATTGGCACCGACTTTCATGACGCATACGCTGTGTCAAAGGTCGGGAAGGTGTTAAAACAAATTAACTGTGGTTTATCTCATCTTTGGGAAGCGGAGTTCACATTCACTAGCCACACACAGGCCTCACTACTGTCTTATCTGTTCTTAATCAAGAAATCACTTAAATAGGACCTGCCTGAAAAAATGAAGTAGACCAAAAGAACCTCAAAAAGTAGACATGTCGCAATCCAAAGAAATTCTGGAACAAATAAAAAATAAAATAATTGAGATCTATCGGTCTGGAAAAGGTTATAAAACCATTTCTCAAGCTTTCAAACTCCAATGAATCACAGTGAGAAATGTTATCCACAAATGGCGAAAACATGTAACAGTGGTGAGCCTTTCCAGGAGTGTCCGGCCAACCAAAATTATCCCAAGAGTGCAGCGACAACTCATCCAAGAGGTCACAAAAGATCCCCAAAAAAACATCCAAAGAACTGCAGGCCTCGCTTGCCTCATTGAAGGTCCTGTTCATGACTCCACCATAAGAAAGAGACTGGGCAATAATGTCCTGCATGGCAGAGTTCCAAGATGAAAACTACTGCTGAGCAATAAGAACGTAAAGGCTCATCTCAGATTTGCTAGAAAACATATTGATGATCTGCAAGACTTTTGGAAGAATTCTCTGTAGAATGACGAGAGAAAAGTTGAACTTTTTGAAAGGTGTATGTCCCATTACATCTGGCGTAGAAGTAACACAGCATTTCAGAAAAGGAACATCACACCAACAGTAAAACATGGTGGTAATATAATGATGGGTCTTACACTGTTTTGCTGCTTCAGGACCTGGAAGACTTGCTGTGGTAAATAGAAATATGAATTCTGCTGTCTATAAAAAATCCTGAAGGCTAATGTCCGGCCACCTGTTCGTGACCACAAGCTGAAGCGGAATTGGATTATGCAGCAGGACAATGATCCAAAACACACCAACAAGTCCATCTCTGTATGGCTTAAGGAAAACAAAATTAAGACTTTGGAATGGCCTATTCAAAGTCCTGACGTTAGTCCAATTGAGATGCTGTGGCATGACCTTAAAAAGGCGGAAAACCTCCAATCTGGCTGATTTACAACAATTCTGCAAAGATGAGCGGCCAAAATTCCTCCAGAGCGTTGTATGAGACTCATTGCCAGTTATCTCAAACAGTTGATTGCAGTTGTTGCAGCTAAGGGCGGCCCAACCAGTTATTAAGTTTAGGGGGCAATCACTTCTTCACACAGGGCCCTGTAGGTTTGGATTTCTTTTTCTCTTAATAATAAAGACCTTCATTTATAACCTGCATTTTGTGATTTCTTGTGTTATCTTTGTCTAATATTTTTTACATTTGTTTGGTGATCTGAAACATTTAAATGTGACAAACATGCAAAAGAAAAGGAAATCAGGAAGGGCAGGCAAACACTTTTTCACACAACTGTATCTACTATAATACTGCCCCCTATGTGCAAGAATATAACTGCTATGATTCTGCTCCTATGTGCAAGAATATAACTGCTACGATTCTGCATTCTACATATCTGAAATAGAAGAATACATTCTCTAATCTAAAGCTGCTTCCTTTTAAGTATTAAAAAAACAAAAAATAACAGGAAATATTCAGTAACACATTTTAACCTTCACTTAATTAAGGTTACCACTTGTTGCCATTGTCACAGTGATTGCAGAGATTGTACACGGTCATATATAATAAGTCATACTATTATTTGTACAAGATGGATTAATTCAATATTTTTCTGCACTGAAAGGGGTTAAAGCAATTTGCTGAAACAATGCAGATTCTTTCAATCCTCTACTGAAAACAAAGTCGCTCACTTTCCCTTTTTGCTACCCTGCGTGTGATTTTCCAAGCCCGGAGCTTTGAACTTCATTGTTTTCCAAGCCCCTAAAGACTGGGATTGAACTGATATTAGTGAGAAATCCCTGGCTGGATCCAACCCAAACTCCACTTTTGGGTGAGCACACTGCCTGTGACCTCCGCACCTCGATGAGACCGGGCAGAGAGCAATGCGGGTCAGCCAGATGAACACTGTTGATATTTGATATTTAATCAGACACCTTCAACAGAATGTAAGGATAGGTCATAGTCGAAAAATATACATAAAGTCACAAGTTTTATGTCGCCAGTTCTGTATGGACTTTAGTTATTTTATGCAATTTTCTCCATTCAAATGCAAAGCTGCTTTTAAAATTCTACTGGTCGCTCTTGGAAACAGACAGCAGGAAAGCGCTACTGATGTCAGACACATGATTGAAGAGTTTAGCTGTAACTAATGATGGAGCAGATCAACACTTATAAAAGTGCTTGGGGTTTAAGCTGCAGAACGGCCACTACACTGTGCACAGAGCTGTGGTGTTTATTCCGGACGCTGCGGGACCTGCAAAGCACGGATCACCACCAATTTGATATTAACTAAAGTAAAGATTGGTCATCAACATCTCAGTCATTGACAACCCCTTTAAACTGTGGAATTTCTGTCTCTGACAACTCTACTCTTGCATGCATCTTTACAGCTGCTTATGGGGCCTCTCTATTTGTAGGTACCCACAAGTCCAAAATCAAACAGCAAGGAAAATGCACTGAAATGGGACTGCAGTTACTAAGATACAATTAATATATACTGTTAATTAAAACAAAAGCGTGGGCCTCTCTATTTTAACCTAAACTCAACCCAGGAAACCGTTGACCCACCATGAAGGAGCAAACCTGACCTGAACTACACAGTACAGCTATAAAAAAAAACAATTATACCGCAATGTAAACCAGACTTTTCACATGCATAAGATTTCATTATAAACCTACCTGTACAGCGATGGGGTCTGATGGGTCCACAGCCACTGCCAGGTTAGATGTAGTGTCAATGACCAGGTAGCTGTAGTTATCAGATAATACAGGGATGGGCACCACTTTAACACCTTAAGGACAAAGCAAGCAATGGAATGTTGTTGACAAAAGATAGATCACTTGGCTTTATCTATACTTTTGACTGCACATTAGGAACTGCCATGGGAACGGTGAATGTGCCCTTATTTACAAACTGTGCTTCAATTTTCAAAATCCAAATTGATGTTCATAGCACAACATATTTACTCAAGCTGTCAAATATTTAGATTTAGTACATAAGTTTGCTTCTACGGAATGTCAAGAAAGGAATTTCTTCGAAGTACAAAACATTGAAACAAGAGGTGGCCACCAAACCAGAGGGCCCCTCCTGAGAAAAGTGACAAGATGTCACTTTTTCTCCAACTTGGGTAATATCTATATGTTCATTGCTTACCTGGTAAAGAGAACATCAGGAGGCACTATGTATGGGAGGAAGACAAGACGGCGGCAGCGTGATGATCAGGGCAATGCGCTGCTGGGAACCCTTGGGGCACGCACCATCTATTTAAATATCCACTTCAGGCAGCGGCAAATTCAGCAGGATAATGATCGGTCAGGAATGGTCTGAGGAGCATGACTATTTCAAGGTGAGAATTTGTCTCCAAATCTCCCAGATGTCAATCTGATCAATTATCTGAGGCAAGGGCTGACATATCATTGGTGCAACAGCACAGGGGCCCAAGGGGTAAGGGGAGCCATTGAAACCTCCAAAACAGATGCAATTGTTCATTATGAGGAGCTGTAGGGCTGCAGAGGGCTCATATATTGTTCTTGCACA
>JARQOD010000007.1:89388153-89457355 GCA_033576555.1 Oophaga sylvatica | reverse complement strand
TTACGATAGCGTAGCCTTGAATAGCATAGTAAGCGAAGCTCGCCTGGTGGATGTCCACATCCGGCACACCCCAGGTCACGAGGGTTTCACCTTTTATAGGGGAAGCAGTAGGTCTAGGTAGATAGGTTTTTTTTTAAAGGAGGAAGCCGTCTCTTCTGCAGTGTCCGCTGTTGAGGTGGAGTTCTCCGATCACTGTTTAATTTTTTTACTTTGAATGTTACAGAGACTCCCCGGATGGGGAGAGGCCTATGGAAGCTGAATTCGTCCCTTCTGGAAGAAGCGGAAGTAAGACAGTCCTTTGAGGAATTTCTTCAGGCCAGGTACCTCTCTTGGGTCTTTGTAGCAGTAAGTCTGAGTGGTGGGAGATCTTCAAAAGAAGGGTCGCAAGGTTCTTCCGTCAGCTCTCGAGCCTCAGGGGCCTGAACAGGTACCGCCTGTATCGGCAGCTGGGGAGGAAACTCGAGCAGCTCGTCTCGACTGGAGGGGACCGAGAGGAAATCTCCAGGGTGAAGACCTTGCTCAAGGGGTGCCAGTACGATAGGCACACATCCTTGGTTTTTGAGAGGGATTTCGGGAGGTACCTCTCGCCCGAACCTTACAGAAACTGCAGGTTGTCAGTGAATTGTAAGATGGTGACAGGACTGATCGACAGTACGGGGTCCCTGAACAGATCCAAATCAGGGATCCTGGAGGTGGTCAGATCCTTCTACTCGCATCTCTTGGGGAGGAGGGATCCTGATCGGGATGAGATGTCGGCTTTCCTGGCTGAAACCATCCCTGAGCCGGGGGATGACCCCTCTCTTCATGTTTTGGCAGAAGCAATCAGGAAGAGGAAGTGAGACGGGCGATTGATGGGCTCCGGCCCAAAAAGTCGCCTGGTCCGGATGGCTTAACATCCGAGTTCTACAAGACTTTTCGGGACTCTTTGGTCCCCCTCTTGACTGAGATGTTTAATGAGTGCCTCTCCTCGGACACTCTGCCCAGTTCAATGAGGAAGTCAGCCCTGATTATCCTGTCAAAGGGTAAAGACTCGTCCCGTATTGAGAATTGGCGTCCCATAGCGCTTCTCAATACGGACCGAAAGGTTCTGGCAAAGGTGCTTTTTAACCGGCTGGTGAAGTTTGCACCCCGGCTCCTTTCGGGGGCCCAGCACTGCTCTGTTCCAGGCCGCAGTACATTTAGTGCTGTGCTCGGTGTCCGAGAGGCAGTGGAGCAGGGCAGGGCAGGTCACTGGAAGGGGTACTTGCTGTCCTTAGACCAGGCAAAGGCCTTTGACCGGGTTAACCATGAGTACCTCTGGTCCGTCCTTCTGAGGTACGGTCTGCCTGGGAGGTTTGTTGATTGGTTGAGAGTTTTATACAATGGGGCAGAGACTTTTCCGCTAGTGAACGGTTGGGTCGGACACCCTTTTGAGGTGAGGTCTGGTGTCCGCCAGGGCTGTCCTCTGAGCCCACTGTTATACGTGTTCGCGATCGACCCCCTTTTAAGGAGGGTGGAGCGCGGACCGTTGGTGGGAGTCGGGATGGACTGGGCGGTGCCGGAGGCCGCCTTGAGGGTAGTGGCGTACGCTGACGACGTTTCCCTTTTGTATCCTCGAGAGAGGAGGCGGATTGGGTGATGTCTGAGGTTGAACGCTACTCGGTGGCATCCGGGTCCATGATCAACCGGGACAAGTGTGAGAGTCTCTGGCTGGGAGGGGGAGATACAAGTTTTGATCTCCCGGACACCCTTCCAGGGCCTCAGACCACAGCAAAAATATTAGGCATCAGTTTCGGCCCGGGGGACTATCCCCAGCAAAACTGGGAGGGCAGACTTAAGATTGCCGCCCAGAAGGTGGATCAGTGGAAGGGTTGGTCCTTGACCCTAAGGGAAAGGGTTAGTCTTTCCAAGGGCTATTTGCTTCCTTTGCTAATATATCTGGGCAGCGTCTGCATCTTGCCAGAGCCTCTTTGGACACGGGTCTACAGCCTGTTTTTCCAATTATTATGGGGAAATAGGCTGAACCTAATCAAGAGAGAGGTCACGTACCGCACGAGGAGACTAGGAGGGTTGGGTATGGTCAACCCTGTGGTGTTTCTAGTAAACACCTTTCTTAAGGCAAACATCGCCAACCTCTGGTCAGAGAGGGCTCCTCCGTGGGTATTCTCCTGTAGGGGGTGGTTTCGGCCTTTCTTCCAGGAATGGGAGACAGGAGGGCAGGTGAAGGACCTTCGTACACCTCATGGGCATCTTCCGGCTTACGTTACCCCGGTTCTGAAGGTGATCCGTCGGTGGAGTCTGGGAGTGTGGGAGATCAGGATCATGTCGAGAAGGTTTCTTGACAATAGGGTCCTGTTGACCCACTTTCAGAAGCCCCTGGCGCTCAGGGATTGCCCAAGCCGGGATCTGGAGGTGGGGCTCGGGTTATTGAACTCTAAGCGGATCCCCTTGAAGTTTTGGGACTTGGCTTGGCGCTGCTTCCATGGGAAGCTGTATGTGAGGGACAACCTGAAGTGCAGGAGCTCTGATGACCGGGATTGTCCCCGCGAGGAGTGTGGTGGCATGCTTGAAAGCATGGAGCACTTCCTGCTTCGGTGTCCCTTTAATACAGAGGTTTACAGCAGGGTGGGTGCTTCCATTGGCTGGCCCAGGCTGGCAGGCCTCTCCTATGCGGAGTGGGCCTATGGGGCATTCAGGTCCCTTGGTGGCAGAGATCGGGGCACTGTTTTCTTAGTTAGTTTAGTAACTAGGTTCTGCACGTGGAATGCACGGTGTCTAGTGTCTACTCAGCGGAAAGTCCTCCCCAGGCAAGAGGTGATTAGGAACATCCTGGGCGACCTGGCAAAAGTGCGCTCCCTGGAGTTTGAGAGGCTGGGTGCAGGGAGGGCCTCTCTCCTATGGAGGGGTTTCTCCTTTAATGTGCCCTAGGGAGAGTTAGGTTCTGTGTGCCCGTGATAGGGCTGAGTTAGTATTTTTTAATCCTTTTATCTTTATTTTGTAGGGTCAGATAGATGTGTAGGGACAAGGAGGGACAGATAGGGACAGTCTTTAGGGACAGGTAGTTAGTATTAGGTTGGTAGTGAGGGTCAGTGAGGGACAGGTAGGGGCAGGTAGGGAGAGGTTGGTAGGGCTATAGGGACAGGATTTTCTCTTTTGTGTTGTTAGGGAGGGTCAGGGTGATGTGCGGTAGATTAGGGTGAGAGCCTCTATGGTCTCCAGTTCCTGGTGGTGGGCTGTAACCCTCACTCATAGATTTTTGTTTTGGAATTGGTAACCCGGGTATAGGGCTTGCAAGCATTGAACTTGGGCCTGTTCTTTGGTCATGGTTAAGGTGTGTAGTGGTTATTATTGATATATGTGTTGTTATTGCTATATGTTTATTATATATTGTTATTATATATTATATATATATGTGTGTTTGTGTACTATGATGAGGTACGGGGGATTTAGTTTAGGTGGGGTGGTGGGTTTCTTGGGGGGAGGGGGAGGGTTTTGGAGAATGGACGTCCGGCGGGATGCCAAAATTGAAGATTTGCTGTGTGTGATAGGCCACAAACTTTCGTGGGACCTGTGTGATAGGCACAAACTTTCGTGGGCCTTTGTATGAAAGAAAAAAATGTAAAAATTTAAAAAAGGGAAAAAAAAAAAAAAGGTGTGTGTATGTATATATATATGTATATATGTGTATATAATTAAGTTGGGCCAGGTGGCCTATTTACTTTAGGGCATGTGGCTGAATTTTTTTTTTTTCTAGGTGTGAATGCGTGGGTATGTGTATAGAGGGGAAAGATAATACAGGTTGAGGTCTCTTCCTTGCGGGGGGTATTAATGAAATGAGGAACATTTTGTTTGCATAAATCTGTGGACATTGGACTTTTGGGCTTTATGAATAATGTTTTTTTATTGAGTTTGTCTGTAAGTTTTGTTTATGTATTTAGCCTGTAAGTGTTAGTTTTGTATTTTTATAATAAAAGAGATTACAGGATGTAACTCAGGATCAGTAATGTAATGTATGTACACAGTGACTGCACCAGCAGAATAGTGAGTGCAGCTCTGGAGTATAATACAGGATGTAACTCAGGATCAGTAATGTAATGTATGTACACAGTGACTGCACCAGCAGAATAGTGAGTGCAGCTCTGGAGTATAATACAGGATGTAACTCAGGATCAGTAATGTAATGTATGTACACAGTGACTGCACCAGCAGAATAGTGAGTGCAGCTCTGGAATATAATACAGGATGTAACTCAGGATCAGTAATGTAATGTATGTACACAGTGACTGCACCAGCAGAATAGTGAGTGCAGCTCTGGAGTATAATACAGGATGTAACTCAGGATCTATGTAATGTATGTACACAGTGACTGCACCAGCAGAATAGTGAGTGCAGCTCTGGAGTCTCACACAGGAAGGGGCGGAGCTTGACGTGTGCTCGGTGTCTGCAGCTGCTTGGAAAGATCTCTGCAAAGGAAGGATTTTTTTTCCCTGGTCCACCTGCCTGCCTTCCCACAGAGAGACACTTATCCCTGGGACCGTGCGCCGGCTCCCACCCTCCAGCAAGGCGGCTGGGGTGGGAGGCCTCACATACCAGCAGGAGGCCATACCATCTAGCCGGTCCCAGGGGAGATGGCGAGGAAAAAGCCCTCGGGGGGCCGCAAGACCCCAGGAACCAAGACCCCCGAGGCTGGGACCGTGGCGGTTACTCCTTCCGGAGGAGGAGAGGCGGCCAGCGGAGGTGCGGTGGTGGAGCCCCCCAACATCTGGGGCTCCAAGGCAGCGGGGGAGCCTGTCACCACCTATGGCTCCCGCATCCACGCGACTCTGCGAATACGAGGAGGCCGCCAAACAGCTAAGGAGACTCCGGGAGGAGTTGAAGGGAGCACGCATCATGGCGAAGAACAAGCTCCCTGCCTCAAGGAGAGCAGAGGTCACCGCCACGGTGCAGAGGCTGAAGGGGTCAATTACAGATCTGGAAAAACGGAGGGCAGAGATCCTGGCTGGGAGCGGCCCTTTCGAGGAGAAGCTCAAAAACGACGACCGGTTCAGGGCCCTGACCGGTGGGTCTCCTGGGGGGTCAGGAGGCGCCAGCCAGGTGGAGGAGGAGAAGGAGGAAAATGGCGGCTGTGAGGTATCTGCGCCAGTCCCACCTGAAGACCTGGTGAGTGTAAACGCCCAGGTATCATGCAGCGGGATAGCCCCCGAGCAAGTGGCCCTCCCACCGGACTCCAGTAATTCGGAGGAAAGTGGGAGCGAGGGGGAGGATGGCGGGAGTGGTATCAGCAGTGAGGGGGGCTGCCTCATCCTGCAACAAGTGCGGCAGATCGAGTCCCCAGCACGGTTTGGCGAGCTGTTGTTTGGGGATGAGATCTGCGAGGATGGGGCAACCGGGAAGGGGAAGAAAAGAAAAAAAAAAGCCAGAGTCACCACCATAGACAAATTCGTCTATGCTCCCCTTCCTGGGGCCCCCCTGTCCCGTTGTGTGGAACCCGCTACCCACCCCGGCTCGGGCCCTGTGGTGGGTCCGCAGCAAGGGAGCGGGGAGAGAAGAGTCTGCCCGGGTCTGGGTGCCATGTCTGGTGGTGGCAGCTCGGACTCAGGCAGCGATATGGAGAGTGTCGGTGCCGGTGTTGTTGATGGTGGTGGTGCTCGGGCCCAGTCCTCTGTGGCAGCGGGGGCTGGCCCGGCACCTGGAGTCGGTACAGCCGGGGCCGCATCTCCGGCGGCGAGAGCTGGGGTCTCTGGGCCCCCCACACGCGGATCCGCTCAGACTGGATCATTTTTGGGGGTCCAGAGACCAAGAAAGGGCGCGGAGTCTGCCGTAAGGCAGCAAGTTAAAAAGTGCAAGCTGTTGGTCGCTCCCCTGGCGGTGTCCGCGGCAGGGTCGGGGTCCTCTGCGCGTCGATCCAATAAGGGGTCCGGCCGGGGCCCCGCCGCCGCTGGGCGCCGAGGGGGAGTGGCCGACCTTGCCAAAAGCGAGTGGTGGGTACAAGAAGGCGGTGGTGGCCTGTGAGGGGGGCGTGTCCTCCTCAGCCGCTGTCCCACCCGCTATTGTCGCGTCTGGCGGGGGGGGCGTAGCCTTGCGGGTGCTGCCTCACCCGCTATGACTGCGGCTGGCGGTGGGGGCGTGGCCTCGGCGGCCGCAGCTCCGCTCGCTGTGCTCACGGCTGGCGGGGGAGCTGGCCTTTCGGGCTTTCGCTCTACCCGCCATTGCCGTGACCAGCGGGGGGGGCGTGGCCTCGGCGGGCCCGCTGCCTTCTGTCCCACCCAAAACAATGCCCGAGAGAGCTGGCAAGGGGTTGCCGGGGTCCCGGCCCGCTTACCTCCATCTGGTGGTGCGGGGCTCCGGTGCCCCAAGAGAAGCCAGCACAGGTTTCCAGTGGGGGGCAGGGTGCAGAGGCAGAGCCTGTCCCTGCCCCAAATGTAACAACAGAAAAAAAAAATGGAGCCAGAGAGCTCGGAAGTGCTGCTGCTCCTGAGCCCAGGCAGAGCTTACTAGGTGGGCTCTGTTCTGCGGCTCGTAAAGGGGCGGCAGTACTCCTGGGCAAAAACAATACGGGGCAGAGTACCGATCAGCCAGGGCCCCCAGCAGGTAAAAAACGAAACAGCAAGGAAAATAATATTGAAAATTCTGATGAATTGGCTGAGGTGAATGGTATGAGTGAGGTGAGTGACATGAGTGACGTGGATGTGGATGTGGGAGTGAATGCGGAGGGAGTGAGTGTGTGAATGGAGCACGGTGGTGAGGGAGGGGCTGGCCCATCTGGCCCCCCAGCAGTGAGACCCCGTTCTTTTGCGGGGGTTGTGGCTGGGGCTCCGGGGGTTCTCGGGGGTCTCCTTGCCTCCGGACTCTGGGGACGGCGTTTTGCACCGCCGTTTTCTGGAGGCCCTTAAAAAAGGAGAGCGGTCGGTCAATGTAGAGGGAAGAGAGGTGGACTTGTCTTTCTGGTTGGAGAGACATGGCCTGGCCGCCTTCCAAGATAGAAGGGAGGGGGAAACCATTTGGTCCCTCCCGACAGCCGGGCAAGGGCCGGCCAGGAGGAATGTGGTCCGTCTTCGCTGGAGGGGCGGTGAAGCTTGCCCACCCAGGAGTAGGGTGGTGGAGCTCCTCCTGAAGATGGGCTTCAGGGCGATGGACATCTTTGCCCTGATCCATCCCTCGGCCACCCTATTCTTCGACATCAGTTTCGTTCGGCCGGAGGGGCTAGAGCTCTTCTGGTCTAATTACGAGCTGGTGAAGGGGGAGCCCGGATGGCGAGACTTCGCCGTACAGGCGTTGTCTCGCCAAAATGCCGTTAAGAGAGTGACCGTGGTGACTTGTAACGAGTCACTCTCCGGCGTTGACATCATGACGTGGCTTTCCCGTTATGGGGAAGTCACGGACGTCCCCAAAAAAAATCGGGACGAGTTCGGTATCTGGTCGGGGGGCTGGACCTTCATGATGAAGTTGAAGGTCTCAGGGGGTACCGTCACCCACATCCCTTCCTCGGCGTTCCTAGGGAGGGACAGGATCCTGGTCTTCTACCAGGGGCAGCCGAAGGTCTGCCACAAGTGCGGTGATCCCCGCCACTTCAGCGCAAGCTGCAAGGTGCAGAAATGTGCCTTGTGTGGTGGGGTAGGTCATCTCGCCGCATCTTGCAAGGACATTCGGTGCCACCTGTGTGGTGACCTAGGTCACCCGTATAGCCGCTGCCCTCGCTCCTTTACCAATGCCGCTGCAGGCCCGGTGGGGGGAGACCGTGAGGGGGCAACCCCTGGCGGCGCGACCTCTGCTGTGGCAGGTGGTGGTGGCGGGAGAGGGGCTAAGGGGCCAGTGAGGAAGGACAAGGCCAATAGAGGTCCCTCTTACCAGAGGAGACAGGAAAATCGCCACGGGGGTGAGGGGCGGGGAGAGCCTCAGGCAACTGGGGTGATGCCTGCCCTCCCCTCTAGGCCGGTGGCCGGTGTCTCTGAGGCCCCGGGGGAGGAAGAGGTATGCGAGGAGATCAGGAGGTTGGAGAGGGAGGAAAACCTGGCTGACTCCGACAACTCCTCCCAGTATGAAAGTGTGGATGAGGAGGTCACGGATCAGCCTACAGTAGAGAAGGGTGATAAAAAGCGTACCGGAAGGAGGAAGAAGAAGGTGGTTAAGCCTTCCAAACCTCCTCCCCCGACCGTAAGTATGCCAACGGAGGGGCTCACCGGCTCCCCTCTGATCGCCCTCTCCAACCGGTACCAAGCCCTCGACGACCCTGCTGGGACGGAGGTCGGGGGCGAGGGCCGGGGGCGCCATCTGGGGGGCTTTCAGGGGATGGCGGAGTCTGTCCCCCAGGGGACGCTGTTTCCTCTGGGGGGGGACAGACCTGGAGCCCGGAGGCAAGGAGACCATGGGGATGGATACCTCGTCTTCCCTAAAACGGAAGGGATCAGACCCCTCTTCGGAGGGGAAAGATGGGAAAGACGGGGTGGGGAAGAAGAAGGCCATCTAACCCAATCACCCATGATGGCGGAACTCACCCCGTTGACTCTGGCGTCCATTAATGTCGCCAGTATTAAGTCAGATGCGGCCAGATTTGCGGCCTTTGATTTTTTCACCCGATTTGAGGCTGAAATTTTGTTTTTGCAAGAGACCCGACTAACAGACATGGGGGCCATCCATAAAGCCAGGAGGGAGTGGAGGTGTGGGCCCTCATACTGGTCTCTTGCGGCCGAGCCGTATAGCGGGGTGGCGGTCCTTTTTAAGACCGCGGAGGTGGAATGCCGACGGGTTATTGAGATAGAAATGGGGAGGTGCCTGGTCTTAGACGTTTTCATGAGGGGACAGGAGCTTCGGCTCATAAACATCTATGGTCCACAATCCAAGTGGGACCGCAAATGTCTCTTCATGAAGATCAAGCCCTTTCTTTTTACGAGCCGGCAGGTGGTCTTCGGTGGGGATTTTAACACCATTACGAGATCCCGTGATAGGGGGGGCCCCGGAGGCCACCTGGCTTACGATAGTACAGCATTAAATAGTATAGCTAGCGAAGCTCGCCTGGTGGATGTCCACATCCGGCACACCCCAGGTCACGGGGGTTTCACCTTTCATAGAGGTAGCTGTAGGTCTAGGATAGATAGGTTTTTTTTGAAGGAGGATGCCATCTTTTCTGCAGTGTCCGCCGTTGAGGTGGAATTCTCCGATCACTGTTTAATTTTCTTTTCTCTGAATGTTACAGAGACGCCCCGGATGGGAAGAGGGCTGTGGAAGCTGAATTCATCCCTGTTGGAAGAAGCGGAAGTGAGACAGTCCTTTGAGGAATTTCTTCAGAGCCAGGTACCGCTTTTGGATCTCTGTAGCAGTAAGTCTGAGTGGTGGGAGATCTTCAAAGAGAGGGTGGCGGGGTTCTTCCGTCAGCTCTCGAGCCTCAGGAGTCTGAACAGGCACCGCTTGTATCAGGCTTTGAGGAGGAAACTCGAGCAGCTCGTCTCGACTGGGGGTGACCGTGAGGAGATCTCCAGGGTGAAGTCTTTGCTCAAGAGGTGTCAGTATGATAGGCACACATCTTTGGTTTTTGAGAGGGATTTCGGGAGGTACCGCTCGCCCGACCCTTACAGAAACTGTAAGATGTCAGTGAATTGTAAGATGGTGACAGGACTGATCGACAGTACGGGTTCCCTGAACCGATCCAAATCAGGGATCCTGGAGGTGGTCAGATCCTTCTACTCGCACCTCTTGGAAAAGAGGGATCTGGATCGAGACGGGATGTCGGCTTTCCTGGCTGAGACCATTCCTGAGCCAGGAGATGACCCCTCTCTTGATGTTTTGGTAGAGGCAATCAGGGAAGAGGAAGTGAGACTGGCCATTGATGGGCTTCGGCCCAAAAAATCGCCAGGTCCGGATGGCTTAACATCCGAGTTTTACAAGGCCTTTAGGGACTCCTTGGTCCCCCTCTTGACTGAGGTGTTTAATGAGTGCCTTTCCTCGGGTGCTCTTCCCAGCTCAATGAGGAGGTCAGCCCTGATTATCCTATCAAAGGGTAAGGACTCGTCCCGTATTGAGAACTGGCGTCCCATAGCGCTTCTCAATGTGGACCGGAAGGTTCTGGCAAAGGTGCTGTTTAATCGGCTGGTGAAGTTTGCACCCCAGCTCCTTTCGGGGGCTCAGCACTGCTCTGTTCCAGGCCGCAGTACTTTTAGTGCTGTGCTCGGTGTCCGAGAGGCAGTGGAGCAGGGCAGGGCGGGTCACTGGAAGGGGTACTTGCTGTCCTTAGATCAAGCAAAGGCCTTTGACCGGGTGAATCACGAGTACCTCTGGTCTGTCCTTTTGAGGTACGGTCTGCCTGGGAGGTTTGTAAATTGGTTAGAGACCTTATACCAGGGGGCTGAGACTTTTCCACTCGTGAACGGTTGGGTTGGTCACCCTTTTGAGGTGAGTTCCGGGGTCCGCCAGGGTTGTCCTCTGAGCCCACTTTTATACGTGTTCGCGATCGATCCCTTCTTGAGGAGGGTAGATCGTGGACCGTTGGTGGGAGTCGGGATGGACCGGGCGGAACCGGGGGCCACTCTGAGGGTGGTAGCGTACGCTGACGACGTCTCCCTCTTTGTGTCCTCGAGAGAGGAGGCGGATTGGGTCATGTCTGAGGTCGAACGCTACTCGGAGGCGTCCGGGTCCATGATCAACCGGGAAAAGTGCGAAAGTCTCTGGCTGGGAGGGGGAGATCCTAGTTTTGATCTCCCGGACACCCTTCCAGGGCCCCAGACCTCCGCCAAAATCCTAGGCATCGAATTTGGCCCCGGGGACTACCCCCAGCAAAATTGGGAGGGCAGACTTAAGATCGCCGCCCAAAAGGTGGACCAGTGGAAGGGTTGGTCTTTAACCCTGAGGGAAAGGGTCAACTTGGCCAAAGGCTTTCTGCTTCCCTTGTTAATATACCTGGGCAGTGTCTGCGTCTTGCCAGAGCCTCTCTGGACACGGGTCTATAGCCTTTTCTTCCAGCTGTTATGGGGGAACAGGCTTAACCTAATTAAGAGAGAGGTCACGTACCGCACGAGGAGACTAGGTGGGTTGGGTATGGTCAACCCGGTGGTGTTTCTGATAAACACCTTTCTTAAGATCAATGTTGCCAACCTCTATTTAGAGAGGGCTCCTCCGTGGGTATTCTCCTGCAGGGGTTGGTTTTGGCCTTTCTTCCAGGAATGGGAGACAGGAGGGCAGGTGAAGGACCTGCGCACACCGCACGGACATCTCCCGGCTTATGCTACCCCGGTTCTGAAGGTGATCCGCCGGTGGGGTCTGGGAATGTGGGAAATCAGGACCATGTCGAGGAAATTCCTTGACAGCAGGGTTCTGTTGACCCATTTCCAGAAGCCCCTGGTGCTCAAGGATTGCCCGGGCCGGGATCTGGAGGTTGGGCTTGGGTTATTAAATTCCAAGCGGATCCCCTTGAAGTTTTGGGACTTGGCCTGGCGCTGCTTCCATGGGAGGCTGTATGTAAGGGACAACCTGAAGTGCAGGAGCTCCGATGATCGGGGTTGTCCCCGTGAGGAGTGTGGCGACATGTTGGAAAGCATGGAGCATTTCCTCCTTCGGTGTCCCTTTAATACAGGGGTCTACAACAGGGTGGGTGCTTCCATAGGCTGGCCTAGGCTGGCGTCCCTTTCTTATCCGGAGTGGGCTTATGGGGCATTCAGATCCCTGGGTGGCCGAGAACGGAGCACTTTATTCCTGGTTAGTGTAGTCATTAGGTTCCACACTTGGAGTGCACGGTGTTTAGTTTCCACGCAGCGGAAAGTCCTCCCCCAGGATGAGGTGCTTAGAAACATCTTGGGTGACCTGGGGAAGGTGCGCTCTTTGGAGTTCGAGAGGCTGGGCGCGAGGAGGGCCTCTTGGCTTTGGAGGGGTTTCTCCTTTAACGTGCCTTAGGGAGAGCTGGTCTGTGTGAGATTGTTGGTAGGGTAAGATAAGGTGGTGTGGGTGTTGAGGGAGAGAAAAGTAGGGTCAGATAGGGACAGGGAGGGCCAGTTTAGGGATAGCTAGATAGTTAGTTTTGATAAGCTAGGTAGAGTAGGATAGGTAGGGGCAGGTAGGGATAGTTAGGGTCAGTTTCTTTTCTTTTAGGGGCAGATTTAGTTGGTGAGGGACAGGGTGCGTGTGTTGGTGGTTAGGGACGGGGCCTCTTAGGACTCCAGTTTCCCGGTGGTGGGCTGGTGTGTGGCACATTTAGCTTTTTGTTTTGTAAATTCAGGAAATAATGGATATTGGGCTTGCAGGCGCTGAACTTGGGCCTTGCAAGTTATGTGGTCAGTGTACAGTGTAAATGTTTATAATGTTGTGGTTTAAGCAAAGTGTGGTTAATGTAATGTAATGTGGGTAAAGTAATGTAATGTAGTGTTTTGTGTGGTAGGTCTGTTAATGTAATGTTTTGTATATAAGTGTAAATAGTTATATGTTTGGGGGGGTATAGTTTAGGTTGGGTGGGAGTGTTTGTGTGGGGGGAGGGCATGGAACCTGCCATGGACCCGAAAGATTTTCTAAGGGCATAAACTTTCATGGACCCATCAAGTTTGCTGTGAAAAGGGCATGAACTCATGGACCTGTGGTGTGGTGGGGGAAAAAAAAAAAGAAAAAAAATTAAAAAAAAAAAAGAAAAAAAAAAAAATTAAAAAAAAAAAATAAAATTTCCATATCTTAGTGTATATAGTAGTGTATATAGTAGCGTTTATATATAGGTTGTGTTGTATGTATGGCCAGGTGAGGCCTTATTTCTTTTTTTTGGGGAGGTGCGTGATTGTGTGTCAGTGTGAGTGTGTGTGCATGTTTCTTTTATGTCTTATATTTAATTTTGTTTAATGATAATGTCCCTGCTGGGGGTCCTTTGGAGCTGCAATAGTTCTGAAGGAGAGAAAGGACTAAGGACTCTGGACTTTTTGGTTTAATTTTGTTTTGAAGCTGGTTTCTTTTGTTTCTGTTATTTATCTTAGCAATGTTCATTTATGTACAGTTAGAAATGTATTATGGTATGTATTGTTTATATTTTTTATAATAAAAAGAGCTACAGGATGTAACTCAGGATCAGTAATGTAATGTATGTACACAGTGACTGCACCAGCAGAATAGTGAGTGCAGCTCTGGGGTATAATACAGGATGTAACTCAGGATCAGTAATGTAATGTATGTACACAGTGACTGCACCAGCAGAATAGTGAGTGCAGCTCTGGAGTATAATACAGGAGGTAACTCACTAGATCCATTACTTATCCTGAATTGATCAGAACACATAAATGTAGTAATGTAGATTTGGAGATCAAAAAGACAAGAGTTTCAGTACAGGTGACCTGGGACATGAGATCTCTGCTTGCTGTCAGACAGGCCCTGTACTTACTGTATACAATACTTCTCACAGCTGGGGGTTTGTTACAATTCCATCAGGCCTTGAATTGCCTGTAGAAAGCACAGACTGATAAACTACAACAATCATGACAGACATTTGATCTATGGAGAAACTTTAATACCCTGCGGTCAGTGCGGGGTCGAGTTCAAGTTCCTGGTGGTCACCACTGCGCTTGCACAATGTGGGGGGCTCAGTCTCTGCACATTGCTGTGGTTTCATAGTCACGATGTGACCACTGTCCAGACTGTGTGACAATGCAGTCTCTGTGCAGATCATCGCTCCCTTGTCCCTTCCAGCCTCACAAGACACTTTCAGTTCACATTAACCCTTCACTCTGCAGCCCAAGGCAAAATTCTGCAGAGGAGAACAGACCTCATCATCTGATCAGACGTTTGTCCGTCACATTACTGAGGGTTCTGCAGAACATTGCACCCCGAGCAGACACCCACAGAGATCTACTGGGTATCGTGCAGCATGGCCACAGCCTGCTGGACAGGATATTCCACAGCACATCACACAGAGCCACTACCACAATGTAGCACATTTCCAGGTGCTTGTACCAGCATTTCAGGATCTGCAGAACATTGCAAATTACAATTTGGGGCACCTTAGAACTGTATATTGTCAGTCTGCAGAACATTGCACCTCCTCAGATCTCCAAGTAGAGCAAGGCATCTATGTAATCTGCACAACATTGCTTTGCACCAACCCATCTACCTCAACACTGCCGTAATGTAATCTGCAGAGCATCGCACCGTGATATATAGTGCAGCATTACTGGAATGTAATATGCAGAGCATCGCACCATGATATATAGCGCAGCATTACTAGAATGTAGTATGAAGAGCATCGCACCGTGATATATAGTGCAGCATTACTGGAATGTAATCTGCAGAGCATCGCACCGTGATATATAGTGCAGCATTACTAGAATGTAGTCTGCAGAGCATCGCACGGTGATATATAGTGCAGCATTACTAGAATGTAGTCTGAAGAGCATTGCACCGTGATGTATAGTGCAACATTACTGGAATGTAATCTGCAGAGCATCGCACCGTGATATATAGTGCAGCATTACTAGAATGTAGTCTGCAGAGCATCGCACGGTGATATATAGTGCAGCATTACTGCAATGTAGTCTGCAGAGCATCGCACGGTGATATATAGTGCAGCATTACTGCAATGTAGTCTGCAGAGCATCGCACCGTTATATATAGTGCAGCATTACTAGAATGTAGTCTGCAGAGCATCGCACCATTATATATAGTGCAGCATTACTAGAATGTAGTCTGCAGAGCATCGCACCGTGATATATAGTGCAGCATTACAGCAATATATACTGCAGAGAATCACACCAGCCATACTTAGTTCTGCAGAACATCACTTTTCCCATCACAGGACTGTTTACATATAATCTGCAGAGCATTGGTCTTTGCAGCTTCTTGCATTTCTCCATCCTTCACGCAGAGCATTGCACCTTCCTATCCAGCATGACAGTCAGACAAGAAAACAAGCAATTACCCAACATTTCACGCTTGATCCACGTCCTAAGGAAGCGTCTCCCGCCTCATCCCTCCGCACTGTGATGGGATGCAATGTAACCGTGACCCTGCGGACAGGCGGCGACATTCTGCAGCCACTTTAGTCACGTGACATGATGGTCGTGGGGGTCACAGTGCGAGGTCACACACGTAATGACCAGGAATCTGACAGTTACCCTTTTAAAACAAACCTAAAATTAATAACGACAGCAGAACACACAAAAAATGTTGCAGCGACTGCAGCTTGTTTGGCCTGTTCACACGCAGCGTCTTTGCTACGTTTCGCTATGAAAAAAAACCAAACAACCCACGTTTCACAGTAAAAAAAAAAAAACTACATTGTTTCACAGCAGCAGCAAAAAGCAAAATAAGTGAGATTTCTACAACTCTCATTCACATGGTGTCTTTCTTACATACTCTGAGCAGCGGTGCAGGGTTTATTTAAACAGCAACAATCCGTTCTTACAATCTTTACCATTCAATTGACCGTAAAAAAAAAAACATCAAAACCGCACAGTGCGCACAGCCACAGGGCACACGCAGCGCAGCACACGCAGGGCGCGAGGCACACACGCAGGCAGGCCACACGACCAGAGCGCAGCACACGCAGGCACACAGAGCGCAGCACACCAACAGGGCAACACAAAGAGCGCACGCACACGCAGGCACACAGAGCGCAGCACACGCAGCGGGCACACAGAGCGCAGCACACGCAGGGCACACAAAGACGCAGCACACGCAGGGCACACAGAGCGCAGCACACGCAGGGCACACAGAGCGCAGCACACGCAGGGCACACAGAGCGCAGCACACGCAGGCAACAAGCGAGCAAGCAGGCACACCAGGCGCACACACGCAGCAGCAGCACACGCAGGGCACACACGAGCGCAGCACACCAGGCGGCGCAGCACACCAGGCACAGCACCGAGCACACACACAGGGCACACAGAGCAGCACACAGGCCACAGCAGGCACACAGAGCGCAGCACACGCAGGCGCAGCACACGCAGGGCACACAGAGCGCAGCACACCAGGCCGAGCGCAGCACACGCAGGGCACACACAGAGCGCAGCACACCAGGGCCAGGCAGCAGCACACGCAGGGCACACAGAGCGCAGCACACGCAGGGCACACAGAGGCAGCACACGCAGGCACACAGCGAGCACACGCAGCAGGCACACAGAGCGCAGCACACGCAGGGCACACAGAGCGCAGCACACGCAGGGCACACAGAGCACACAGAGCGCAGCACACGCAGGGCACACAAGAGCGCAGCACACGCAGGCACACAGAGCGCAGCACACGCAGGGCACACAGAGCGCAGCACACGCAGGGCACAACAGAGCGCAGCACACAGCAAGGGCAACACACGAGCGCAGCACACGCAGGGCACAGAGCGCAGCACACGCAGGGCACACAGAGCGCAGCACACGCAGGGCACACAGAGCGCAGCACACGCAGGGCACACAGAGCACACAGCAGCAGCACACCAGGGCGCAGCACACGCAGGGCACACCAGAGCGAGCACACGCAGGGCACACAGAGGCAGCACACGCAGGGCACACAGAGCGCAGCACACGCAGGGCACACAGAGAGCAGCACACGCAGGGCACAGAGCGCAGCACACGCAGGGCACACAGAGCGCAGCACACGCAGGGCGCAGCACACAGCAGGGCGCAAGCACACACGCAGGGCGCAGCACACGCAGGGCACACAGAGCGCAGCACACGCAGGGCACACACAGAGAGCAGCACACGCAGGCACACACCAGAGCGCAGCACACGCAGGGCACACACAGAGCGCAGCACACGCAGAGCGCAGCACACGCAGGGCACACAGAGCGCAGCAAAACGCAGGGCACACACAGAGAGAAAGCACACGCAGGGCACACACAGAGAGCAGCACACGCAGGGCACACAGAGCGCAGCACACGCAGGGCACACAGAGCACACAGAGCGCAGCACACGCAGAGCGCAGCACACGCAGGGCACACAGAGCGCAGCACACGCAGAGCGCAGCACACGCAGGGCACACAGAGCGCAGTACACGCAGGGCACACAGAGCGCAGCACACACAGAGCGCAGGGCACACAGAGCGCAGGGCACACAGAGCGCAGGGCACACAGAGCGCAGTACACGCAGGGCACACACAGAGAGCAGTACACGCAGGGCACACAGAGCGCAGCACACGCAGAGCGCAGCACACGCAGGGCACACAGAGCGCAGCACACGCAGGGCACACAGCGCAGCACACACAGAGCGCAGCACACGCAGGGCACACAGAGCGCAGTACACGTAGGGCACACAGAGCGCAGCACACGCAGGGCACACAGAGCGCAACACACAGCAGGGCGCAGCACACAGAGCGCAGCACACGCAGGGCGCAGCACACAGAGCGCAGCACACGCAGGGCGCAGCACACGCAGGGCGCAGCACACGCAGGCGCAGCACACGCAGGGCACGCAGAGCGCAGCAAACGCAGAGCGCAGCACACGCAGGGCACGCAGAGCGCAGCAAACGCAGAGCGCAGCACACGCAGGGCACGCAGAGCGCAGCAAACGCAGAACGCAGCACACGCAGGGCACGCAGAGCGCAGCACACGCAGAGCGCAGCACACGCAGAGCGCAGCACACGCAGAGCGCAGCACACGCAGGGCACGCTGTCTTCCCGCTGTGTTTTTCATGCATTAAAAAAAAAAACTGCAACAAAAAAAAAAAAACACCCTGTGTGAACGCTCCCTTACTGCACATTTTGGAAATGCAGGATCGTGGAGCTGGAGGCGATCAGTGACCCACAATGCTGCCTGCTGAGCCTCAGATGGACGGATTACTGGTTTTTACCATGAAGACTCTGACCATTCGGATATCGTCTCATTCTGACAGATGTTGGGATCGCGCTGTTATTGCCGCTGTGTCCCTGCGACCTGATGGACGGCGGCGACATTGGAGCCGATAAACACGGCGTGTCCCCACACCCGGCCCCACTCACGCGATCCTGAAGAACGGCTTCTCGGTTTGGGCCACATTCAGTGCCGCGGGAGAGCAACAGACACCGAGCCGCAGAAGAGCAGAATAAACCGCAGCAACAGCACAGCAGAGACAGCGGCCGCGGCCACGAGCAGCGCCGGCATCACAGCAGGTGAGACACGCCCACTCCGCTCATCTGCATAGCCACGCCCTCAGCTGTCCACCGCTGCTGGACGGATAGAGAGCGGCCTCTAGAGGACACAGGCGGTAATGACGGAGGTTATTATCAAATGCACTGATATTATTATTTATTGTTATAATAATAATATACATATTATCATGTATTTTATTTATTATAATCAAATACACTAATATAATTATTAAGGTTACTGTTATTATTTACCAATATTACTGTTTGTTATAAATATTACTATTATTATCATTATTATTTATCATTATTGCTATTTCTATTGTTATAATTTTAATTATTATTATTATTATTGATAATGTTATATTTCTTCTTACAATTAGTATTATTGTCAAAAAATATTCAGATTGAGAGTCCTCAGTGGTTGATACCTTTTAATGGCTAACTGAAAAGATGGTAACAAATTGCAGCTTTCGAGACTACTCAGGTCTCTTCATCAGGCAAAGACTAATACAACATCTGAAGAATCACATATTTATATACACAAAAACACAGAAAAAATGCAATAGATAAGACAAGTGACGTGAAGCAGAACTGTCATTATGGCAGAGGGATGAACATAAATATTGGAACAGTTCATAGATAAGGAGAGAAAGTTTTATTGCCCTCTGATTGGGGTCTGGTAATGTTTTGTGATGTTTTCACAGGTATTTGGAGTAAATTCCTTAACCCCTTCACCCCCAAGGGTGGTTTGCACGTTAATGACCGGGCCAATTTTTACAATTCTGACCACTGTCTCTTTATGAGGTTATAACTCTGGAACGCTTCAACGGATCTTCGCGATTCTGAGATTGTTTTCTCGTGACATATTGTACTTCACGTTAGAAGTATAATTTCTTCCATATAACTTGCGTTTATTTTTGAAAAAAACACAAATATGGCGAAAATTTAGAAAATTTTGCAATTTTCAAACTTTGAATTTTTTTTCCCTTAAAACAGAGAAATATGTCACACAAAATAGTTAAGAAATAACATTTCCCACATGTCTACTTTACATCAGCACAATTTTGGAACCAAAATTTTTTTCTGTTCGGAAATTATAAGGGTTAAAAGTTGACCAGTGATTTCTCATTTTTACAACAAAATTTACAAAGCCATTTTTTTAGGGACCACCTCACATTTGAAGTCACTTTGAGGGGTCTATATAGCAGAAAATACCAAAAAGTGACACCATTCTAAAAACTGCACCCCTCAAGGTACTCAAAACCACATTCAAGAAGTTTATTAACCCTTCAGGTGCTTCACAGGAGCTGAAGCAACGTGGAAGGAAAAAATTAATATTTAACTTTTTAGCCACAAAAATGATCTTTTACAAACTTTTTTTTATTTTGACAAGGGTAAAAGGAGAAAATGGGCAGATAAAGTTGTTGTGCAATTTCTCCTGAGTACGCCAATACCCTATATGTGGGGAAAAACCACTGTTTGGGCACACGGCAGAGCTCGTAAGGGAAGGAGCGCCGTTTGACTTTTTCAAACTAAAATTGGCTGGAGTTGAGATTGGACGCCATGTCGTGTTTGGAGAGCCCCTGATGCGCCTAAACAGTGGAAACCCCCCACAAATTGACATCATTTTGGAAACTAGACCCCCTAAGGTACTTATCTAGATCTGTTGTGAGCACTTTGAGCCCCAAAGTGTTTCACAAAAGTTTATAATGCCTGGGTGTGAAAAAAAAAAAAAAACAATTTTCCACAAAAATGATTTTTTAGTCCCAAATTTTTGATTTTTCCCAAGGAAATTGGACCCCAAAAGTTGTTGTCCAATTTGTCCTGAGTACGCTGATACCCCATATGTGGGGGGGAAACTGTTTGGGCGCACGGCAGGGCTTGGAAAGGAAGCAGTAACGTTTTGGAATGCAAACATTGATGGGGGTCATGTTCCGTTTGTAGTGCCCCAGATGAGCCTAAACAGTGGAAACCCCCCACAAGTGACCCCATTTTGGAAGCTAGACCCCCTAAGGAACTTATCTAGATCTTTGGTGAGCGCTTTGAACCCCCAAGTGCTTCACACAAGTTTATAATGCCCGGGCATGAAAATAAAAAATCCTATTTTTTTCCCACAAAAATTATCTCTTAGTCACTAATTTTTTATTTTCCCATAGGTAACAGGAGAAATTGGACCTCAAAAGTTGTTGTCCAATTTGTCCTGAGTACGTTGATACCCCATATGTGGGGGGAACCACTGTTTGGGCGCACGGCAGAGCTCGGAATGGAAGGAGCACCATTTGACTGTTTCCAACCAAAATTGGCTGGAATTGAGATTGGACGCCATGTTGCATTTGGAGAGTCCCTGATGTGCCTAAACAGTGGAAACCCCCCACAAGTGACCCCATTTGGGAAACTAGACCCCCTAAGGAACTTATCTAGATCTTTGGTGAGCAATTTGAACCCCCAAGTGCTTCACACAAGTTTATAACGTAGAGCCGTAAAATTAAAAAATCATATTTTTTCCACAAAATTGATCTTTTCACCCCAATTTTTATTTTCCCAAGGGTAACAAGACTCCAAAAGTTATTGTGCAATTTGTCCTGAGTACACTGATACCCCATATGTGGGGGTATACCACTGTTTGGGTGCATGGCAGAGTTTGGAAGGGAAGGAGCGCCGTTTGACTTTTTCAACGCAGAATTGGCTGGATGCCATGTCGTGTTTGGAGAGCTCCTGATCTGCCTAAACAGTGGAAACCCCCCACAAATGACACCATTTTGGAAACTAGACCCCTCAAGGAACTTATCTAGATGTGTGGTGAGCACTTTGAACCCCAAAATGCTTCACAGAAGTTTATAACGTACAGCCGTAAAATAAAAAATCCTTTTTTTTTTTACAAAAATGATTTTTTCGCCCCCAATATTTTATTTTCACAAGGGTAACAGGAGAAATTGGACCCCAAAAGTTGTTGTCCAATTTGTCCTGAGTACGCTAATACCCAATATGTGGGAGTAAACTACTGTATGGGCGCACGTCGGGCTCGGAAGGGAAGTAGTGACGTTTTGGATTGCAGACTTTGATGGAATGGTCTGGGGGCGTCATGTCGCATTTGGAGAGCCCCTGATGTGCCTAAACAGTGGAAACCCCTACAAGTGACCCCATTTTGGAAAATAGACCCCACAAGGAACTTATCTAGATGTGTGGTGAGCACTTTGAACCCCGAAGTGCTTCCCAGAAGTTTATAACGTACAGCCGTAAAAATAAAAAATCCTTTTTTTTTTTTTACAAAAATGATTTTTTCGCCCCCAATATTTTATTTTCACAAGGGGAGAAATTGGACCCCAAAAGTTGTTGTCCAATTTGTCCTGAGTACGCTGATACCCAACATGTGTGAGAAAACGACTGTATGGGTGCACGTCTGGGCTCGGAAGGGAAGTAGTGACGTTTTGGATTGCAGACTTTGATGGAATGGTCTGGGGGCGTCATGTCGCATTTGGAGAGCCCCTGATGCGCCTAAACAGTGGAAACCCCCCACAAGTGACCCCATTTTGGAAAATAGACCCCACAAGGAACTTATCTAGAAGTATGTTGAGCACTTTGAACCCCTAAGTGCTTCACAGAAGTTTATAACGTACAGCTGTAAAAATAAAAAATCCTTTTTTTTTTACAAAAATGATTTTTTTTCGCCCCCAATATTTTATTTTCACAAGGGTAACAGGAGAAATTGGACCCCAAAAGTTGTTGTCCAATTTGTCCCGAGTACGCTGATACCCAACATGTGTGAGAAAACGACTGTATGGGTGCACGTCTGGGCTTGGAAGGGAAGTAGTGACGTTTTGGATTGCAGACTTTGATGGAATGGTCTGGGGGCGTCATGTCGCATTTGGAGAGCCCCTGATGCGCCTAAACAGTGGAAACCCCCCACAAGTGACCCCATTTTGGAAAATAGACCCCACAAGGAACTTATCTAGAAGTGTGGTGAGCGCTATGAAGCCCCAAGTGCTTCACAGAAAATTTATAACATACAGCCGTAAAAACAAAAAAATCATTTTTTTTTTACAAAAATGATTTTGTCGCCCCCAGTTTTTTATTTTCCCAAGGGTAACAGAAGAAATAGGACAAATTGCACAATAACTCTTGGGTACAGAGTACGCTGATACCCCATATGCGGGGGTAAACTACTGTTTGGGCGCATGGCAGAGCTCAGAAGTGAAGGAGCACCGTTTGACTTTTTCAACGCAGAATTGGCGGGAATTGAGATCAGACGCCATGTCACATTTGGAGAGCCCCTGATGTGCCTAAACAGCAGAAACCCCCCAATTCTAACTCCAACCCTAACCCCAACATACCCC
This sequence comes from Oophaga sylvatica, assembly GCA_033576555.1. Lineage (NCBI taxonomy): Eukaryota > Metazoa > Chordata > Amphibia > Anura > Dendrobatidae > Oophaga > Oophaga sylvatica. The sequence goes on along the minus strand of JARQOD010000007.1, from coordinate 89,435,037 downwards.
TAACCCTAGTCCCAACCCTAACCACAAACCTAACCCTAACACACCCCTAACCCTAATCCCAACCATAACCCTAATACTAACTTTAGCGCCAATCCTAACCCTAACTTTAGCCGCAACCCTAACCCTAACCCTAATGGGAAAATGGAAATAAATACATTTTTTTAATTTTATTATTTTTCCCTTACTAAGGGGGTGATAAAGGGGGGTTTGATTTACTATTTATAGCGGGTTTTTATGATTGGCAGCTGTCACGCTAAAAGACGCTTTTTATTGCAAAAAGTAGTTTTTTGCATCACCACATTTTGAGAGCTATAATTTTTGCATATTTTGGCCCACAGAGTCATGTGAGGTCTTATTTTTTGCGGGACAAGGTGATGTTTTTATTGGTACCATTTTTGAGCACGTGACATTTTTTGATCGCTTTTTATTTCGATTTTTGGGAGGTTAGAATGAACAAAAATCAGCAATTCATGAATTTCTTTTGGGGGAGGCGTTTATACCGTTCCGCGTGTGGTGAAATTGATAAAGCAGTTTTATTCTTCGGGTCAGTACGATTATGGCGATACCTCATATCATTTTTTTATGTTTTGCCGCTTTTATAGAATAAAAACAATTTTATATAAAAAATCATTATTTTTGCATCGCTTCATTCTGCGAGCTATAACTTTTTTATTTTTTCGCTGATGATGCTGTATGATGGCTCGTTTTTGCGGGACAAGATGACGTTTTCAGCGGTACCATGTTTATTTATATCTGTCTTTTTGATCGCGTGTTATTCCACTTTTTGTTCGGCGGTATGATGATAAAGCATTGATTTTTTGCTTAGTTTTTTTTTTTTTTTTTTTAAGAGGTTCACTAAAGGGGTTAACTAGTGGGACAGTTTTATAGGGGGGGTCGTTACGGACGCGGCGATACCAAATATGTGTACTTTTATTGTTTTTTTTTTTTTATTTACAGGAAGAAATGAATTTATTGGGGAATATTTTTTTTTTTTTGATGATTTTTTTTACCACTTTTTATTTTTATTTTTTTAACTTTTTTACTTTGTCCCAGGGTGGGACATCACAGTATTTTAGCAGATCGCTGGTGTGACAGTGTGCACAGCACTCTGCACACCAGCGATCGCTCTGGCATCGCTGCAGGCTTCCTCTGCGCCTGCTCTCAACAGGCACTGAGGAAGCCGCCTCCCTGCAGGACCCCGGTGCCATCTTGGATCCAGGGACCTGGAGGGAGGACGGACCCTCGGAACAGCGCGACACATCGCGCTGCTCTGAGGGTCTCAGGGGGGCGCGCAGGGAGCCCCCTGCCTGCGCGATCCTCCCCTGTGCCCCGGGCACACCGCGATCATGTTTGATCGCGGTGTGCTAGGGGTTAATGTGCCGGGAGCGGTCCGTGACCGCTCCTGACACATAGTGCTGGGTGTCAGCTGTGATATACAGCTGACACCCGGCGGCGATCAGCTACGCTCCCCCGGGAGCGCAGCTGATCGCCTATGACGTACTATTCCGTCCATGGGAATTAGGTCCAGGGTCACATGGACAGAATAGTACGTCTGATGGCAGAGAGGGGTTAATTGATGTAAAAGGCCATAAATCCATGCGACAAACACATAAAAAATGCATGCAAAAAAAGTGTCAAAAGGCATGTTTTTATGCTGCATGTTTCTTGCCAACACATCACTATTAGCAGCAGATTCTTCCACTACAGATACTGAATACCCTGATGGTAGAGACTTGTGTGACTCATAGAGCACTGTCTACACTGACACATTGTAACATGTAATCAACAGGCAGCCCTGGCTGACCGGCCTGACCAAAGAACTGAGACGGGCTTCCAGGGTTACCGAGCGGAGATGGAAGAGAACCCATTCTACCGAGCACCTCAACGCATACAAGCAGTCCCTCGCCAGCTTCAAGTCCACGCTCTCTGCCGCAAAACAAACTTACTTCACATCTCTCATATCCTCCCTGTCTCACAACCCTAAACAGCTCTTCAACACTTTCAATTCTCTACTCCATCCCACAGCACCTCCTCCCTCTCCTCTCATTTCTGCCGAAGACTTTGCCTCCTTCTTTAAGCAAAAGATTGATACTATCAGAGAAGGCTTTGGCCCGCAGCCCCCAATGCCCCTCTTAGCCACTCAGCCCTGTTCTTCCAAAACCAGCTTCACCATGACAGAAGATCAGCTCTCCACTCTCCTGTCAAGATCACACCTCATCACTTGCGCACTTGACCCACTCCCGTCCCACCTCATCCCTAACCTTGCCACAGTCTTCATCCCTACTCTCACACACCTCTTCAACCTCTCACTTACAAATGGTGTCTTCCCCTCAATCACACCCATTCTCATAAAGCCCTCCCTCGACCCATCCTCGCGTCTAGCTATCGCCCGATATCTCTTCTCCCCTACGTCTCAAAACTACTGGAACAGCATGTATATCTTGAACTGTCCCCCACCTCTCCACTTGCTCCCTCTTTGACCGGTTACAATCAGGTTTCCGACCGCATCACTCAACTGAAACTGCCCTAACTAAAGTCACTAACGACCTGCTAACCGCCAAGAGCAAGCGACACTACTCTGTCCTCCTTCTCCTGGACCGGTCTTCTGCCTTCGACACTGTGGACCATTCCCTCCTGCTACAGATTCTCTCATCTCTTGGCATCACAGACTTGGCCCTATCCGGGATCTCATCATACCTAACAGACCGAACATTTAGTGTCTCCCTCTCACACACCACCTCCTCACCTTGCCCCTTGTCTGTCGGTGTTCCTCAAGGCTCAGTCCTAGGACCCCTACTCTTCTCCATCTACACCTTCGGCCTGGGACAGCTCATAGAATCCCACGGCTTGCAGTATCACCTCTACACCGATGACACGCAGATCTACCTATCTGGACCTGACCTCACCTCCCTACTGACCAAAATCCCACAATGTCTGTCTGCTATCTCAGCCTTCTTTTCTGCTCGCTTTCTCAAACTGAACATGGACAAAACAGAATTCATCATCTTTCCCCCACCTCACTCTTCCCCTCCACCAGACCTATCCATCAATGTCAATGGCTGCTCGCTTTCCCCAGTCCCACATGCTCGGTGCCTTGGGGTGATCATCGACTCTGCCCTCTCTTTCAAACCACATATCCAAGCCCTCGCCACCTCCTGCCGCCTCAAACTCAAAAATATTTCCCGGATCCGCTCATTCCTCAACCATGAAACCACAAAAACACTAGTGCACGCCCTTATCATCTCCCGCCTCGACTACTGCAACCTCCTACTGTCTGGCCTTCCCTCTAGCACTCTGGCACCACTCCAGTCCATCCTACACTCTGCTGCACGACTAATCCACCTGTCTCCCCGCTATTCCCCAGCCTCCCCCCTATGCCAGGCCCTTCACTGGCTCCCTATTGTCCAGAGGCTCCAGTTCAAAGCCCTAACCATGACATACAAAGCCATCCACAACCTTTCTCCTCCATACATCTGTGACATGGTCTCCCGCTACCTACCTACACGCAACCTTCGATCCTCTCAAGATCTCCTCCTCTACTCCCCTCTTATCTCTTCTTCCCACAACCGCATACAAGACTTCTCCCGGGCTTCCCCCCTACTCTGGAACTCTCTGCCGCAAAACATCAGACTTTCACCAACAACGGAGACCTTCAAGAAAAACCTGAAGACCCACCTGTTCCGACAAGCCTACAACCTGCAATGATCCTCAGTCTACTGAACCATCGCACAACCAGCTCTACCCTCTCCTAGTGTATCCTCACCCATCCCTGTAGACTGTGAGCCCTCGCGGGCAGGGTCCTCTCTCCTTCTGTACTTATGCGTCCCTTGTCTAGCACATGTTTATTGTACCTGTCTATATTTTTCCCCTTTTCATATGTAAAGCGCCATGGAATAAATGGCGCTATATAAATGTATAATATAATAATAATAATTGTCACCTAGGACTAGGTCAGGACAAGTTTCAATCCCTGTATGTAACCCAGAGTACACACAGGACACAAGTTCAGCTGTTCGTCCCATACACTGTAGTCTCATGAGCGGCGTCACAATTCTTTCCAGACAGCCCCCAAGTGACCCCAATAGAACAAGTCTCCCCAGAATAAAAAGCTTTCATCTCTCCTGCACCGAATGCAGACGAGCAATGGAGCATCCTTATATTTTAGGTCCAGACCCTCCCAGCTTTCCGTGATGGATATATCCAGAAGCCACAGGCTATAATACTGGTGCCGGCGCATTGGAAACGTTTGCACCAGTTCACACCTGTGTCTTGTATTAATATTGCTACAGCAAAAAATAAACTGGCACCCGGGGCAAAGGGATGTGGAGCCATAGCCAAGACCAGGCTGCTTCCACTGCACTTGTACCGATGATCTACCAGTAGCATTGACATGGAAGCTAGGGGGGCTTAGAACCAAGACCACCCTACACTTTGCCCAGGGGACGCTCTATATGGAGGCTGCCACTGCTTTTTATGCTAGGACGGTATTATTTGTGACAACCGCACTATGGCTGTACAGGTTGTAGTATGACAATAAAAATGATACCAGTTTAGTAGTAATCCAATGTGATAGCACTGAGAAATATAAAACCATATGCAAATTATCTAAGAAGTGCACTGGGGGCGTGTCAGTGCACCCTGGATACATCTATACGCCCCAGTGCACCTCCCAGCTAATTTGCTTGCATTTTCAAAGCTTGATTTCTCAGCGCCAGCGAATCAGATTACTACAAAACAGATATAATTTTTATTTCTATACTACGACCCGTACATCCATAGCGCAAGTGTCGGGAGGAAAATTATCCTGACAGGTTCCCTTTAAGGAATCCTACAAATAAATGTCTCCTGAACGTCAGTCAGACGCACACAGTCATGAAATCTTTCCTAGGAGACAATAACTTTTATTCTTTTAATGTTGATTGTTGAATACACTACAATGAGAAATACAGTGTGACATTTATTACATATTATGTTTCTTTTATACCACATTGCTCGCGCTGGTAATAAACATGTTGCCGTCACAGGAGCTGTTTGTGTTTTGTCTGGACACTTTATTTTGTTGCTTTCTTGATGTCTCAGAAGGTTTTGTGGCTCCTTGTGAGTCGATGGCGGTTTGGCACTATGGCATCTCAGGAGCGCACCCTGGTGGACACTGCTGGGAATAACAACTAATTGCAACCGCTGTCAAAAAACATGAAATAAATCCAATTTATTTACATAAAATAATGCAAAAATATAAAAACAATTGTATAAATGTGACCTGGAGTTTTTATTCAGAGGTTGTCACTATAACTGTTTGCTGGGCTATTACTTTGTGGCACAGAGATCCGATTCTAAAAATTTGGTGTCCCTCAGCCTTTCTTACCTTACACTCACATTCAGCTGATGGTGTGACCCACATTCTAAACAAAAAAATCATAGAGACCCCTGTGCGTTCTCTTATAAGGGGGGCACTCCTGAAATTAAAATTATATCCTTCATAGTAATAATGCCACGAGGGGCTCCCTATAAAGTAATAATGCCACGAGGGGCTCCCTATGAAGTAATAATGCCACGAGGGGCTCCCTATAAAGTAATAATGCCGCGAGGGGCTCCCTATAAAGTAATAATGCCACGAGGGGCTCCCTATAAAGTAATAATGCCACGAAGGGGCTCCCTATAAAGTAATAATGCCACGAGGGGCTCCCTATAAAGTAATAATGCCACGAGGGGCTCCCTATAAAGTAATATGCCACGAGGGGCTCCCTATGAAGTAATAATGCCACGAGGGGCTCCCTATAAAGTAATAATGCACGAGGGGCTCCCTATAAAGTAATAATGCCACGAGGGGCTCCCTATAAAGTAATAATGCCACGAGGGGCTCCCTATAAAGTAATAATGCCGCGAGGGGCTCCCTATAAAGTAATAATGCCACGAGGGTGCCCTATAAGTAATAATGCACGTAGGCTCCCTATAAAGAATAATAATGTCCACGTAGGGGTCCCTTAAAGTAATATGCCGACGAGGGGCTCCCTATAAAGTAATAGTGCAACGAGGGGCTCCCTATGAAGTAATAATGCCACGAGGGGCTCCCTATAAAGTAATAATGCCACGAGGGGCTCCCTATAAAGTAATAATGCCACGAGGGGCTCCCTATAAAGTAATAGTGCAACGAGGGGCTCCCTATGAAGTAATAATGCCACGAGGGGCTCCCTATGAAATAATATTGCCACAAAGGGAGTGCCCACTTGTAAAGTAGTAGTGCCCCATATAAAGAATTAATACTCCTTCACTGCTAATCCTCTAAGTGTCCTCTTACCAAGTAATACTCTCCTGTGACCCTTTATAAAATAATAATGCTCCCCGAGTACTTTCTTTTTTTTTTTTTATAATTCTTTATTTAAAGATTCACAACGAAATCCAGGTTAACATAATAGTTGGAATCAGACAAGTAGACGAATACAAACAGTACAACTTAACTCCCAACCAAGGGGATCGTCCACGAGTCCTTATCATCCGGGGACCCAGAAGTAGAGGTCAATGACCCGACCCGGAAGAGTCTACCATTTTTTAACTTTTAACAAACAGTATAACAAAGAGAGAGAGAGAGAAAAAAAAAGGGGATAAAGGGAGGGAAAAAACGAGGGGGTAAGGGGAAGGAGTGCCCACCCGGCCAAGCCCACCACTCAGTCTATAGTTTCAGTTAACTACAGAGGGGGGTTTGCCTCAAGCATTAGATCACAATACTCACTAGAACTTCGAAAGTCCATCCATCCAAGCCAAGTAGCCCAAAACTTTGGATATGAGTCGTATATGGATGAGGTGAGGTCCTCCATATACATAATTTCACTGACTTTTGCAATCCACTGAGATATGGTGGGAGGAGTGGGACTCTTCTGTCTCTCCGGGATGCAAGCCCTCGCTACCATGATCAAAAATTTCAATAGAGAAGATTTATAGATCAGGAGAGGGATTTCATTATGCTGGAGCAGTATCAGAGCCGGAGTCAACTTTTCGGAACAGCCTGTAACCAGACAAATAATTTCCCACACCCTTGTCCAAAATGATTGCAATACGTCACATTGCCAGAAAATATGAAAAATTGTGCCCTCTGCTCTTCTATACCTCCAGCAGTCGGGGTCAGTCTGCGGAAATATGGTGTGCAGCCTCGAGGGCACTCTGGACAGAATCTTACAGCCAGCCTCCTGGAGCCTGGAGCTAATCGACGCACAGTGTACTAGGGAAAAAATTCGAGTTCTCTGATCTTCCGTAAAAGTAATATTTAAATCTCTCTCCCACTGCGCAAGGAAAGAAGGGGCGACCGGCTTCGGGGGTCCTTCGACATAGAGTAGGTTTTAGCTAAGGTGTGTCTGATTGGGCCCGGGCTATTACATTAAAGCTCAAATTGGGTTTTGGGTCGTCTAAATGAGCTTTTAGGGGGAAGGCTGCTGAAAAAGTGGATGAGTTGCAAACACCTCCAACTGCCCAGGGGTATTGGATCCGTTTTGGCAGTAAGGTCACTCAGAGAAGGCCAGGAGGCTCCCTCACCCCAGTTTTCTACTCTATCCATCCACAGAGGAAAAATGGGGTCCGAGCGGCTAGGGACAAATGTAGGATGACTCAACACCGGAGTAAGCGGAGAAGCCTCTGGGAGTAAATGTAAACGGACCAGTGCTGTATTGCAGTATTTTAAAGTGGGTCCAATAGTCGGATGGGATTTGATTTGTTCTGGGGCGGAAAGTAAAACCCATGGAAGGGTCTTCAATGGGTCAGGCAAAAACTTTGTTCTATTTGAACCCCGGCCTTATTGTATCCGTTTCTGCACCAGTCTATCATTCTAGCTAGGTGAGCTGCCAAATGATACATTTTTAGGTCCGGAAGCCCCACTCCCCCCAGCCTCTTGGGTCTGCAGAGAACCTCCCTCTTTAGTCTAGCAGGTTTTCTTCCCCATATAAACGAGACCTGAATAGACCCTAATTTTCTAAACAAGTTAGCAGGGATATTGATGAGGAGAGTCTGTAGAAAATATAGGACCCTTGGTAATATGTTCATCTTAAAAATTTGGCATCTGCCAAACCAGGTGAAAGATATCTTGGACCACGTATCACAGTCTGCTTGAATGGATGTTACCCGAGTACTTTCTTAAAGGAAATCTGTCAGTAACATTTTCCCTACACTTACAGAATTAGTGCAGGATAGGATGGTATGAACATTTCTACATTTGCCTATTCTTCCCCGTTCTGCAGAAATTTGTGTTTTTATTCAGAAGCAAATTAGACTCATAAGTAGTGATGAGCGACTATGCTCGTTGCTCGGGTGATCTCCGAGTATTTGGAAATGCGAAAACTGCGGCAAAAACGCTAGCATTCCGCAACGTGTGCACATAGCCTAAGGATTCCTTACCAAACAGGCAATCCTCACATGTATTCAGGCTGTCTAGCAGCCACAAATCATGCAGCTGCGTCGACAAAAACTAAATCTCCGAGCACTTCCAAATACTAGGAGACACCTGAGCAATGAGTATACTCGCTCATTACTACGAGTCGTAAGTGCTCTGGTGGGTGTAACAATGCACTTGTAATCCTCGGCTCCTCTTGCTCTTCCCGCCATTGCCGCCCTCTGCTGTTTGTTTGTCAGTGGAATTTGGAAAGCAGAGAAGACGAGATGTAGCCAAGACTCTTTGTTCACTGTCAAACTAGCAGCAGAGAACGGCGCCGGCACAGACCAGTGAAGAAGCGCCAAGGACTGCAAGTGCACTGATATGCCCCCCAGTGCACCGATACACCCCTCAGTGAACTGATGAGCCCCTAGTTCACCGAAATGCCCCCAGTGCACCAACATGCCCCTTAGTGCACTGACGTGCTCCCTAGTGCACCGATACGCCCCTTAGTTCACTTAAATGCCCCCCAGTGCACCAATATGCCCACCAGTGCACCGTTGTGGTCCCTAGTTCACCGATACGCCCCCCAGTGCACCTGCCAGACTAATCTGCTTATGAATAAAATACTAATTTTCGCACAATAAGGGACCATACAGCAACAACATATGTATACGTGGAAATGCTTTACTCCCCCCATCCTCTGGTAGCTGAGAGAAAATCGTACGGACACATTCCATTTAAACAATAATTCCCTCATAGAAATGAACAATACCCCAAGTTCCCCCAAAAGTAATAACGCTCCTGAGTGACCCTTTAATTAAGCTTCAAAATACTTACACTACTTAACGCTTGCACCTCGCTGCGGCACGTGTACTCGACACCAACTTTGTGTTTTAGTTACTCATCATTAATTTTTTAATCTCTGCTGACAGGGAATAAGATAATTATTTTTTGTATCCAGAGTCTTGTGCTACTGACACAGGTGAGGGGCTACATGTGGAAGCCACTGGCTGATCCCTCCAGCCTGCTCCAACTGTATCCCATCCACACAATGCTCTGTGAGCTGAACAGTCTGGACTCCGGATGATACATTGTATCCGTGCTGGGACATGTAACAACTATGAGAAGAGCTTTGTGATGTGGGCGGCTCACCGGTCCATAGACTGACACAACTGAAGCAAACCCTCACTTGGTGCCCAATCCTAATAACCTGTGTCCAGTCGGCTCTAAGGTCAAATACCTAAAGGGGTTGATCTAAAAGTGATTGTGATCATCTGGGCCCCCCATGGATCATGAGAACCTGGATCCCTCATGTTCCATGGAAGGAGTGAGTCCCATGTCACAGCCATTCTAGACCAGAGCAATCAAAGGGTTAAACAGCGAGGCCGGGTGAGTCCCGAGCGTGTGATTCAGGATGGCCCAGGACACCCGTACAGCGTTTATTCTACAGTGCCACAAAAACATTGAATGATGTTCCCAGGGTTGCGCCAACGTCACTCAAATCCACTTTGAAAAATCCTGCGCTTGCGCAGTGTCGATCAGGTAGCGGGGCATGCGTCCTGACGAGCGGCTCCCTGCGCATGCGCCCTGACGAGCGGCTCCCTGCGCATGCGCCCTGACGAGCGGCTCCCTGCGCATGCGCCCTGACGAGCGGCTCCCTGCGCATGCGCCCTGACGAGCGGCTCCCTGCGCATGCGCCCTGACGAGCGGCTCCCTGCGCATGCGCCCTGACGAGCGGCTCCCTGCGCATGCGCCCTGACGAGCAGCTCCCTGCGCATGAGCCGTGACAGTCGGTAAAGCTGGGTACTACACACGGCTTCAGTGTGCATGCACAGGGAGCCACTCATCACGACGCCATAGCGGGGTGCTGCTTGTCATGGAGCATGTGTGTCTACTCGATCGACACTGCGCATGTGCGGGATGTTTTAAAATGGATTCGAGCTATGTCCGTAACTGACCTAAATGAAGCACAGCCCTATGTCTAAATGAGCAGGTACCATCTAACTATATGAAGTGGGTTTAACACATAATTACAGCGCAGTTTTTAATGGAAAAACAAGTTAGCAACGCACATTGCGTCATTAACAATGCACTGGGGACCGTTTAGATGCTAAAAATGACAGGTTCCCTTGAAGGGCATTAACAGTAGGACTTTAAACAGTACCTCTAGCAGGCGGAGGGGTAGAAGAGGCGGAGTCACCAGGATGGAGAGAGTCAGGGAGGAGGAGTCTGCGTCAGATCCAGTTATTCCCAGCACTGTTTTTGTATCACTGTTGAGGATCTATGGAAAGCGTTCAGCACCCAAATTCCACCCAAAATCCGTCTTTCACATAAATATAAGTCCTATTATTATTCTCCTCCAGTCTAAGCCCCCGAAATCACTTCCCTATTAGGTGGAAATCACCTTTCCGTATTTGCCCCAACCTGAAATAACGCAGGCTCCATGCAGTGTCCCATCTGCTGATTACAGATCAGGCCATGGTCCCATTGTGCTCTGTGCCCAGAGATTCGGTGGGCTCTGGTTATTCTGTCGATGTAGATGGCATGTAGCGACTTGCAGGGATTTTCTTCCTTGACATGTAATTACTTACAGTGGGTCTGGGGCCTCCAGGCTCATCCTCCTGACTTCAAGGATTAAGCCGCTCAGGGACAGTCAGCTATATATAGACTAAAGTGCAGATCAGTGCACAGAAATAAAGCCTGTGTCCTCCGTGCCGTTATCAATTGCTTTATAAACGATCATTAAAAAGAAGAAAATGTTCCCCTTAAAAAAATCCTTACATTTGACTTTTTGCTCTCAAATTGTTGAAAGAAATGTATCATTTGTTATATAATTTTCTGGAAAAGCTGAGTGACAATTATTATTGCCTCACTACATAGAAATATACACAGCAACCACAAGGGGGAGCTCACTGCATACAGATTTATACAGCAACCACAAGGGGGAGCTCACTGCATACAGACTGGGGGGCAGTTATACTGGACTCGGACTTTACTTTGGACTGGGGGGTAATGTTGGACTCGGACGGTTGTTTTTGCTGGGGTTTTGATTTTTGCTATTTATTGATTATATGTTTTGTATTTTTCTAATAAAAGAGCTCAGTACATACAGATTTATAAAGCTCCAATTCAGATTAATGATAGTGTTCTACGCCTGTATGGCTGGATAAATATGTATGTAATGAGCTCCCCCTAATGGCGGCTGCCTAAATCTGTATGTAAAGATAAAAAAAAATGGGACAGCACACCGATAAAAAAAAAATTGTGAATTAATAGCCCATGGTGGCAATGTTTTGGTTCAACATGAAAACCAGGCCAAAATTTAGATGTAGTGGTTACTGAATAAATATGTATATTAGGGTGCCAAGGAAAAATGAACTTTGCAAATTGGTAAGTCTTACCCCTCAAATTTGTTCCTTTTGGCATAAGGATTTCACCATGTAAAATATGTTGACATTAAATTAAGATTTATCACTTGCTCAAGGCATGTGAATTATTCCATGTTTCTCATTGTAGTGAAATATATATATGTATGCATATATGACCAGCAGTAAGTACGTTTGTCTTAAGGTACTGCCACACTAAACAATCCCGCTAGCGATCTCGTTAGCGTCGCATACTAATGAGATCGCTAGCGTGATTGTTATAATATCGCTAGTGGTTTCCTAATTTAGCGATGTCGTTAAGGACGCTATCGCGGTTAGCGATCTCCTTAACGACTTTAGCGGTACAAAAACACCGCACATCGCTAAAAAAAAGGTGCCACACTCAGCGATATATACTTACCAGCGGGACGCCGACGATAAAAATAGGGTCCGGAACGATGTCAGCGACGAACGAGATCACAGCAGGATCTCAGCAGGGGCCACGTCGTCACTAGATGCCGCACAGAACAACATCGCTAACGAGATCGCTAAATAGTGACGTTTTTTAGCGATCTCGTTAGCGACGCTGTTTAGTGTGGCATACCCTTTAGGCTGCAGCTCTCCACACAGGTCATGACCTCATGTTAGCCTGACTGGCAGTCTCCTAGTCTCCAATCTCTCCAGGGTGCCTTCCTGAGAGCACATAGAATTGGAGCATTTTCACACCTTCTGGCTCTTTTGAAGTTAAGGCCCCCCCTTCCCCCTTAACCCCCACCGCCCCCCCCCCCCGTCACACATAACGAGATCGCTAGCGAGATCGTTGATACGTCACGGGTTTTCGCTAGCGATCTCGTTACGTCTGACAGGTAGAAACGATCAGGCCCCTGCTGTGAGATCGCTGATCGTTACAAAGCTTCCTGGACCATTCCTGGGTCGTTGCGCTCCCGCTGGGCAGTGTGCATCGCTGTATTTGACACCTAACCAACGACCTCGTTAGCGATTCAGAACTGAAACACGTAGGCGTGCATAAATTGGATGGCGGTATAAATCTGTGTGTAGTCTGCTCACCCTAGTGGAGGCTGTATATAGCTGTCTGTAGTGAGCGCTCTCTAATGGTGGCTGTATAAATCTATATGTAGTGAGCGCCCTCTAGTGGTGACTATAAATCTATATAGTGAGCTCCCTCTAGTGGTGACTATAAATCTATATAGTGAGCTCCCTCTAGTGGTGGCTGTATAAATCTGCATGTAGTGAGCTCCCTCTAGTGGTGACTATAAATCTATGTAGTGAGCTCCCTCTAGCAATGGCTGTATGAATCTTTGTGTAGTCTGCTCACCCTAGTGGAGGCTGTATATAGCTGTCTGTAGTGAGCGCTCTCTAATGGTGGCTGTATAAATCTATATGTAGTGAGCTCCCTCTAGTGGTGACTATAAATCTATATAGTGAGCTCCCTCTAGTGGTGACTATAAATCTATATAGTGAGCTCCCTCTAGTGGTGGCTGTATAAATCTGCATGTAGTGAGCTCCCTCTAGTGGTGACTATAAATCTATGTAGTGAGCTCCCTCTAGCAATGGCTGTATGAGTCTTTGTGTAGTCTGCTCACCCTAGTGGAGGCTGTATATAGCTGTCTGTAGTGAGCTCCCTCTAGTGGTGGCTGTATAAATCTGTATGTAGTGAGCTCCCTCTAGTGGTGATTGTATATTTATGTATGTAGTGGTAGTTGCATAAAGCCATAATTCTTTGCTATAAAGGTACATTATGAAATTGAAGACTGAAAAACAGACTAGTGGACATTACAGGTGTAGTACCTGTGACAGAGCTCGCACTAGAGTCCCTTATTTTGGGGTTTTGTCATCCTGCAGCTTATATTATTGCCCTGCAGGACATATTGATTGACAGGTACATGATTTGCAAAACTAGTTGGATAACATTTGCATGATATCCAGCAATTGACGATGCCACTTCCTACCTCCAACCTATGTGGCTATGTAATGTATGCAGCCAACTTCCAGGGTGCAAGGGGTTAATGGTGTGACTTGCATTACCCAGAAGGGCCTGGCAGGGGGCGCTGTGGTCATACATCCTAGATTTGGCATTTCTGGTTGGTAGGGAGTGTTGTGTTGAGAAAAGTCTTCTCCAATCCACACCCAACTCTTAATTCCAGCCTTATAGACGGGTCAGACCAGAAATCATCAGGCAGGAGGGTGCGACAGAAGCAGAGGTAAGAGGGGCCTGCTGCTGCTACCCAGGGGTAGGGGGGATTTGGGACATAGATATTGTATCAGCAGAAGCTCAAGATGTCACATGGAAATGTGTTTACCCTGAATTGTGTGGCAGGTGGTCTGGGGAGCAGGAAGGGGTCTGCACTGCTGGCATCGGCCGCTCTCACAATGTCTAGATTGTCAGCTTTTCAGCCCAGGGTCTGTACATTGTGTATATATCAGTGTATATGTGGGTTTATGAGGTCGGAGGGATTAGGACCCTGAGTGGAGGACCCCCCCATGTTTACTTACTGTACCCTTACATATTGTGGGGTTGCAGATATCTCTGATGTTTGCAGCTCACTGTATCCGATCTACGTACAGTATACGGCAGTGTATTATATACATCCATATCATACTGCACTTAAAGGGGAGGTTCTCTGAACAGCCAGGGTGCTGGAAACAAAGTGTTACAAGTTTCTCTAAGTTTCTGAACTTTTTTTTCCATGCTGTATGTGTGACGTGTTTTTATGACATTTTCGCCATTCTCTGTAGGACTTGAAAAATGTCACAAAGTTAGAAATTAAAACAAACAAACAGAAGAACTAACAATGCGCGGCTACAAAAGTAACAACTGAAAACATTTAAAACTGCTTTTAAAATGTTTAAAATGAATTCCAGATTAAAAACAAACAAAGCTAAAGCGAGTGTTTGTAAGTGCGGGGCCCTTGGGAGCCAGTCTCTGGGGCCACATCTGTCTCCAGCACTTCTTCCCCCTGGCTTTCAGGACACGTTCATTATTATGTGTATATGCATGAATTATTATTATTATTATTAGATGGATGCAGACATGTACGTATACTCCGTCATGGCTTCTCTGAGATCTGTCGTTATCGCTATGTCACGTATCAAGGCTGATAGACTTTTTAGAAAATGAACTTCCCCTTTAAGTGGCAGCTTGAAACCAGTTGCTTCTGCTGTGGGGAGTGAGAAGATGATTGGTCTCTATTTTAATAGCAGATGTTGCTTTGTTGCCGTCTCAGCAAACAAATTGCATTAGAATTCCGTCGATGGAGTGACCGGTGACGTGCGGATGTAGCAGAGCTGGACGGACGCAGGCCCTGACTATATGTAGAGTCCACCATCTGCTGAGTGTAATACTTTGGTGTAATTTGTTGGGTAATTTTAGGTTGGTGAAGTACAAAGGAAACAAACAGCTGTTGCTGTTTAGAAACCATCAGCAAGCTGCTGTTGCTGGATCCTGTTTGGTTTTTACCCTAGTGATGGATTTCTCGATGACCAGCATGGCTCTTCTGATTCTTAAATGAACATCTAGTGTTGTAGTGAAGCAGGAAATTATTGTGACCTCACAGAAATCCAGGAAAGGAACATAATCAGAGAAAGGGATCAGTAAACTGCAAATTCCTAACTGTTTCCAGTAAACACACAAGTTGGCAAACAGGTTAATTTTGCTAAATAAAGAATGAGTGTTTTCACTTTCAGACCATGTACAGATCACAGACACATCCTGGCATGTACTATAGCATTTCTCCCCAGAGTCAGAGAGCGCCTCCTGCTGGCACAGAACGGCTGCAGCTTCCTTGTACAGAACAATAGGAATTGCTAATATACCACATGCAGAGGACAGGGGTGATACTATTGGGTGGAGAGAATTTCCCCTCCCCCGATCTGGATGCTTTACTAAACAATATCGCTAACGAGATCGCTAAAAAAACGTCACTATTAGCGATCCGTTAGCATATGTCAGTGCGCAAGCTTCAGCGACGAGCTTCCTGCTGTGATCTCGCTCGTTCGTGGAATCGTTCCGACCCTATTTCATCGCTGAGCGCTCACCTGGGTAAGTATCTTATCGTGTGGAACTTTTTTAGCGATTTCAGCGTACTTTTGTACCGCTTAAGTCGTTAAGAAGATCGCTAACGGCGATAGCGTCGTTAACTATATCGCTAAATGTGGCCGCATTTAGCGATATAGAAACGATCCCGCTAGCGATCTCATTAGTATGCAACGCTAACGAGATCGCTAGCGGGATTGCTTAGTGTGGCAGTACCTTAAGACAAGTCCTATCGCATGTGACACAAGTGACATCATCGGTCTCCAGTTATAAGTTACAGGCGATGTCACAGCATCCAGGGGATCGGCTTAACAGGGAATTTCACAAATATCCGTGACACTTACATAAATATCAGCCTAGACAATTACCTGCTGATCCTCGTATCATAGTGTAAGAACCGACCCCGAACCTCTGCTGCCCAGGAGGAGCCAATCAGCCATAATTAATCATTACATAATAATAATCTTTATATAGCGCTAACATATTCCGCAGCGCTTTACAGTTTGCACACATTATCATAACTGTCCCCGATGGGGCTCACAATCTAGATTCCCTATCAGTATGTTTTTGGAGTGTGGGAGGAAACCGGAAAACCCAGAGGAAATCCACGAAGCACGGGGAGAACATACAAACTCCCTGCAGATGTTGTCCTTGGTGGGACTCGAACCCAGGACTCCAGCGCTGCAATGCTATCCACTGACCCACCATGCTGCCCAAGTAACGACATAAAAAAACGCGGAGTCTTATAACGATTATTATAATTAGTTATATTTCTTGTACATAGGGGCAGTATTATAGTAGTTTTATTCTTGTACATAGGAGCAGTATTATAGTAGTTATATTCTTGTACATAGGAGCAGTATTATAGTAGGTATATTCTTGTACATAGGAGCAGTATTATAGTAGGTATATTCTTGTACATAGGAGCAGTATTATAGTAGTTATATTCTTGTACATAGGAGCAGTATTATAGTAGTTATATTCTTGTACATAGGGGCAGTATTATAGTAGTTATATTCTTGTATATATGGGCAGTATTATAGTAGTTATATTCTTGTACATATGGGCAGTATTATAGTAGTTATATTCTTGTACATAGGAGCAGTATTATAGTAGTTATATTCTTGTACATAGGAGCAGTATTATAGCAGTTATATTCTTGTACATAGGGACAGTATTATAGCAGTTATATTCTTCTACATAGGGGCAGTATTATAGTAGTTATATTCTTGTACATAGGAGCAGTATTATAGTAGTTATATTCTTGTACATAGGAGCAGTATTATAGTAGTTATATTCTTGTACATAGGAGCAGTATTATAGTAGTTATATTCTTGTACATAGGGGCAGTATTATAGTAGTTATATTCTTGTACATAGGGGCAGTATTATAGTAGTTATATTCTTGTACATAGGAGCAGTATTATAGCAGTTATATTCTTGTACATAGGGGCAGTATTATAGCAGTTATATTCTTGTACATAGGAGCAGTATTATAGTAGTTATATTCTTGTACATAGGGGCAGTATTATAGTAGTTATATTCTTGTACATAGGAGCAGTATTATAGTAGTTATATTCTTGTACATAGGGGCAGTATTATAGTAGTTATATTCTTGTATATATGGGCAGTATTATAGTAGTTATATTCTTGTACATATGGGCAGTATTATAGTAGTTATATTCTTGTACATAGGAGCAGTATTATAGTAGTTATATTCTTGTACATAGGAGCAGTATTATAGCAGTTATATTCTTGTACATAGGGACAGTATTATAGCAGTTATATTCTTCTACATAGGGGCAGTATTATAGTAGTTATATTCTTGTACATAGGAGCAGTATTATAGTAGTTATATTCTTGTACATAGGAGCAGTATTATAGTAGTTATATTCTTGTACATAGGAGCAGTATTATAGTAGTTATATTCTTGTACATAGGGGCAGTATTATAGCAGTTATATTCTTGTACATAGGAGCAGTATTATAGTAGTTATATTCTTCTACATAGGGGCAGTATTATAGTAGTTATATTCTTGTACATAGGAGCAGTATTATAGCAGTTATATTCTTGTACATAGGGGCAGTATTATAGCAGTTATATTCTTGTACATAGGAGCAGTATTATAGTAGTTATATTCTTGTACATAGGGGCAGTATTATAGTAGTTATATTCTTGTACATAGGAGCAGTATTATAGCAGTTATATTCTTGTACATAGGAGCAGTATTATAGTAGTTATATTCTTGTACATAGGGGCAGTATTATAATAGTTATATTCTTGTACATAGGGGCAGTATTATAGCAGTTATATTCTTGTACATAGGGGCAGTATTATAGTAGTTATATTCTTGTACATAGGGGCAGTATTATAGTAGTTATATTCTTGTACATAGGGGCAGTATTATAATAGTTATATTCTTGTACATAGGGGCAGTATTATAGCAGTTATATTCTTGTACATAGGGGCAGTATTATAGTAGTTATATTCTTGTACATAGGAGCAGTATTATAGTAGTTATATTCTTGTACATAGGGAGCAGTATTATAGTAGTTATATTCTTGTACATAGGAGCAGTATTATAGTAGGTATATTCTTGTACATAGGAGCAGTATTATAGCAGTTATATTCTTGTACATAGGAGCAGTTTTATAGTAGTTATATTCTTGTACATAGGAGCAGTATTATAGTAGTTATATTCTTGTACATAGGGGCAGTATTATAGTAGTTATATTCTTGTACACAGGGGCAGTATTATAGTAGTTATATTCTTGTACATAGGAGCAGTATTATAGCAGTTATATTCTTGTACACAGGGGCAGTATTATAGTAGTTATATTCTTGTACATAGGAGCAGTATTATAGCAGTTATATTCTTGTACATAGGGGCAGTCTTATAGTAGTTATACTAATGTATAACTTGCCGGCTTCCGACCCCTACATTCGACTGAAACTGCACTCATCAAAGTGACCAATGACCTTCTGACAGCAAAACGTAACGGGGACCACTCTCTGCTCATTCTTCTAGACCTTTCTGCAGCTTTCGACACGGTTGACCACTGTCTCCTACTGTCTAGGCTCCAGTCACTAGGTATTAAGGACACTGTTCTCTCCTGGTTCTCCTCCTATCTTTCTGACCGCTCCTTCAGTGTTTCGTTCTCTGGCTCCACATCATCTCCTCTTCCTCTCACTGTCGGTGTACCCCAGGGCTCAGTCCTTGGCCCCCTTCTCTTCTCTCTCTACACGGCCCCAATTGGACAGACCATCAGCAGATTTGGCTTTCAGTACCATCTTTATGCTGATGACACACAACTATACAGTCATGGCCAAAAGTTTTGAGAATGACACAAATATTATATTTTCACATGATCTGCTGCCCTCTGGTTTTTATGTGTGTTTGACAGATGTTTTTATCACAGACAGAAATATAATAATTGTAAACATATGAGTAACAAAAGCTTATATTGACAGTTAGAATGAGTTAATGCAGCAAGTCAATATTTGCAGTGTTGACCCTTCTTCTTCAGGACCTCTGCAATTCTCCCTGGCATGCTCTCAATCAACTTCTGGACCAAATCCTGACTGATGGCAGTCCATTCTTGCACAATCAATGCTTTCATTTTGTCAGAATTTTAGGTTTTTGTTTGTCCACCCGTCTCTTGATGATTGACCACAAGTTCTCAATGGGATTAAGATCTGGGGAGTTTCCAGGTCATGGACCCAAAATCTCTATGTTTTGTTCCCTGAGCCATTTAGTTATCACCTTTGCTTTATGGCAAGGTGCTCCATCATGCTGGAAAAGGCATTGTTGATCGCCAAACTGCTCTTGGAGGGTTGGGAGAAGTTGCTCTTGGAGGACATTCTGGTACCATTCTTTATTCATGGCTGTGTTTTTAGGCAAGACTGTGAGAGAGCCGATTCCCTTGGCTGAGAAGCAACCCCACACATGAATGGTTTCAGGATGCTTAACAGTTGGCATGAGACAAGACTGGTGGTAGCGCTCACCTTGTCTTCTCCGAATGAGGCGTTTTCTTGATGTCCCAAACAATCGAAAAGGGGATTCATCAGAGAAAATAACTTTACCCCAGTCCTCAGCAGTCCACTGCCTGTACCTTTTGCAGAATATCAGTCTGTCCATGATGTTTTTTCTGGAGAGAAGTGGCTTCTTTGCTGCCCTCCTTGAGACCAGGCCTTGCTCCAAGAGTCTCCGCCTCACAGTGCGTGCAGATGCACTCACACCTGCCTGCTGCCATTCCTGAGCAAGCTCTGCACTGCTGGTAGCCCGATCCCGCAGCTGAAACACTTTTAAGAGACAGTCCTGACGCTTGCTGGTCTTTATTGGGCGCCCTGGAGCCTTTTTGGCAACAATGGAACCTCTCTCCTTGAAGTTCTTGATGATGCAATAGATTGTTGACTGAGGTGCAATCTTTCTAGCTGCGATACTCTTCCCTGTTAGGCCATTTTTGTGCATTGCAATGATGACTGCACGTGTTTCTTTAGAGATAACCATGGTTAACAGAAGAGAAACAATGATGCCAAGCACCAGCCTCCTTTTAAAGTGTCCAGTGGTGTCATTCTTACTTGATCATGACAGATTGATCTCCAGCCATGTCCTCATCAACACCCACACCTGTGTTAATGGAGCAATCACTGAAAAGAGGTTAGCTGGTCCTTTTAAGGCAGGACTGCAATGATGTTGAAATGTGTTTTGGGGGATAAAGTTCATTTTCTAGCCAAATATTGACTTTGCAAGTAATTGCTGTTAAGCTGATCACTCTTTATAACATTCTGGAGTATATGCAAATTGCCATTAGAAAAAGTGAAGCAGTAGACTTTGTAAAAATTAATATTTGTGTCATTCTCAAAACTTTTGGCCATGACTGTACACGTCATCCCCCGACCTTACCCCCGCTGTTCTACAGAACGCCACCGACTGTCTGTCCGCAGTCTCCAACATCATGTCTGCTCTCTATCTGAAACTTAACCTCTCCAAGACTGAACTCCTTCTGCTCCCGCCGTCTACTAACCTCCCTAAATCTGACATTTCCCTCTCTGTGGGCGGCACCATAATAACACCCCGGCAGCAGGCTCGCTGTCTGGGTGTTATTGACACCAATCTCTCCTTCACCTCCCATATACAATCTCTTGCCCGCTCTTGCCGCCTACCCTAAAGAACATCTCTAGAATCCGCCCTTTTCTCACCATGGAAACAACAAAAACCCTCACTGTAGCATTGATCCACTCCCGCCTGGACTACTGCAACGCTCTATTACTTGGCCTCCCCATTACTCGACTATCCCCTCTCCAGTCCATTCTTACTGCAGCAGCCAGGGTCATCCATCTGGCTAATCGGTACTCGGACGCGTCCGCTCTTCGCCAGTCCTTACACTGGCTGCCCATTCATTATAGGATCCAATTCAAAGTACTGGTTCTCACCCACAAAGCTCTCCACACTGCAGCACCCCCTACATCTCCTCCCTCATTTCTATCTATCACCCTGCCCGTCCTCTCCACACTGCAGCACCCCCCTACATCTCCTCCCTCATTTCTATCTATCACCCTGCCCGTCCTCTCCACACTGCAGCACCCCCCTACATCTCCTCCCTCATTTCTATCTATCACCTGCACGTCCTCTCCACACTGCAGCACCCCCCTACATCTCCTCCCTCATTTCTATCTATCACCCTTGCCCGTCCTCCCACACTCAGCACCCCCTACATCTCCTCCCTCATTTCTATCTATCACCTGCCCGTCCTCTCCACAGTGCAGAACCCCCCTACATCTCCTCCCTCATTTCTATCACCTGCCCGTCCTCTCCACAGTGCAGCCCCCTACATCTCCTCCCTCATTCTATCACCTCGCCGCGTCCTCTCCACAGTGCAGCACCCCTACTCCTCCCTCATTTCTATTCTAACACCTGCCCGTCCTCTCCACAGTGCAGCACACCCCCCTACATCTCCTCCCTCATTTCTGTCTATCACCCTGCCCGTCCTCTCCACAGTGCAGCACCCCCCTACATCTCCTCCCTCATTTCTATCTATCACCCTGCACGTCCTCTCCACAGTGCAGCACCCCCTACATCTCCTCCCTCACTTCTATCTATCACCTGCCCGTCCTCTCCACAGTGCAGCACCCCCCTACATCTCCTCCCTCATTTCTATCTATCACCTGCTCGTCCTCTCCACAGTGCAGCACCCCCCTACATCTCCTCCCTCATTTCTATCTATCACCTACCCGTCCTCTCCACAGTGCAGCACTCCCTACATCTCCTCCCTCATTTCTATCTATCACCTACCCGTCCTCTCCACAGTGCAGCACCCCCCTACATCTCCTCCCTCATTTCTATCTATCACCCTGCTCGTCCTCTCCACAGTGCAGCACCCCCCTACATCTCCTCCCTCATTTCTATCTACACCTGCCCTCCTCTCCACAGTGCAGCACCCCCCTACATCTCCTCCCTCATTTTATCTATCACCTGCCGTCCTCTCCACAGTGCAGCACCCCCCTACATCTCCTCCCTCATTTTTATCTACACCTGCCCATCCTCTCCACAGTGCAGCACCCCCCTACATCTCCTCCCTCATTTCTATCTACACCTGCCCATCCTCTCCACAGTGCAGCACCCCCCTACATCTCCTCCCTCATTTCTATCTATCACCTACCCAGCCTCTCCACAGTGCAGCACCCCTACATCTCCTCCCTCATTTCTATCTATCACCTGCCCGTCCTCTCCACAGTGCAGCACCCCCTACATCTCCTCCCTCATTTCTATCTATCACCTGCCCAGCCTCTCCACAGTGCAGCACCCCCTACATCTCCTCCCTCATTTCTATCTATCACCTACCCGTCCTCTCCACAGTGCAGCACCCCCCTACATCTCCTCCCTCATTTCTATCTATCACCTGCCCGTCCTCTCCACAGTGCAGCCCCCCCCTACATCTCCTCCCTCATTTCTATCTATCACCCTGCCCGTCCTCTCCACAGTGCAGCACCCCCCTACATCTCCTCCCTCATTTCTATCTATCACCTACCCATCCTCTCCACAGTGCAGCACCCCCCTACATCTCCTCCCTCATTTCTATCTACACCTGCCCATCCTCTCCACAGTGCAGCACCCCCCTACATCTCCTCCCTCATTTTTATCTATCACCTGCCCGTCCTCTCCACAGTGCAGCACCCCCCTACATCTCCTCCCTCATTTTTATCTACACCTGCCCATCCTCTCCACAGTGCAGCACCCCCCTACATCTCCTCCCTCATTTCTATCTACACCTGCCCATCCTCTCCACAGTGCAGCACCCCCCTACATCTCCTCCCTCATTTCTATCTATCACCTACCCATCCTCTCCACAGTGCAGCACCCCCCTACATCTCCTCCCTCATTTCTATCTATCACCTACCCGTCCTCTCCACAGTGCAGCACCCCCCTACATCTCCTCCCTCATTTCTATCTATCACCTACCCGTCCTCTCCACAGTGCAGCACCCCCCTACATCTCCTCCCTCATTTCTATCTATCACCTACCCGTCCTCTCCACAGTGCAGCCCCCCTACATCTCCTCCCTCATTTCTATCACCCTGCCCGTCCTCTCCACAGCGCAGCACCCCCTACATCTCCTCCCTCATTTCTATCTATCGGCCTAACCGACTGCTGCGCTCTGCAAACGACTTTCGACTAACCTCTGCACTGATCCGTACCTCCCACTCCCGACTCCAAGACTTCTCCCGTGCTGCGCCAATCCTCTGGAATGCTCTACCCAAGAAATTAGGACTATCCACAATTTGCATGGTTTCAGGCGCTCCCTCAAAACACATTTGTTCAGAGCGGCCTATCACATTCACTAATCAAAGTCATTCTAGGTGTAATGTGTGTGTGTGTAGCCCATTCACTATCTCCATCCATCCCTCACTCCCTCAAGATGGCTGGACCATCATTGTAAATGCACCATTGTATATACACACCTGTACTTTGTATCTCCCCCACCTCATTGTAGATTGTAAGCTCTCACGAGCAGGGGCGGCTGATTTTGCTTTAATTATTGTATTGTTAACGTTGTTACTTATGACTTGTGTTCTGAAACTGTTAAACTGTAAAGCGCTGCGGAATATGATGGCGCTATATAAATAAAGATTACTATTATTAATGTACATAGGGGCAGTATTATAGTAGTTATATTCTTGTACATAGGAGCAGTATTATAGTAGTTATATTCTTGTACATAGGAGCAGTATTATAGTAGTTATATTCTTATACATAGGGGCAGTATTATAGTAGTTATATTCTTGTACATAGGGGCAGTATTATAGTAGTTATATTCTTGTACATAGGGGCAGTATTATAGTATTTATATTCTTGTACATAGGAGCAGTATTATAGTAGTTATATTCTTGTACATAGGGGCAGTATTATAGTAGTTATATTCTTGTACATAGGGGCAGTATTATAGTAGTTATATTCTTGTACATAGGGGCAGTATTATAGTAGTTATATTCTTGTACATAAGAGCAGTATTATAGTAGTTATATTCTTGTACATAGGAGCAGTATTATAGTAGTTATATTCTTATACATAGGGGCAGTATTATAGTAGTTATATTCTTGTACATAGGGGCAGTATTATAGTAGTTATATTCTTGTACATAAGGGCAGTATTATAGTATTTATATTCTTGTACATAGGAGCAGTATTATAGTAGTCATATTCTTGTACATAGGAGCAGTATTATAGTAGTTATATTCTTGTACATAGGAGCAGTATTATAGTAGTTATAGTCTTGTACATAGGAGCAGTATTATAGTAGTTATATTCTTGTACATAGGAGCAGTATTATAGTAGTCATATTCTTGTACATAGGAGCAGTATTATAGTAGTTATATTCTTGTACATAGGGGCAGTATTATAGTAGTTATATTCTTGTACATAGGGAGTAGTATTATAGTAGTTATATTCTTGTACATAGGAGCAGTATTATAGTAGTTATAGTCTTGTACATAGGAGCAGTATTATAGTAGTTATACTCTTGTACATAGGAGCAGTATTATAGTAGTTATATTCTTGTACATAGGGAGCAGTATTATAGTAGTTATATTCTTGTACATAGGGGCAGTATTATAGCAGTTATATTCTTGTACATAGGAGCAGTATTATAGTAGTTATATTCTTGTATATAGGGGCAGTATTATAGTAGTTATATTCTTGTACATAGGGGCAGTATTATAGTAGTTATATTCTTGTACATAGGGAGCAGTATTATAGTGGTTATATTCCAGTATATAGGAGCAGTATTATAGTAGTTATATTCTTGTACATAGGAGCAGTATTATAGTAGTTATATTCTTGTACATAGGGGCAGTATTATAGCAGTTATATTCTTGTACATAGGGGCAGTATTATAGCAGTTATATTCTTGTACATAGGAGCAGTATTATAGCAGTTATATTCTTGTACATAGGGGGCAGTATTATAGTAATCTTACACATATACAGTAAATAGAGGAATTCTTGTAGTGAGTTGAGCTGTCCTGTAAATCAGGGTATAACTTGTATATAGATTCTGTGTTGCTCTATGTACACGTGACTTAAATATTATTTAATTCCTATTTTCACAGTACTGCTCCACCTGTGGCTTTGGTTGTTTTTTTTGCACGTGCCTCTATATTATGACAGTGTTGTGAAAGTCATTACTGTTGGAACATGTATCGTCAGATAGTATTAAAAACGTAAATATTTATTTTTGGATTTTCTGATTGCGGTGGTGACATTACACAATCTGTGTCACATTTTTAAGAAGAGAAGGAAAAGGAGAAAGATCAGGAAAGGTTAAACATTGTGACAAAAATATGGATCACCGAAATGCAGATGATATGATGTAGCGGATCGCTTTAGTGCTGGGGCTGCCGTCTTAGATGGGAGATTGCAGTGAATACATTGTTTCTCTGTTTTATTTTTCTGTTGTTTTCTAAATGGAAAATCCGAACAGCTGCTGATATCTGGTGTCTCTGCTGCGATTTCCCAGAGGAGCAAATCCTGGAACATTTTATGGTTCTGCAGCTTTAAGATGAATGTCACGAACCATCTGTAGTGAAATGATTCAGACGTGATAGTTTGTGCCCTGGTATGAACTCGACCAGATATTCGGTGGGTGCTCGTATTATGGGATGTCGGTGTATAAATATGTGGGGGATGTCAGTGTGTATATGTATCTGAGGGGTATACTGCGGGTGCTGGGTATTATGGGATGTCAGTGTGTATATATCTAAGGGGTATACTGCGGGTGCTGGGTATTATGGGATGTCAGTGTGTATATATCTAAGGGGTATACTGCGGGTGCTGGGTATATATGGGATGTCAGTGTGTATATATTATTTGAGGAGTGCACAGCGGGTGCTGGGTATTATGGGATGTCGGTGTATATATATGTGGGGGTTGTTGGTGTGTATATATCTGAGGGGTATACTGCGGGTGCTGGGTATTATGGGATGTCAGTGTGTATATATTTGAGGGGTATACAGCGGGTGCTGGGTATTAAGGGATGTCAGTGTATATATATGTGGGGGATGTCGGTGTGTATATATCTGAGGGGTGCACAGCGGGTGCTCGTACTATGGGATGTCGGTGTATATATATTTGAGGGGTATACAGCGGGTGCTGGGTATTATGGGATGTCGCTGTATATATATGTGGGGATGTCGGTGTGTATATATATCTGAGGGGTATGCAGCGGGTGCTGGTTATTATGGGATGTCGGTATATATATATGTGGGGGATGTCGGTGTGTATATATCTGAGGGGTATACTGCGGGTGCTGGGTATTATGGGATGTCAGTGTGTATATATTTGAGGGGTGCACAGCGGGTGCTGGGTATTATGGGATGTCGGTGTATATATATGTGGGGGTTGTTGGTGTGTATATATCTGAGGGGTATACTGCGGGTGCTGGGTATTATGGGATGTCAGTGTGTATATATTTGAGGGTGCACAGCGGGTGCTCGTACTATGGGATGTCGGTGTATATATATTTGAGGGGTATACAGCGGGTGCTGGGTATTATGGGATGTCGGTGTATATATATGTGGGGGATGTTGGTGTGTATATATATCTGAGGGGTATGCAGCGGGTGCTGGTTATTATGGGATGTCGGTATATATATATGTGGGGGATGTCGGTGTGTATATATCTGAGGGGTATACAGCGGGTGCTGGGTATTATGGGATGTCAGTGTGTATATATTTGAGGGGTATACAGCGGGTGCTGGGTATTATGGGATGTCGGTATATATAGAGTTACCTCAATACGGTGCCAAATGACCATGCAGCTCACATAGAATGCAATATATTTCCAACATCAGGGAGTAGGTAGTGACATGTTATGACAGATTTAATTTGGTCTTGTATTTCCGTATTTCACTCCTTGCTGTCAGTGAATGGAAACTGTCATAGTTTACAATCTGAGTCTTAACATTTTCCCCACGTGGGAAATGTATTCATTTGAGTTCTGATAATGGTGAGCATGCTTGCTCTGAAATGTTTGCATCCCCTTACAGGTGACAGGACATATTCACACATGTATGGTGACCTTGCGTTTCCGGGAGCACAGCTGGCCCCATGTTCCAGAGATGGGACTTTCATCTGTTACACATTTAAAGGGGTTTTCCTGGACTATTTAATTTCTTTATTATGGTGCCAAGAACTAATAGGCAGTTAGTTGCTAACTACCTGCCTGTTGTGCTCGGTGCCGATCTCTGAGTGGTCACAGACCGCTTCTGCCGGCGATTCTTCAGCTTCTGCTGACTTCACATCCACAGAGCATGGATTCTATTCTGCTTCCTTGAAGGTGCATAACTGCCAACGTCATGCTGATTGATAGCCGGTTCCCCACTGCCTCACTGCGGAGAGCCCACTGTCAATCAGCATGACGCAGGCAGTCACACCCCAGTGTTAGAGCAGCATGAAGGAACAGCTGCTGTGTTGACTTGCAGTAGCTGATTAGCTGGCAGGAGCAGCTGGTGAATGCTCTGAGCTGTTACCGGGTTCATCAGACAGGTAGTTCCCTCTGTTAGCAGTTACCTTGCCTGTTAGTTTTTAGACCCATAATAATAACAAAAAAAAGAAAATAGTCCTGGACAGCCACATTAATATCTCGTATAGTATTGCTTACACAGCTGCTTGGCTTCTTACAAAGTAACAATGAAGGTAAGTGCTGTTATCCTGGAGTCCGGGACACCACAGAGATTTGCTGTCTTTAGCTCACAGAGGATTACGTACGATAAACAGTAACGCCAGTTCTGTGTCAGGTAGAAAAGTAACATTACTATTGACTGACAGGCAGCCGAGATATTGAAAATGGGGAATGTGACGTCACAGCATTTTATCTTAATTAAGCAGACATCTATTTTCAGTAAGCCAGGAGTCATTGACTGTTGTCTATATGTTGACTTTTGAATGTATGTGTTCCTTTCTGGTTGGTCAAGAAAACACTGACTTTTGTTCGTATAAGCCTGTAATATTGACTTTTAAGTTGGCATTTTGTTGTAACATATTGTGCTCTTATCCTGGATGACAGAAACGCAGGGCAATTGAGCAATAATGTTTGCTGATATGTTGATTACACATTGTTCTGTCCAGCCAGCTTGTTGACTTGCAAAACAGAGGAGTAAAAACTATGCAAATTGATTAAATAGCCATTGTGAGCAACCCCATCACATCTTCCTCTTGACCTCTGGATGCTGGATTGAGGGACAACAGTTGTGTACTATAAAAAGAGAATATGTGCCTCTGTAACATGATATACATCCAGTCTTCCAGACAGCCAAGAGATACAGAGAACCAAAGGACCAGAG
This sequence comes from Oophaga sylvatica, assembly GCA_033576555.1. NCBI lineage: Eukaryota > Metazoa > Chordata > Amphibia > Anura > Dendrobatidae > Oophaga > Oophaga sylvatica. The sequence goes on along the minus strand of JARQOD010000007.1, from coordinate 89,406,424 downwards.
ACTCTTTACAAGACAACAGCCAAGACATCATGGCTCCATCATGAGGGACACAGATTTAACATTCTGCAGGATGGCAGATTCGGGAACCACGGCCCTGGATAAAAGAATACAGATCTGCTCCATTGACCATCACAGAACTCATAGATACGTTTGGGAAAGCCAGGAATGGCACCCACTGGTCACCTGAGCCCCATTAATACGTGTGGTAAAGCCAGGATTGGATCCACCGGACACCTGTCCCTCCTGAAGATGTTTGGAGAAGCCAGGATCGGGACCCACCGGTCACCTTTCCCTCCTGGAGATGTTTGGAGAAACCAGGATTGGGACCCACCGGTCACCTGTCCATCCTGTAGATGTTTGGAGAAGCCAGGATTGGGACCCACCAGTCACTTGTCCCTCCTGGAGATGTTTGGAGAAGCCAGGATTGGGACCCACCGGTCACCTGCCCCTCCTGGAGATGTTTGGAGAAGTCAGGATTGGGATCCACCGGACACCTGTCCCTCCTGGAGATGTTTGGTGAAGCCAGGATTGGGATCCCACCGGTCACCTGTCCCTCCTGGAGATGTTTGGAGAAGCCAGGATTGGGATCCACCGGTCACCTGTCCCTCCTGGAGATGTTTGGAGAAGCCAGGATTGGGATCCACTGGTCACCTGTCCCTCCTGGAGATGTTTGGAGAAGCCAGGATTGGGATCCACCGGTCACCTGTCCCTCCTGGAGATGTTTGGAGAAGCCAGGATTGGGACCCACCGGTCACCTGTCTCTCCTGGAGATGGTTGGAGAAGCCAGGTTGTGACCCTCCAGTCACCTGTCTCTCCTGGAGATGGTTGGAGAAGCCAGGTTGTGACCCTCCAGTCACCTGTCCCTCCTGGAGATGGTTGGAGAAGCCAGGTTGTGACCCTCCAGTCACCTGTCCCTCCTGGAGATGGTTGGAGAAGCCAGGTTGTGACCCTCCAGTCACCTGGCCACGTACCTGAATGGACTGTCACCTTCCTAAGCTTGTCGTTACCTTCTCAATGTACATGTCCCAGGTGGTGTAGTCGGCCCTGGAAGCTCTGAAGTTACAGTTGTTCTTATCCGGTGAGTCAGTGGAAGGGTGAGACTCTGTAATGTCACCATCTCGGGGTATTGTGCTGGGACTGTTCTATGTGTTATTTGCCTGTTTTGTGGTTCAGTAAAGTATCGTCACATTGTTTTACCCTCATCATGTGTTGTCTGAGTAGTATTCTGCCCACGGTAATAGGAGAGCAGGCATTCGGTGGGATGATCCCTGGTCTACGTGGTTTCGGCTAGCGGACCGAGGCGCCCGCTGACCCGTCAGTGTCTCCACAGGGAACAACTGAATTTGAAAGTGTATTAGAAAGTTGCAGAACATTTTTTTTTTATACAATTTTATAAAATGTTTATCCGATGTTTGTTCTTCAGTGACAGCTGAATCTCCAGCAATCTCCAGGTTACATAGCAGTGCTGCAGTTTCTGCACAGTGTAAACTGTAATCCGCACTGTGATCTTTACATGCTGCCATCTGGGGAAACGAGATGAAGATTGTAACTGCGGAGAAACACTTGCATCATTATAGAGATCGTCCCAAGACTACGGAGTCAAACTGACACTTGCATAGTGTGCAATAAGGGCTTACGGAGACGCGTGGCTAGTTATAGCATGGTGGCCGGTCCCATTGCTGCGATTCTCCTTTGCGGTGATTATTCGTTGCTTTGTTTCCAGTTACTGTAATATCTTCGTTCACTTGTCGTTTCCTTTCATACAAGGGGCGATTATTCTTGCGCCGGTGCTCGGAGTACAGTGGCTTCTTGTTGAGTCATGTAGGTGCGGTGCGCCAGCTGCACATATAAACACGTCCCGGACGGGCAGACCTCTTCCCAGAATTCCCGGCTGGGGGGCTGCCAGGAGGAACACTCTGAGAGAAGCAGCAAATGTGCCCGGGGGGATCTGTCCGCACGGCCCCTGCACGCAGGCGTAGGTTCCCAGCACCACACCCCATCTGGCGTAACAGAGAAATGTCATACAGCTGCTTTCTGGAGGATGGCGCAGAGCTGCAGTTCCTGTACAGTGTCTCGTTGTGTATTCTGTGCAGAATAAATTCTGCTTTTCTACGGAAAATTACTGCATTCATTTTTTTTAAACGTTATAATTTCCTTGCGCTTTTTTTCTCGGTTCGGACAGTGTAGTACCGATACATAAGTGAATCAGAACTCTCCACTGTCATCGTGAACTGTGCACACAGCAGAGGAATTGTTACAATGTACCAGGCACTGGCATATATCATCCTCTGTGGTAGCAGGAGCCGTTGGTTTGCAGCTTGTGGATGCACATTGGAACGTCTTCCTTCACTGACATAAAGCAGAGATCTTGACTATGTGACATTCCAGAGAAACTACATTGTTTGCGATGTGTGGGATGGATGATCTGAAAAATCACAGATGAGGCTCCTCCGTCCTGGGCAGCAAGAGCCGAATAATGTGGGGCCTATTCCAGCTGTAGAAGTCGTCACCATTACTGGTAACAGCAATGTCAGCTATAGGATGTGGGGAGACGGCGGGGGCTCCAGGGCCCAGGTGCCTAAAGGGGGGCAGATATCTCTCTTACATTGCGCCATGTCATGTGGATGACAGGAGCTACTAGCACAGCTCAGGAACTGGTGCAATGTGTCAGTGTAAATTAGGTCTTGGGAACCTCCGGCCCACAAGCTTTTGACAGTCCGTGACGTAAGTTACTTTGGCCCTAGAGTAGATTCCCCTGAGCTGCATCGCTGAGCCTACCGGCCATTTAATTCTTCCGTAGAGTGCGCACACAGCGTTCACTACTGAATGCCGCAGCACATGCAAAGCTCGATTCTGTCCTGACACTGGCTGCACCCGCAGAACGATCTTTGTAGGAGCAGGTAGAGCGCTTTGTGCTCCTGTCACACTCCTTGTAACTGATTCACGAGTTGTAATGTGTCCTATGTGTTATATATACACCAGTCTGTGTCCCTTATGTGATATATATACAGAAGTCTAATGTATCCTATGTGATGTATATACAGCAGTCTCAGTGTCTCTTATGTGATGTGTATACAGCAGTCTCAGTGTCTATGTGATGGGTATATACAGCAGTTTTGGTGTCTCCTATATGGCATATATACAGTAGTCTCGGTATATCCTATGTGATGTATTTACAACAGCCTGTCTCCTTGGTGATGTAAATATAGCAGTCTCTGTGTCTCTTATGTGTAGATATATATATATATATATATACACTGCTCAAAAAAATAAAGGGAACACTTAAACAACAGAATATAACTCCAAGTAAATCAAACTTCTGTGAAATCAAACTGTCCACTTAGGAAGCAACACTGACTGACAATCAATTTCACATGCTGTTGTGCAAATGGAATAGACAACAGATGGAAATTATTGGCAATTAGCAAGACACTCAATAAAGGAGGTTCTGCAGGTGGGGACCACAGACCACATCTCAGTACCAAGGCTTTCTGGCTGATGCTTTGGTCACTTTTGAATGTTGGTTGTTCTTTCACACTCGTGGTAGCATGAGACGGACTCTACAACCCACACAAGTGGCTCAGGTAGTGCAGCTCATCCAGGATGGCACATCAATGCGAGCTGTTCCAAGAAGGTTTGCTGTGTCTGTCAGTGACGCGCACCACATGTGTGGTACCAGGGCTATGGGGTACTCGGAACCGAGCCCATGGAAGTCTATGGGGAATGTCACTGGCAGCAGAGCTCGGTCCGTGGCCCTAGCGGTCATGCAATGGGGGGAATATTTACAGGGGATTATAATGATAGTTCGTGACGCCACCTGTGGTTTCTGATCAATAAGACCAGCGCTGCAGGGTGAATCTCTGAGGGGATGTTATGGCAGCTAGATGTTAAATCCCCCACAGGTGGGACTGGTCCCTCAAAGTCTATGGTGTTGCAAGGTGCAGATAAGAAGTCAGTCACACACAATGCAGTCTCTTTCCATACCTTTACTTGTAGATGTTGCAGGTATGTCCTGGGAAGCTGGTCAGGTTGGAGAATGCACATTCAGGGAATTGCTGAGCAGGTTAAGGGCCTCCTTTCTCCTTGTAATGTATGTGAGTACAAACTTGCATAAAGTCAAGTGCAACTCTTTCTGTAGCAACTACGCCCGGCCAACATTGTGGTGGAAGTCTTCTGTTGGATAGAACTAGTCTTTTGTGCAGGGCCCTGCTAGACTGTTGTCCTTCCTGACCCCGGTTAAGTATCGGCACTTAGGGCTACCTTCTGCGACTTGAAGTCCAGCAAGGCCTCCGGTGTATCTTATTACTAGACGTGAAGTTCTAGCAACACTTCGGACCCCGGTGTCCGGATAACTAAGTGAAGGTGAACTGTCACCTAGGTCACTTGTCCTTCTTTTACCACTCGCCTGTCGCCCTGCTCTTGCCCTTAACATAAGTACGGTAGCAGTGGTGTAGTCGTAAGCTTTCCTTCCAGTGCTCACTGACCTGTTCTCAGTTAACTCGATGTTGTAGCTCCTGTGATTCCCTTCCTTCTTTCCTTCTTAACTCTGTCCAGAGTGGCTATCAGGAACTTCTGTCAAACTGATTTCAATGCACGCTCGGAGAGTCACCTTCCACGTCCTTAAGGAACACAGGCAGCTTGTTCTAAGAGTACAGATGCAGATGTAACTCTGACTAGGCTAGAGTGATTCCTTCCCACTCATACTAGCCTCCACTTCAGTATATGGTGAGCTACAGGAGCTCCTTCAGATCTCAGTCTTATCTCCTCTCCCTCCAAGACTAGAAACTGAACTGTTCTGTCCTGAGACAGGAAGCTTGAATGACCCTGACTGCTATGTCACACCAACCTAAATCATCTAAGTTGCCCTCTGGTGGCAGTGTTGGGAAGTGTGTGTGAATGAATTCAGGCTTTTCAATTACCTTATCTGTGCATTTTCCAGGAGACATGTGTGCCTTGCACAGCTGGGCCACACATCAGCGTAGTGTCCAGAGGCTGGAGGCGCTACCAGGAGACAGGCCACTACACCAGGAGACGTGGAGGGGGCCGTAGGAGGGCAACAACCAGCAGCAGGTCCGCTACCTCTGCCTTTATGCAAGGAGGAACAGGAGGAGCACTGCCAGAGCCCTGCAAAATGACCTCCAGCAGGCCACAAATGTGCATGTGTCTGCACAAACGGTTAGAAACCGACTCCATGAGGATGGTCTGAGTGCCTGACGTCCACAGATGGGGGTTGTGCCCACAGCCGAACACGGGCAGGACGCTTGCCATTTGCCACAGAACACCAGGATTGGCAAATTCACCACTGGCGCCCTGTGCTCTTCACAGATGAAAGCAGGTTCACACTGAGCACATGTGACAGACGTGACAGAGTCTGGAGACGCCATGGAGAGTGATCTGCTGCCTGCAACATCTTTCAGCATGACCTGTTTGGCAGTGGGTCAGTAATGGTGCGGGGTGGCATTTCTTTGGAGGGCCTCACAGCCCTCCATGTGCTCGCCAGAGGTACCCTGACTGCCATTAGGTACCGAGATGAGATCCTCAGACCCCTTGTGAGACCATATGCTGGTGTGGTTGACCCTGGGTACCTCCATTTTGATATAGGAAAGATGTGTATCTTTGTACCGTGTTAGCCAGTAGATAGAAAAATATTTAGACTTGAGAGTCCTCAGTGGTTGATACCTTTTAATGGCTAACTGAAAAGATGGTAACAAATTGCAAGCTTTCGAGACTACTCGGGTCTCTTTGCTGATGAAGAGACCTGAGTAGTCTCGAAAGCTTGCAATTTGTTACCATCTTTTCAGTTAGCCATTAAAAGGTATCAACCACTGAGGACTCTCAAGTCTAAATATTTTCCTGGGTTCCTCCTAATGCAGGACAATGCCAGACCTCATTGGAGTGGAGTGTGTCAGCAGTTCCTGCAAGATGAAGACATAGAAGCTATGGACTGGCCCGCCGTTCCCCAGACCTGAATCTGATAGAGCACATCTGGGACATCATGTCTCGCTCCATCCACCAACGTCACGTTGCACCACAGACTGTCCAGGAGTTGGCGGATGCTTTAGTCCAGGTCTGGGAGGAGATCCCTCAGGAGACCATCCGCCGCCTCATCAGGAGCATGCCCAGGCGTTGTAGGGAGGTCATACAGGCACGTGGAGGCCACACACACTACTGAGCATCATTTTGACTTGTTTTAAGGACATTACATTCCACTTTAATTTTGTGTGTGACTCCAAATCCAGGCCTCCATTGGTTAATAAATTTGATTTCCATTGATGAATTTTGTGATTATGTTGTCAGCACATTCAACTTTGTACAGAAAAAAGTATTCAATGACAATATTTCATTCAACCAGATCTAAGATGTGTTATTTGAGTGTTCCCTTTATTTTTTCGAGCAGTGTGTGTAAATATATTTATATATAGCAATGTCAGTCTCCTATGTGATCTTTATACAGCAGTCTCTTATGTGATATATATACAGTAGTCTAGGTTTGTCTTATGTGATGTATATACAGAGGTCTCTGTCTCCTTTGTGATGTGGTGATATGTATATTCAGCAGTCTGTGTCTCCTAAGTGATGTGCATGCATATGTGTATATATATATATACTGCTGTGAGTTCTTTTCAAAACTTATCATTGCAAATAGTTGACAGTGTTTCTGGCCAATGCAAATCTGGAAGATTGGTTTCAGGTAACATCATCCTTACCAGCTATCGTCACACCTCACCAATGAGCTGCAGTTCCAGCTGTCACATTAGGGGCAGAGTTAAATGTTTGAACAAATATATCAGGATAATTTCTCTTGTACGTTTATGATTTTGTACAGCTGCGATTGATGATATAAATATGGCCTTGGGCAGTAAAATAGGTTCCCCACGCCTGGTCCAGGCACTAACACAAGTGATCACCTATGTAAGCAGAACGGGGTCATTTACAGGTGTACAAAGGTAAGTTTACCTTCACTGACAGCAAGCAGAGATCTTCAAAAATGTGAGCAATTAGAGCATTTGAAGATGTTCTAGAATACAAGGAAAAAAGATCTTTTTTTTTACCTCCATAGAGTGCCTCTCGTCTATGGGCAACGTCTAATATGCCCTTAAACTGCAATACTAGAAACGACCATTGACAAGAGTGGCGCTGTTGCTGGAAAAATAAAAAGAATTTGAATTTCCACCTGTGAGCGGCACATCTGGAGTATTTCAGGGTTTTTGATTTGACATCAGTGTCCTGTGCGCAGTGTTTGGCAGTACCGGGCAGCATAGTTCTCATCTCCAGCCTGTAGATAAAATAAACTAGAACATTCCGGAATAAAACCGATGGGATTTGTACGTGGGACGCTCCAGTTTCAGAACGATATGATAATTTTTGGGTTTGTTCTGAACGCTCCTTCCTGTAAAGATTCTTCGGTCACACCCGTCACATTCTTAACGGTTAGTTTTCCTTTATCCACGCACTTAAATAAAAGCGACGGCAAAACCTAAACCAATAGCGTTCTAGCGTTATTTTAGTGTCACAATATTTTTTGTTTTGTTTATCAGATGTTGTAGTTGCAGATCAGTCATAAGATGAGTTTATATCCTCGGGTCCAAGCACATTGGGGCATGTGCACGGATATGTGAGTGTTAGCTGACAGTGCCCAGGGCAGCCCAAAGTGCACCATATTATATGTATATTACATCCCTGAACTAAGTGCAATAATTGGAGAAGAGAAGACTCTGAATTCACAACCGCAATAGTTACCAGTTAGATCAGAATAATTTTCATACAATGTTCACTTTCTGTGTACATACATTACATTACTGATCCTGAGTTACATCCTGTATTATACTCCAGAGCTGCACTCACTATTCTGCTGGTGCAGTCACTGTGTACATACATTACATTACTGATCCTGAGTTACATCCCATATTATACTCCAGAGCTGCACTCACTATTCTGCTGGTGCAGTCACTGTGTACATACATTACATTACTGATCCTGAGTTACCTCCTGTATTATACTCAGAGCTGCACTCACTATTCTGCTGGTGCAGTCACTGTGTACATACATTACATTACTGATACTGAGTTACATCCTGTATTATACTCCAGAGCTGCACTCACTATTCTGCTGGTGGAGTCACTGTGTACATACATTACATTACTGATCCTGAGTTACATCCTGTATTATACTCCAGAGCTGCACTCACTATTCTGCTGGTACAGTCACTGTGTACATACATTACTGATCCTGAGTTACATCCTGTATTATACCCAGAGCTGCACTCACTATTCTGCTGGTACAGTCACTGTGTACATACATTACATTACTGATCCTGAGTTACATCTGTATTATACTCCAGAGCTGCACTCACTATTCTGCTGGTGCAGTCACTGTGTACATACATTACTGATCCTGAGTTACATCCTGTATTATACCCAGAGCTGCACTCACTATTCTGCTGGTACAGTCACTGTGTACATACATTACATTACTGATCCTGAGTTACATCCTGTATTATACTCCAGAGCTGCACTCACTATTCTGCTGGTGCAGTCACTGTGTACATACATTACATTACTGATCCTGAGTTACATCCTGTATTATACCCCAGAGCTGCACTCACTATTCTGCTGGTGCAGTCACTGTGTACATACATTACATTACTGATCCTGAGTTACATCCTGTATTATACCCCAGAGCTGCACTCACTATTCTGCTGGTGCAGTCACTGTGTACATACATTACATTACTGATCCTGAGTTACATCCCATATTATACTCCAGAGTTGCACTCACTATTCTGCTGGTGCAGTCACTGTGTACATACATTACATTACTGATCCTGAGTTACATCCTGTATTATACCCAGAGCTGCACTCACTATTCTGCTGGTGCAGTCACTGTGTACATACATTACTGATCCTGAGTTACATCCTGTATTATACCCCAGAGCTGCACTCACTATTCTGCTGGTGCAGTCACTGTGTACATACATTACATTACTGATCCTGAGTTACATCCTGTATTATACTCCAGAGCTGCACTCACTATCTGCTGGTGCAGTCACTGTGTACATACATTACATTACTGATCCTGAGTTACATCCATATTATACTCCAGAGCTGCACTCACTATTCTGCTGGTACAGTCACTGTGTACATACATTACATTACTGATCCTGAGTTACATCCTGTATTATACCCCAGAGCTGCACTCACTATTCTGCTGGTGCAGTCACTGTGTACATACATTACTGATCCTGAGTTACATCCTGTATTATACCCCAGAGCTGCCCATTCTTACTGCAGTCACAGATATTTAACCATTTCACCTTCATCTTGTCTGACTTCTGAGCTTGTTCTTTTCTTTTTCTCCATTCACATCAAAGTTAAAGACAAATCTCCTGCCAGTCCTTGTATGGATCTGGCGTTGTGAGGTCACAGCTTGTACCTGCCTCGAGTCATCCCCTGGAGCGAGCGGTCCGACGGATTCTGCGCTTTGGATGTGAATGGAGATGACATCTACACGTCACTTAGGAGGGGTCAGAACATCCACACCCAGACTGTGCTGTCAGGAGCTCCTGAGTCACAGTCCTGATGTCACCTGTGCCGCGAGATAATGAGCGCTATTGTCCCCTTACCACCTATCATCCGGCCAACATACCGAGATTTATTATTGTCATTCACCGTCTACCCCCATAGCAGCGCATCCTCCACAGATCCCCCCCTACATAATGGAGAGCCCTCCGCAAATCCCCCTATAATGACGCGTCCTCCACAGATCCCCCCTACATAATGGAGAGCCCTCCGCAAATCCCCCTATAATGACACGTCCTCCACAGGTCCCCCCATAACAGTGCATCATCCACAGATCATCCATGACGGAACGTCCTCCACAGATCCCCCCCATCGCAGCGCGTCATCCACAGATCCCCCCCCTCCATAATTGCGCACCTTCTGCAAATCCCCCCCTGTAATGACGCGTCCTCCACAGATCCCCCCCATAACAGTGCATCATCCACAGATCACCCATGACGGCACGTCCTCCACAGATCCCCCATAGTAGCGCGTCCTCCACAGATCCCCCCCCCTCCATAATTGCGCGCCCTCCGCAAATCCCCCCTATAATGACACGTCCTCCACAGGTCCCCCCATAACAGTGCATCATCCACACATCACCCATAACGGCACGTCCTCCACAGATCCCCCCATAGCAGCGCGTCCTCCACAGATCCCCCCTCCATAATTGCTCACCCTCTGCAATCCCCCTATAATGACATGTCCTCCACAGATCCCCCCCATAACAGTGCATCATCCACAGATCACCCATAACGGCACTTCTCCACAGATCCCCCATAGCAGCGCGTCCTCCACAGATCCCCCCCTCCATAATTGCTCACCCTCTGCAAATCCCCCCCTATAATGACATGTCCTCACAGATCCCCCCATAACAGTGCATCATTCACAGATCACCCATAACGGCACTTCCTCCACAGATCCCCCCCATAGCAGCGCGTCCTCCACAGATCCCCCCCTACATAATGGAGAGCCCTCCGCAAATCCCCCCTATAATGACGCGTCCTCCACAGATCCCCCCTACATAATGGAGAGCCCTCTGCAAATCCCCCCTATAATGACACGTCCTCCACAGGTCCCCCCCATAACAGTGCATCATCCACAGATCATCCATGACGGAACGTCCTCCACAGATCCCCCCCATCGCAGCGCGTCATCCACAGATCCCCCCCTCCATAATTGCGCACCTTCTGCAAATCCCCCCCTGTAATGACGCGTCCTCCACAGATCCCCCCCATAACAGCGCATCATCCACAGATCACCCATGACGGCACGTCCTCCACAGATCCCCCCCATAGTAGCGCGTCCTCCACAGATCCCCCCCTCCATAATTGCGCGCCCTCCGCAAATCCCCCCTATAATGACACGTCCTCACAGGTCCCCCCATAACAGTGCATCATCCACAGATCATCCATGACGGAACGTCCTCCACAGATCCCCCCCATCGCAGCGCGTCATCCACAGATCCCCCCCCTCCATAATGCGCACCTTCTGAAAATCCCCCCCCTGTAATGACGCGTCCTCCACAGATCCCCCCCATAACAGTGCATCATCCACAGATCACCCATGACGGCACGTCCTCCACAGATCCCCCCATAGTAGCGCGTCCTCCACAGATCCCCCCCCCTCCATAATTGCGCGCCCTCCGCAAATCCCCCCTATAATGACACGTCCTCCACAGGTCCCCCCATAACAGTGCATCATCCACACATCACCCATAACGGCACGTCCTCCACAGATCCCCCCATAGCAGCGCGTCCTCCACAGATCCCCCCCTCCATAATTGCTCACCCTCTGCAAATCCCCCCTATAATGACATGTCCTCCACAGATCCCCCCCATAACAGTGCATCATCCACAGATCACCCATAACGGCACTTCCTCCACAGATCCCCCCATAGCAGCGCGTCCTCCACAGATCCCCCCCTCCATAATTGCTCACCCTCTGCAAATCCCCCCCTATAATGACATGTCCTCCACAGATCCCCCCCATAACAGTGCATTCTCCACAGATCCCCCCATAACGGCATTCCTCCACAGATCCCCCCCCATAGCAGCGCGTCCTCCCAAATCCCCCCCCCCTACATAATGGAGAGCCCTCCGCAAATCCCCCTATAATGACGCGTCCTCCACAGGTCCCCCCCATAACAGTGCATCATCCACAGATCATCCATGACGGAACGTCCTCCACAGATCCCCCCCATCGCAGCGCGTCATCCACAGATCCCCCCTCCATAATTGCGCACCTTCTGCAAATCCCCCCCTGTAATGACGCGTCCTCCACAGATCCCCCCATAACAGCGCATCATCCACAGATCACCCATGACGGCACGTCCTCCACAGATCCCCCCATAGTAGCGCGTCCTCCACAGATCCCCCCCTCCATAATTGCGCGCCCTCCGCAAATCCCCCCTATAATGACACGTCCTCCACAGGTCCCCCCATAACAGTGCATCATCCACACATCACCCATAACGGCACGTCCTCCACAGACCCCCCCATAGCAGCGCGTCCTCCACAGATCCCCCCCTCCATAATTGCTCACCCTCTGCAAATCCCCCCCTATAATGACATGTCCTCCACAGATCCCCCCCATAACAGTGCATCATCCACAGATCACCCATAACGGCACTTCCTCCACAGGCCCCCCCCTATAGCAGCGCGTCCTCCACAGATCCCCCCTCCATAATTGTGCACCCTCAGCAAATCCCCCCCTATAATGACATGTCCTCCACAGATCCCTTCCCCCCATAATGATGCATCCTCTGCAGATCCCCCCCTATAATGACGCATCCTCCACAGATCCCCCCATAACAGTGCATGATCCATAATGGCACGTCCTCCACAGATGCCCCCCATAACAGTGCGTTATCCACAGATCCCCCCATAACGGTGTGTCCCCCACAGATCCCCCCATAATGGTGTGTCCCCACAGATCCTTCTCCATAATGGCGCGTCCTCCACAGATCCCACCATAACAGCGCATCCTCTGCATATCCCCCTATATCAGTGGGTCACCATGCCGGTGATTCCCCCATAATGGTGCGTCCTCCACAGATCCCACCCCATAATGGCGCGTCCACCACAGATCCCCCCATAACAGCGCATCCTCCGCAGATTCCCCCCCATAACAGTGGGTCATGCAAGTGATACCCCATAACAGCGCAACAGCGCATCCTTGTCAGATCCCCCCATAACGGCGCGTCCTCCGCATATCCCCTATATCAGTGGGTCATCATGCAAGTGATCCCCCCATAACGGTGCGTCTCCGCAGGTGACAGTGGTCTGTGTCAGCCGCTCAGGGTCCTTTGTTTTGTAACTTTCCTCTTTCTCTTCTTTCCTTGTTACTTTGTATCTTTGCTGTTCTCTTGTTCCTGTGACGTCGATCATTTACACAGAAGCAGAGATTCCCAATAATAAAAATCCAGTAATCTAAAGCTAATTGCTGGACACCGACCCGTCCCGCCTTCTCCTATTCTTGTACATATTGCGACAGACAACTCAAAGTTGGTGACAAATCCGGCGTTACATCCACGTGATGGTGACGCCCGGACATCGCTCATTGCACTATGGTCACGGCACTGACTACAAGCAGAGATCTTGTAACTAGTGTGGAAATTAAACGAAAAAAAAAAAAGAGTACAAGGCAGGGGGGTAAAAAGGACAGAGACCTTGTTAAAGGGGTCGTACAGGATAAAATTCACATGGGTGCTTTCTTCTGAAAATAGCGCCACCACTGTCCACAGGACGTGTGTAGTAATTGCAGCCACACCCCATTCATTTCAGTGAAGCCTCTGTATCAGAAATGACCATGGAGAAGTGATAGGTTTGGAAGAAAGGAACAGTGTTATTTTACAATCTATAGAACTTTTTCAAGTACTTAGATTTTTGAGATTTGTAACTTCCTTTGAAATGACGGTGATCTCCTGTGGGTGCGACGTGAATGTCGTAATTTGGGAAACCCCTTTTATTTCCTCCTTTGTATTGAGGAAGCCTTCACCATTTCACTGTGGTCCATCAACAGGCACCATAATAATAATAATAATCTCTATTTATACAGCGCTAACATATTCCGCAGCGCTTTACAGTTTGCACACATTATCATCACTGTCCCTGATGGGGCTCACAATCTACATTCCCTATCAGTATGTGTTCAGCACGATGTGGTTGGGGGTCACTCTGCTTCCCGCTGCACATTCACATGATGTTGTGTCTGGAGCCTCGGTGGGAGCAGAGCTCAGATCGTGATACCGCTGTGTATCCACTGAGCGGAGGCTGATAATGGCAGCGTGGAGGGGACCTCATATATGTCTGCATTACGAGCACGTGTTTATCAGTCTTCAGAAGTGGTCCTGGATTTATTTTCTCTTTCTCCAGTGGTCCTTGTGGAAGGAGAGCTCCTCCCTGCAACCCTGTGGTCAGAGAGCTTATCATAGTTGTTTAATGCTTACTCATTAGTGGCCTAAGAAGGCGACGTGTTCCATGGTCCCGTCCCTGGCGTGGTCCCGTCCCTGGCGTGGTCCGCGGTCCCGTCCCTGGCGTGGTCCGCGGTCCCGTCCCTGGTGTGCTCCGCAGTCCCGTCCCTGGCGTGGTCCCGTCCCTGGTGTGTTCCGCGGTCCCGTCCCTGGCTTGTTCCGCGGTCCGTCCCTGGCGTGGTCCCGTCCCTGGCGTGTTCCGCGGTCCCGTCCCTGGCATGTTCCGCGGTCCTGTCCCTGGCGTGTTCCGCGGTCCGTCCCTGGCGTGGTCCCGTCCCTGGCGTGGTCCCGTCCCTGGCGTGGTCCCGTCCCTGGCGTGGTCCCGTCCCTGGCCGTGGGTTTTCCCTGGTCCCGTCCCTGGCATGGTCCCGTCCCTGGCGTGTTCCGCGGTCCCGTCCCTGGCGTGTTGCGCGGTCCTGTCCCTGGCGTGTTGCGCGGTCCTGTCCCTGGCGTGGTCCCGTCCCTGGCGTGGTCCCGTCCCTGGCGCGGTCCGTCCCTGGCGTGGTCCCGTCCCTGGCGTGGTGCCGTCCCTGGCGTGTTCCGCGGTCCGTCCCTGGCGTGGTCCCGTCCCTGGCGTGGTCCCGTCCCTGGCGTGTTCCGCGGTCCCGTCCCTGGCGTGTTCCGCTGTCCCGTCCCTGGCATGTTCTGCGGTCCCGTCCCTGGCGTGTTCCGCAGTCCTGTCCCTGGCGTGTTCTGCGGTCCTGTCACTGGCGTGTTCCATGGTCCCGTCCCTGGCGTGGTCCCATCCCTGGCGTGTTCCGCGGTCACGTCCCTGGCATGGTCCTGTCCCTGGCTGTCCGCGTTCCCATCCCTGGCAGTTGTGAGCAGAGTCATGGTGCTTCTTTGTGGCCCTAGTGGACATAGAGATCCCCCTGTGGTCAGAACGCGCCACCCTGATGGCCCCACATGTCATGGATCACTTTTCTGGTGTATTGATTTTCTGATCCCATCACAATGGTTTTTTGTTTTTTTTAGATTTCGTTAGCTATGAGGCTGGGGGATTATCCGTAACCTCAACCTGTAGGGAAATGGCTCTGTATATAAGCACATGGCGGGCCCTGTGTCCCCGGGGCCCGGTGCGAGCACTGACCCTATATCTGCTCTGCCTGCACAGGCTCCGCACCGCGGATCATCCGTCCTGGCCGTGTGCCACCATCTGGACTCCCGGTGCTCGGATTTCCATGGGCTCAGTGTAATCTGTGCCCGCGGTCAGGGGTCGGGCCGCTCTGTGGTGCTGACTCCGGTCATTAACCCCACATAGGCGGATTATACTGTATATAATGTCTCCATAACGAGCCTGAGCCTGGTGCACCGAGCAGCATGACTGCATTATTGAGGAGCAGCGTCAGGAGGACGAGCGGCCCAGAATCCCACGGGGAATATTCCGATATCAGTGCAGCGGGGCCGTCCGTGCCGGGGCGTAGCGGCGTGCCGGGCCGTAGCGGGGCCGATCACATAAGAGCTATAGACACAGGTGGTACACGGATGTAGGTGCAGGGGTCCGACCACAGGAGCATATAGGCTATAATATATGGAGGCGGAACACGACATGCCCACTTCTAGAGGAAGATTTACCCGCGGCTCTTCCGTCTTTTAGCCCTATCTGAGTGGATGCCCCAACAAAACCCAGATATTTGTAGAGTTAGCAACATGCGTCCCCACCGCCGACCAGTGTGTGCCGGAAAAACCCATTGGGGGCAGATAGTCGCCTGTAGGAACCAATCATCTCTTCTTTTTGGCATAAACCTGCCCATGGAGCAGGACTGCAGCTTTACAACTGCAGAACTAAAAAAAACTATTTAATGATCGCTGGTCGTCAGTGGGGGGTCACTGGTCGCCAGTAGGGGATTCACCGGTGGGGGGTCACTGGTCGCCAGTAGGGGGGGTCACACTGGTAGGGGGTCACTGGGTAGGGGTAAGTCACTGGTTGCCAGTGGGGTCACTGGTAGGGGTCACTGGTTGCCGTAGGGGTATGGGGGTCACTGGTCCTGTAGGGGGGTCACTGGTAGGGGGTCACTGGTTGCTAAGGGGTCATGGTAGGGGGTGGGTCAGGTTGCCAGTAGGGGGTTGTAGGGGTCACTGTGCCAGGGGGGTCACCTGTAGGGGGGTCACTGTGGGGTCTGTTGCCGGTAGGGGGGTCACTGATTCAGGCTGAGTTCTACTTTTAGTATTGGTGATTCCTTTCTTCTATAATTTATGGGGATGAGAATATTGATGATGATGATGATGATGATGATGATGATGATGATGATGATGATCTCTGATATCCCAGATTAATGTGAAATCGGGATGAATAATTCATATCTTTCCTTTCCTTCCTTTTAGGATTTTTGGCTTTTGACCTGCAGCCATGTCCTATCCCAATGCCCCCCACCATACGATGATCGAGACCCTTTAAATTACCCTGGTGGGTACAACCAGCCTGGTGGATACCCTCCACCTGCGGACACCCTCCCAGCAATTACCCACAGCCTGGTGGCTATCCTCCTCCGTACGGACAGCCTGGTGGATTCTACCCACAGCCTCAGCCTGGGGGATATCCTCAGCCTGGGGGATATCCTCAGCCGGGGGGTTATCCAGAACCAGGACATAATGAGCCCCCAAGCCGGTGATGCCGATGCTCCCCAACATTCCTATGAACCCCGGTAAGTGCCGGACGCCTTGAGATGCTTCCTCCTCATGGGCTGTTTCTTCTTGGTCCAGATCAGGGAGGTTTGGGCTCATCAGTGCAGACGGGCCGCGGTGGCCGCCATTGCTGGGGAGATGTACAGGACTTGTGACCTGTTATATTAATCTTCATTATCCGCAGGCGATTCCGACATCTACAACACCTCCGGGGACGGCCAGTTCGGCTCTTGGGATGACAAAGCCGTGCGACACGCGTTCATCCGTAAGGTGAGTCCTCAGACGCGCCAGGCCTAATATACTTTATTGGACCAGTAAGACAAAACCGATAATGCAGGGGAGGGGCGCGATCATCCGACACTTGATACGGGCGCCGAACGTCAAAGAATTAGATCCTAAAGTAAAGACTTTCCTGTAGATAATAAATCAGGCGTCCATCGCTCAACCTTGGAAAAAAATCAAAACTGCCATTTTGTGTTTACAGCTCCTCAGCAGACCTATGTGTCTCCATGGTAACAGACTACAAACACACGCTGTGTAGTCTGATCCTGCTGTCGTGCATTACTCCGCTCCTTTATCTACGGTGTATGGTTATGAAGAAGAGGGGAGAGGATCACGTAGCGTCTGACTACGCAGGGTGTGTTTTGTAGTCTGTTACCATGGAAACACATGAGTGCATAGAAGTGCTGTATTGAAAATAGGGGAACATTTTTAATCAAGAATATTTGTAAAGTTGGAAGTTTTTTTAGGGGCATTAGAGCAATAAAATAAGCTTGGTTGCAAAAGTATTCATATCCTTAAATTTTAAAGAAACAAATGATTTGTCTCTGCAGCTCTTTCTCAGTTCGGGGGTCCGCAGAGTAGAGAGGGGATGGTAGTTACAGCATTGCCTGCGCTCGCATTGTTGATTTTGTGTTCTTGTTTTTCAGGTTTACGCCATCATATCGCTGCAGTTATTGGTCACGGTGGCGATCATCGCAGTCTTCACCTTTGGGGTAGGTTTCATCTCCTGTTCAGGGAACATCTTGTCATCTTCGTCCTGATATTTCCTGTAGGGCGGTATTCACACGCAGGGTTGTCAGTGATGACTGTGGAAGCAGATTAGCAACTGATCTGACGGATGGTATTGGGCGCGTTCACATGGGGGTATTATGGGGGCAGGAACTGGTGATTTGTCTGCACAATATATCACGGCAATATAAGAAGCTGCTGTTGATTTTCCCTCTGACTGACGGCCGTGTGTCTCGTGCAGGGAACCAGTCTACACGTTTGTGAGGAGGAATCCGGCTGTGTATTATGCATCCTAGTGAGTATACGCCGCGCTGCCTGCCGTATATACCCAGGAGCTCTGCCTAGTGTATGCTGTTGTGCCTCCTCCTTCACAGCGCCGTCTTCTTTGTTAGTACTTGGTTTCTTGCCTGCTGTCAGGGTCCGAGGTAAGTCTCTATACTCCAGAGCTGCACTCACTATTCTGCTGGTGCAGTCACTGTGTACATACATTACTGATCCTGAGTTACATCCTGTATTATACCCCAGAGCTGCACTCACTATTCTGCTGGTGCAGTCACTGTGTACATACATTACATTACTGATCTGAGTTCATCCGTATTATACCC
>JARQOD010000007.1:89373485-89388053 GCA_033576555.1 Oophaga sylvatica | reverse complement strand
CATCTATATATAACCAGGGGCAGCAGCATTACACCAGTCACTGGGGCGTGCATCAGTCTTATATAACCAGGGGCAGCAGCATTACACCAGTCACTGAGCGTGCATCATTCTATATATAACCAGGGCAGCAGCATTACACCGGTCACTGAGCGTGCATCAGTCTATATATAACCAGGGGCAGCAGCATTACACCGGTCACTGAGCGTGCATCAGTCTATATATAACCAGGGCAGCAGCATTACACAGTCACTGAGCGTGCATCAGTCTATATAATAACCAGGGGCAGCAGCATTACTCCAGTCACTGAGCGTGCATCAGTCTATATATAACCAGGGGCAGCAGCATTACACCGGTCACTGAGCGTGCATCAGTCTATATATAACCAGGGGCAGCAGCATTACTCCAGTCACTGAGCGTGCATCAGTCTATATATAACCAGGGGCAGCAGCATTACTCCAGTCACTGAGCGTGCATCAGTCTATATATAACCAGGGGCAGCAGCATTACTGCCAGTCATTGACGCGCGCATCCCAGTCATATATATATAACCAGGGGCAGCAGCATTACATCCGAGTCACTGAGCGACTGGCATCATTCTATATATAACCAGGGGCAGCAGCATTACACCAGTCACTGAGCGTGCATCATCTATATATAACCAGGGGCAGCAGCATTACACCAGTCACTGAGCGTGCATCAGTCTATATATAACCAGGGGCAGCAGCATTACACCGGTCACTGAGCGTGCATCATTCTATATATAACCAGGGGCAGCAGCATTACACCAGTCACTGAGCGTGCATCAGTCTATATATACCAGGGGCAGCAGCATTACACCAGTCACTGTATCAGTCTATATATAACCAGGGCGCAGCATTACACCAGTCACTGAGCGTGCATCAGTCTATATAACCAGGGGCAGCAGCATTACACCAGTCACTGATCAGTCTATCATAACCAGGGGCAGCAGCATTACACCGTCACTGAGCGTGCATCATTCTATATATAAACCAGGGGCGCAGCATTACACCAGTCACTGAGCGTGCATCATTCTATATATAACCAGGGGCAGCAGCATTACACCAGTCACTGAGCGTGCATCATTCTATATAAACCAGGGGCAGCAGCATTACACCGGTCACTGAGTGCATCAGTCTATTTATAACCAGGGGCAGCAGCATTACACCGGTCACTGAGCGTGCATCATTCTATATATAACCAGGGGCAGCAGCATTACTCCAGTCACTGAGCGTGCATCAGTCTATATAAAACCAGGGGCTGCAGCATTACACCGTCACTGAGCGTGCATCATTCTATATATAACCAGGGGCAGCGGTCACTGAGCGTGCATCAGTCTATATATGACCAGGGGCAGCAGCATTACACCAGTCATTGATCAGTCTATACATAACCAGGGCAGCATTACTCCAGTCACTGAGTGTGCATCATTCTATACATAACCAGGGGCGCAGCATTACACCAGTCACTGAGCGTGCATCATCTATATATAACCAGGGGCAGCAGCATTACACCAGTCACTGAGGGTGCATCATTCTATATATAACCAGGGGCATGCAGCATTACACCAGTCACTGAGCGTGCATCATCTATATATAACCAGGGGCAGCAGCATTACACCAGTCACTGAGCGTGCATCAGTCTATATATAACCAGGGGCAGCAGCATTACACCGGTCACTGAGCGCGCATCAGTCTATATATGACCAGGGGTAGCAGCATTACACCAGTCACTGAGCGTGCATCATTCTATATATAACCAGGGGCAGCAGCATTACACCAGTCACTGAGCGTGCATCAGTCTATATATGACCAGGGGTAGCAGCATTACACCAGTCACTGAGCGTGCATCATTCTATATATAACCAGGGGCAGCAGCATTACACCGGTCACTGAGCGTGCATCAGTCTATATATGACCAGGGGTAGCAGCATTACACCAGTCACTGAGCGTGCATCATTCTATATATAACCAGGGGCAGCAGCATTACACCAGTCACTGAGCGTGCATCAGTCTATTATACCAGGGGTAGCAGCATTACACCAGTCACTGAGCGTGCATCATTCTAATATATAACCAGGGGCAGCAGCATTACACCGTCACTGAGCGTGCATCAGTCTATTTATAACCAGGGGCAGCAGCATTACACCGTCACTGAGCGTGCATTAGTCTATATATAACCAGGGGCAGCAGCATTACACCGGTCACTGAGCGTGCATCAGTCTATATATAACCAGGGGCAGCAGCATTACTCCAGTCACTGATCAGTCTACATTGCCCCCAGTCACTACAGGGGCAGCAGCATTACTCCAGTCACTGATCAGTCTATATTGCCCCCAGTCACTACAGGGGCAGCAGCATTACTCCAGTCACTGATCAGTCTACATTGCCCCCAGTCACTACAGGGGCAGCAGCATTACTCCAGTCATTGATCATGCATCAGTCTATATGGCCCCAGTCGGTGCAGGGGCTGCAGAGCTTTGCAGATGGTGCCTGCTCTCTGCTTGTTGCTTCTGCTCATCTCCCGCCCTGCGCCGCCCTCTGAGGTTGGAGCTTTTCAGACGCTCCCTGGTCGGTTTCCAGGCTCCCCTTCAGCAAACCTCCTCCTCCTAGAGCAAAGTATACATGTAAAAAATGAAACCTTGGCTTCAGCCTGCAGGGGCCCCGGGTCTCGTCATGATCTCCCCTAGAGGGCCCCTGTCAGGGAGGCTGGAGGCAGAGCAGGACTCCCCTGATGAAGGAGGCCCAGAGGAATCCAGCACTTCACCATCAAACAACTTGTTTTTCTGAAGAATGTCAGAAGTCTTAAAGGGGCGACGCTGATAGCTGGGCCCCTCCTGTCCCTCCCACGCTCAGTATGTGCTGCCAGCTGTGCCCACCGACTGGATGGCATCACAGCTTGTAAATGGGGCAGTGGTGATGGGGAACATGGAAGCTGCAGGAACTAAAGACACAGGAGGTGAACAATTCGCAAAAACTGAAAAATGGAAGATCTCGAACAACCAGCGATGATATACAAACGACCTCAGAAATCTGCGAGCGGTCCTTGGGGACAAGAATCTTCAATGTGGCACAAGATTCACTGAACATTGAATAAATGAACATATAGAATCATTTGGAGCAAAAAAAAAAAATCATAAAAATGAATGTAGGGTGCAAATAGTGAATTGGCTAAAAACATTTGGAATATAAAACACAACAATGGTGAAAAGAGGAAAAAAACACGAGCAGGAAGAATGCAGTCGTCAAAGGCAGAAGAAGAAATTGCTTCAAAACAAAAAAATTACCAATAAACAAGCAGAAATGCAGCAATGAATCTTGTCCACAAAGTTCTCTGGTCCGGGAGTGGAGACCATTTTGGTCATAATTTGCACCACTTTCTTTTTTTTTTGCAAACATTATGATTTGTTGGCTGTGCTTACCACATCTCCTCTGAGCTCCACCCACTTGCCAAAACTAGTCGAAAAACATGCGAAATGCACAAACATTTTTCAACATTTTCAACAGTTTTGCAGCAGAATTCTGCAGACAATAGGACAGGTTCCCTCTCCTAATTTCAGCTGATCACAGGGGTCACCAGGGCAGGTTGATACCCATCCTGTGATGCATCCAGCACTGGATTGTGGTTTTCCTTTCCAGTGAAAATGTCGCCATCCCTCCCCCATCACAGGAGTGAACGGAGCCGTGGATTTTGTAAACCGTTGTAACAAAAAAGTGGTCAGAAAAATAACGATGCCACATATTTATTAAGATCTCTGCTTGCTGTTCGTTAATGGAAACATTCTCATTTCCAAATGAAAATCTGCCCTTCCATTTCGTACTGGAGCATAGTTTGTTACAGTGTATCAGATTTATTTATTTCTTATGGCAAATCCTGTACTTGTGGGACCCAGTGATAATATCACAACTGATCGCTCCCAGGGGCCCCGCCATGGGTCTTGCAGCAGCTCCACCCTTCCTCAGCAGTGCCAGGGAAACTCAGTCTCTCCAATCCTAAGAGATTTTAACCTTTTTATCTTTTTTCCAGATATCTCTGATGTCCAAAAAGTTTTGCATTAGACTCATTACCCTCAGAGGACCATGCAAGTCCTACTTAACCCGACTTCCTGGAGAATCTGTGACAGCTGCCTCTGTGGCATGTGGAACTTCTATAGCAGCATTCACAATGTAGAACATTGGCCCTAAACTTTGGGAGGTTCTGCAGCAGCTGAATCTGTGCTACCATGTAGTTTACCGCACTACTTTCCTAATCTTGAGTGAACAAGAGGTTCTGCAGCTATTATAGTCTGATTTCCAATAAGGGAATTTATTTTCATGTCTTGAAGCTGTCAAGATGTTCTGCAGCAGCTGCACCTTGATTTCTAATTTTGGCAGTTCTTTCAAAAACACAGGACCTGATTGATCACAGTGTTTTCACCAGAAATCTGGGGTAAAACACTTTGATAAGTCAAAAGGGGAATGTTTTTCCTTGTGGAGAGGGCCAAGCCGGCATAACAGACAGATTTTTGCCAACTACCTGCCTGTTGTGCCCGATGCAGATCTCTGCCAGCACAGAGTGGTCACAGATTCAGCGGCTTCCGAAGACCTCATGTTGACAGAGCAGCTGGTTCTTTTCCTCTCTGCTCTGTTGACAAGGGTGTGACTGCCGATGTCATGCTGATTGATAGCCAGCTCCATGCTGCCTAACTGGGGGGAGCCGGCGATCAATCAGCATGACATCGGCAGTCACACCCTGTCAACAGAGCAGCCCAGGA
This sequence comes from Oophaga sylvatica, assembly GCA_033576555.1. Classification (NCBI taxonomy): domain Eukaryota; kingdom Metazoa; phylum Chordata; class Amphibia; order Anura; family Dendrobatidae; genus Oophaga; species Oophaga sylvatica. Next base: position 89,383,282 of record JARQOD010000007.1, on the reverse strand, counting down.
GAAGAAGAGCTGCTCTGTTGATATGGAGTTACTGAATTGCCAGCAAAAGCGATTAGTGACTACTCTGAGCCGGCGCCGAGTAGAACAGGCAGGTAGCAACTGATTGCAACTACCAATCTTTTAGTTTTTAGAAGTCTAGCGCCACCTCTCTGAAGAGGCAGTTTGCATATTTGATAATAAAATGCACAAAAAAATTGCGACTTCTGATGTTTTTTTTACGCAAGTTTTGTCCAGTCCCTACCAGATTTGCAGAGCTGGGGCATGTGTCCCAGATCGTCTAATTCATGACAAGTACGCAAATGGAGTAAGATTTGTGGTGAGGCGAACATCACTTCTCAGGCGTGAACAATGAACAAGAATATAACTACTATAATACTGCCCATATGTACAAGAATATAACTACTATAATACTGCCCCTATATACAAGAATATAACTACTATAATACTGCTCCTATGTACAAGAATATAACTACTATAATACTGCTCCTATGTACAAGAATATAATTACTATAATACTGACCACTATGTACAAGAATATAACTACTATAATACTGTCCCTATGTACAATAATATAACTACTATAATACTGCCCCTATGTACAAGAATATAACTACTATAATACTGCCCCTATGTACAAGAATATAACTACTATAATACTGCCCCCTATGTACAAGAATATAACTACTATAATACTGCTCCTATATACAAGAATATAACTACTATAATACTGCTCCTATGTACAAGAATATAACTACTATAATACTGCTCCTATATACAAGAATATAACTACTATAATACTGCTCCTATGTACAAGAATATAACTACTATAATACTGCCCCTATGTACAAGAATATAATTACTATAATACTGACCACTATGTACAAGAATATAACTACTATAATACTGTCCCTATGTACAATAATATAACTACTATAATACTGCCCTCTATGTACAAGAATATAACTACTATAATACTGCCCCTATGTACAAGAATATAACTACTATAATCCTGTCCCTATGTACAAGAATATAACTACTATAATACTGTCCCTATGTACAAGAATATAACTACTATAATACTGTCCCCTATGTACAAGAATATAACTACTATAATACTGTCCCCTATGTACAAGAATATAGCTACTATAATACTGCTCCTATGTACAAGAATATAACTACTATAATACTGTCCCCTATGTACAAGAATATAGCTACTATAATACTGCCCCTATGTACAAGAATATAACTACTATAATACTGCCCTATGTACAAGAATATAACTACTATAATACTGCTCCCTTTACAAGAATATAACTACTATAATACTGCCTCTATGTACAATAATATAACTACTATAATACTGCCCTCTATGTACAAGAATATAACTACTATAATACTGCCCCTATCTACAAGAATATGACTGCTATAATATTGCCCCTATGTACAAGAATATAACTACTATAATACTGCCCCTATGTACAAGAATATAACTACTATAATACTGCTCCTATGTACAAGAATATAACTACTATAATACTGCCCCTATGTACAAGAATATAACTACTATAATACTGCTCCTATGTACAAGAATATAACTACTATAATACTGCCCCTATGTACAAGAATATAACTACTATAATACTGCCCCTATGTACAAGAATATAACTACTATAATACTGCTCCCTATGTACAAGAATATAACTGCTATAATACTGCCCCTATGTACAAGAATATAAGTACTATAATACTGCCCCTATGTACAAGAATATAACTACTATAATACTGCCCCTATGTACAAGAATATAACTACTATAATACTGCCCCTATGTACAAGAATATAACTACTATAATACTGCTCCTAAGTACAAGAATATAACTACTATAATACTGCTCCTAAGTACAAGAATATAACTACTATAATACTGTCCCCTATGTACAAGAATATAACTACTATAATACTGCCCCTATCTACAAGAATATGACTGCTATAATACTGCTCCTATGTACAAGGATATAACTACTATAATATTGCATATATGAAAAAGTGCTGCTCAGCCTGACCCTACACCAGGGGAACTAAGTGGGCACAGTGAAAACTAGAGACGTATAGATCAATATATTCTTTTATTTATAGAAAAATGACAACAAAAATCAATTAAAAACAGATTTGTCTTGTGTGAGAGACGAAGGAAAAGAGTGTGCAGCAAGTATAGATATGTTACAAAGAGATACACCTTTATAAAGCATAAAGTAGCTCCTTAGATGAATTTTTCCTACTCTGCTCAATATCCTGTAGCGTTACACAATCTGATGTTTATATGATAGATACAAGAATTGAAAAAATGAAGAAAGTATATATTTTCCATAAACAGGGCTGAAAGGCACAACCATAATATGACTGAAGTATCATATCCACAGGGCAGCACAGTGTTAAAGTGCTTGTGCATAAAGTGGAATTATCACTGTGTTTTCCGAGTGGGATAGTAATGACCTGTAATATAATAAGGTAATTATAGAAAAAAGTGCTTGTGCATATATAGGGAAAACTATCAGTCTATGGCCGGGGTCACACTCGCGAGTGCAGTGCCAGAAACTCGCGCATCAATACCTGAAACTGCAAATGATTTTTGTTGTAATTTTTCTATTTATTAATATTTATTTATATAGTGCATATGATTCCATGGTGCAGTAATTTTTTTTATAAATAAAAGACTACGTTGTATACGTCTCTATTGGTCACTTAGTCCCCTGGTGTAGGGTCACACTGGGCGACATCTCTTCATTTACAGACAGCTCTGGGACACTTTATTTTATCGTGGACCATTGATGTCTTGATAATATTGCCCCTGATTTCCAGCAGTCCTTTTCCAGCCCCAGAGGTATCCAGAGGCTCTGGAATAGCTACCCCTCCTGTCCAGTTGTGCACTGGTGGGTTCAAGAGTTTCTGCAGCAGCTGCCCCCTGGCGGACTTCCTCCCACCCGTGCAGTGACCCCGGGGTGAGGAAGGAATGAGCTCACTCCCCCTCATTGAATAACATTGTCTCAGTGTGAGCAGAGCGAGCGGCCCCCAGTGGGCGCTGGAGGTATCGCCGCTTTAATTGGGGTCCCTTGAAACCGCCCCTGGTTCCATGTTTGTATCCGAGCTGTGAGCGGAGAACTCCATGTTGTAACAAAGTTTCCAGCAATCTCCCTTTTTTGTTTTTTTTTTTTCTTTCTTTTTTTTCTCCCTTCCCCCGCTCGGTGGCCGTCCCCTCCATGCCCTCCGTCCTCTCCCCTTCCCGCCCTGTATTCCTTAATTCTCCATCCAACCCCAAACCCCGAGGTAGGAAGAAGTGAGCGGACTCCTGCAGGATCCAAATCCGGGGAGGTGTGATGGACAATCCGTCCATATTCACCCAGGTCAGCAGAGAAGATGTGAGCTCTCCCCTGCAGGAGAAAGGTGAGTGCACGTACTGGGGGGCGAGGGGGCCCCAATATTACCCCCGCACATGGGGGCTGCACAGCTCTCTGCTCACGCTCTTTATTTGGGCTCTTTTTTTTCTTATGGATGTTTTTTCCTTTTTTCAGTCTGTGTATCCTGTACTGAGCTGTGCCAACCCCTCACCCCCATATTTTAACTGTGAACCCCAATATTACAAAATACACTTGGGCATTGCAACCCTGCGTCTCTGCATTTCCTCTACACCCTGCACTTGTAGGGTTAATTGATTTAGCAGGTAATACAGGGGGTTGACAGATAAGGGGGCGGGGCAGTGGAATGTGTCACAGGTCCTGGACCCTCTGGTGACAGCCAGTGAGCTGGTTCTAGATTCTGGCACTTGTTGGGGTGCACATGTGCCATCTGGGGGTAGAGCTGTGACCTCTGCAGGATCCAGGGTCAGTGGTGGCTGCAGGGTCAGCATTTAACCCTTTGCTGCGCGTCACATTGTTGACAGCTCAGCAGGACTGACCTCTGACCCTGAAGTGTCCCTGATCTTAGTGATCCCTGTGCCCATGGATCAGATAAGACACAGTTCTTCCAGATTCTTCAGAGGAGCTTGTTTAAACAGCAAATAAAGGGAATAAGGAATTTTTGGCGTGTGGCCCATAGCTGTGTCCCGGGGCCTTGCCGCGGTGTGTGCCTGCTATTCCATGTGTATTTGCGCTGGTTATGGTTTTTGGAGGTGCACGTGCAGCTGGGGGTCCTGGTGGTCACTAGCACTGAGGACTGTTTTGGTTTTCACAGTTTTGACTCCTGACCCGCCGCACTCCACAGATGAAGCCTTTTGTTACTAAATTGAAAGCAGAAATACTTTTCTTCAAAGCCTTTTTGTACAAGAACCAGAAAGTGAAAGTGTCTGATTATCACTGCTTGATTGTCAGCTCTTCAGTTCAGGAAATCTGTAACAAATAGTTAAGTGTTGCTTATAAGGTCAGAGGGACAATATGATTGCAATATTTGGGGCCCAAGTGATGAGGAAACTGCACTAATTAGCAAATTGTGACAGATTTTCTCCCTCCCCATTGGGCTTTATATACATTTTTTGAAGTAGCAGAAAATTGCGTCATGTAAGCGATGATTCCAGCTGCCGGTCAGAATGAATAATGTAGGGACCCCGTAAGCCGCTTCTAGAGGTGTGTGTGGATTATAAAGGTGCATGAATAATACAAGCTGAGCCTTTCCATCATCCATAAGGTCCCTGGGCCCGGCAGCTCTTGTCTGAATCATTCAATCATGTATACTCATCGTGTTGTATCATCTACTAATTGACGTTTCCATTTTCAGTGTCTCTTCAGTATATATAATATACTGTACATGGTGATATGTCATGATGTGCTCTAACCCCTCACCCACCAGATGTCAACACCGCTACATCCCTCCAATCAGCTGTTATCGTATTGGCACCAGTTAAATGTTCATTCTTCCCACTGTGAAGGGAGGGACGCAGCACCCATTGATATTAATGAATGTCCATTGATGCCAGAGATCCCCCTGGAAGACTCTCCTGCCCAATGCGACAATGGGTGTGAAGAGTCACAACTGGGTACTGGGTGGTATAGTGCCGGGAGTCTCCTACATGGGTCTCCTGGAAAGAAATATTTCCTCCTCCCCTGGTTGTGTTGGATCCTGGTTTTCTATTCCCAGTTTTATTCTTGGACTGATGTTTGCCTTTGAGACCTCTGTGGGTTCAGTGACCTCCATGACAATAAATTTGTAAATAAATAAATGTATATTTATATTTAATAACCCATCAGTGCCCTCCAGGGTCCACACATCTCATAGTAGACAGGAACGTGGCTCACAGAACATGGTATGTCCTGTTCAGTCTTTAAACTTGGAACTACCTACTGTCTGATGTAAAAGACCACAAAATCTTATCTATGGGAGGAAAAATCACTGTGGTTTCTAACTGTCAGCAACCGATCTGATGCAACTAATGCCACTGACGGAACCACAATGGACCATGTGCCCCGGAGCGAGAATGAGGTCTGTATACAAGACTGCAACACTAGTCACACGAAGCAGAATAACCTTTACACCTGCACTAACTACTACAGTATAATACTGCCCCTATACACAGAAAATAACTACTATAATACTGCTCCTATGTACAAGAATATAACTACTATAATACTACCCCTATATACAGAAATATAACTACTATAATACTGCTCCTATGTACAAGAATATAACTACTGTAATACTGCTCCTATGTACAAGAATATAACTACTATAATACTGCACCTATGTACAAGAATATAACTACTATAATACTGCACCTATGTACAAGAATATAACTACTATAATACTGCTCCTATGTACAAGAATATAACTACTATAATACTGCTCCTATGTACAAGAATATACTACTATAATACTGCTCCTATGTACAAGAATATAACTACTATAATACTGCTCCTATGTACAAGAATATAACTACTATAATACTGCCCCTATGTGCAAGAATATAACTACTATAATACTGCTCCTATGTACAAGAATATAACTACTATAATACTGCCCCTATGTACAAGAATATAACTACTATAATACTGCCCCTATGTGCAAGAATATAACTACTATAATACTGCTCCTATGTACAAGAATATAACTACTATAATACTGCTCCTATGTACAAGAATATAACTACTATAATACTGCTCCTATGTACAAGAGTATAACTACTATAATACTGCTCCTATGTACAAGAATATAACTACTAATACTGCCCCCATGTACAAGAATATAACTACTATAATACTGCCCTATGTACAAGAATATAACTACTATAATACTGCTCCTATGTACAAGAATATAACTACTATAATACTGCTCCTATGTACAAGAATATAACTACTATAATACTGCTCCTATGTACAAGAATATAACTACTATAATTTAAAGTGTAATTAATCATATAAATTAATAGCATCACTCAGATGCGCCATCCTTTTCTGATCGGACTGCCACTGTGTCTTGTGGCTGATGTATTGTTGTGGGCCTTCACACCCGTTTTTTGGCCATAATGCAGAGGAACAGCAGCACACCCTTAATAAAGTGAATATGGCCACACTGCAGTCTGTATAGCCAGATGTTGTGTTGGGGGCACTAGTGTTCAAATATCTGGAGGGGTCAGAGTGCTGCAGCTCCTCCACTTCCAGGATCAGGGGTCCAAAGTTCTGACCCCAGAAGTCATAAAGTGATAGTTTATCCTGGCTATATGACATCATTAGATGGAATGCCACTTTAAACGGTCTGGGCTGCAAGTTGATACAATGTATCAGTTTAAATAAAATGTAACAAACTGCTTTCTTTAATCAGAGGTTTTTGCTGATTTGATAAAATTGTAACAGACCCTCAGCTGTGACATCCTTTAGGTCTGTATAAGTTTTAACCCCTGGATGTAATAAAAAAATGTTTCTGTATTGAAGGCCACTTAAGCGGAGGTAAGACAGGCAGAATGTGCCAATGTTATCACGGTGACCCACGCTTTGTGATCACTTTAGGCCCGGTGTGTCGGACGCTTTTTGCTTTCATTCATCAATGCTTGGTTGGCTCGCTTTAGACCAATATAATATAATATTTGTGTCCTGTCTGTTTTTATTGTTGCATAGTAGTGGGGTATGGCGTGTCAGCGCTCCTCTCGCCCTCGTGTAATGCTTGTGGATGTGAATTTTGATGGGCAGTTTGCAGTATTGGATTCTGCATTGATCTTCTTTGTTACCCAGCTTTCCCAGAAAAAGATATAACCCTATGTCTCCAGTGCACGCTCTCATACTGGGGATCCGGGGATCCCGCTGTGGTCTGTACTAGCTGCCTGTGTCCTGGCAGGGTGTTAGGGTGTGGCTGGAGTTGACACTTGCTGCCCACGCAGGGAGGTGAGCGACGTGCACAAGAGGCGCCTTTCCCCCATTTCTGAGAGCACTGAAGGCTCGTGGTGTCGCTGATCCGTGGCTTTCTTTCTGCATTCATGAACTGGGGCTCCTACAGGGAACAGAAGATGATCTACAGATCTGAAAAATATCTAGAGGATTGGGGAAAAGTTTATTCTGATTCTGCAGAAATGGAGCAGAATGTGGGCACAATGTATGGAATCATCCTCTAAGTGCTTCTGGGAAAGCTGGTGACAACCAACGTGGCCAGTGGCTCAGCTTCCTAAACCCTAAACCTGGTAACTCTACACAGATTGGCACATACCGTATCTGCTGTGCTGCCACTAGGATGGGCCGGGGTTGTCACCCAGCTTTCCAGGCACCAGCAGAGGCAGTTCTCCATGGCTACGTGGTGATGGGTGAGTGGAGAGTGTCACGTGTTATATGAGAACTCGTTCACCTGCTTGGTCTGATCGATGCGGATGTCAAGACCAGAGATAAATGTCGCTATAACCTTATATCTCTCCTGTCATTTATCCCCAGGAATTGTGCTGTAAATGATTCCCAGCAGCGGCTTCCCTGTCCACATTATAGGGGGCGTACAGGACACTGACACTGGGGGTACAGGATAATGACGCTGATACTTGGGGTACAGGACACTGACACTGGGGGGTACAGGATAGTGATGCTGATACTTGGGGTACAGGACACTGACACTGGGGGTACAGGATAATGACTCTGATACTTGGGGTACAGGACACTGACCCTGGGGGTACAGGATGACGGTGATACTTGGGGTACAGGACACTGACACTGGGGTACAGGATTAATGACACTGACACCTGGGGTACAAGATAATGATACGCTGATGCTCGAGTAAGGGATGAGGATGCTGACACTTGGGTATGGATTATGAGACCCTGACACTCGGGGTACGAGATAATAATACAATGACACTCGGGAATGGGATAATGACACAGATACTCAGAGTACATGATAATGATACAATGACACGTGAAGTACGGAATAATGAGACCTGACACTAGGGGTACAAGATAATAAAACATATTAATTTGAGGTACAGGATAATGACACTCAGGATACTAATAATGACACAGTGACACTCTGGGTATGGAATAATGATACTGACACCTGGGGTAACAGATGAGGATGCTGATATTCGGGGTAAGAGATGAGATGTTGATACTCGGGTGTACAGGATAATGATAAAGTGATAAATGGGGTACAAGATAAGATACACATACTGTTGGGTACGGGATAATGACTCTGACACTCGGGTATGGTATAATGACACTGACATGCGGTGTACAGAATAATGAGACCCTGACACTCGGGGAAGGGGATAATGACACTGATATTTGAGGTACAGGATGATACTTGGGGTACAGGGTAAGGATGCCGACACTCGAGGTATGGGGTAAGGATGCCAGCAATCAGGGTAAGGGTGCCGACACTTGGGGTATGGGTAAGGATGCCGATACTCGGGGTAAAGTTGCCGACACTCGGGGTTCGGGGTAAGGGTGCCGACACTCGGGTAAGGGTGCCAACACTCAGGGTACGGGGTAAGGGTGCCAACACTCGGGGTAAGGGTGCCGACACTTGGGGTACTGGGTAAGGGTGCGACACTCGGGGTAAGGGTGCCACACTCGGGGTAAGGGTGCCGACACTCGGGGTAAGGGTGCCGACACTCGGGGTAAGGGTGCCGACACTCGGGGTAAGGGTGCCGACACTCGGGGTAAGGGTGCCGACACTCGGGTAAGGGTGCCGTCACTCGGGGTAAGGGTGCCGTCACTCGGGGTAAGGGTGCCGTCACTCGGGGTAAGGGTGCCGTCACTCGGGGTAAGGGTGCCGTCACTCGGGTAAGGGTGCCGACACTTGGGGTACAGGTAAGGGTGCTGACACTTTGGGTACGGGGTAAGGGTGCTGACACTCTGGGTAAGGGTGCTGACACTCGGGGTAAGGGTGCCGACACTTGGGTACGGGATAAGGGTGCTGACATTTGGGTACGGGGTAAGGGTGCTGACACTCGGGGTAAGGGTGCCGACACTCGGGGTAAGGTGCTGACACTCGGGTAAGGGTGCTGACACTCGGGTAAGGGTGCTGACACTCGGGTAAGGGTGCCGTCACTCGGGGTAAGGTTGCCGTCACTCGGGGTAAGGGTGCCGTCACTCGGGGAAAGGGTGCCGTCACTCGGGGAAAGGGTGCCGTCACTCGGGGAAAGGGTGCCGTCACTCGGGAAAGGGTGCCGTCACTCGGGGAAAGGGTGCCGTCACTCTGGGGAAAGTGTGCCGACACTCGGGGTAAGGGTGCCGACACTTGGGTACGGGGTAAGGGTGCTGACACTTTGGGTACGGGGTAAGGGTGCTGACACTCGGGGTAAGGGGGCGAACTTGGGGTACGGGGGAAGGGTGCGACACTTTGGG
>JARQOD010000007.1:89242555-89373385 GCA_033576555.1 Oophaga sylvatica | reverse complement strand
TCCCCAGTTTGTTTTTGTACAAGGCCTCTTTTTGGGGTTTATAATTTGTCATTGATCGTGCTTCTTAAAGGGACATTACAAAAAACAATACTCTTTTTAAATCTGACGGGGGCCTGAGAGGCTTGAAAAGCCAGGCCCCCTCTTGTAACTTCTGCATCAGCTCCACCCTCCCAGTCCATACTTTTATATGTTTTGCCGGGTGTTTCCTTTAAAATTTAGCCCGCAACGGTTTTCTGTACTTTAAATTGTATTTTAAAATTTTTTGTTCCTCATGGTAAAATTTGCATTTTAGGTTCCAAACATGCGATCCTTGCATTTATACGGGCAGTCTCTGTACATTTATAAAACCCTCCTGTATAATGGCTTTATTTATTTACTTATCTACTCAAATAGTGGTCATAAAAAGAGGAATTACTACTACAACCGTCAGATAAAGTACAGGGAGGAAAAGAAGAGAAATCAATGCAGATTCTACACATCCATAGAATGCTACTATTGATATGTGTATATAGTATATACAGTGGGGTCAGCCGTTAGATGGGACTCTGTAAAATCCTTTGAAATTCAGCACAGGTCTTTGCAGGGATCCCACACTGAGAGGAACCATACATTTTTTTTAATCTACTGGATCATTTTAAGAAAGCCTTCTTTTTGTCCAAATGCTAATCAGGAGACCCTCAAGGGTGACATATCATTGATGCAACCTGTGTGGCCACATAGGGGCCCAGGAGGTGAGGGGCAGCACCTGTGATAGACAGAACTATTGGACTGTAAAGGGCCCAATAGTATAACTGCTCTTGAACAGGGCCCTTTACTGTCTGTACCTGCTACTGGTGCCCCCAGATCCATTGATTGACAGCACTAGGCTCCTTTGATCGCCACAGTCCTCCATGCATGTGCAGAACAGCTTTTTCTCTATCCTCAAAATGTGCTTAAACAGTGCATTAAGCAGCTCAGGATTTTAATGGAGGCGGCGTGCTCAGCAGAGAAACAAGGATAACTAGGGAGGAAGACTGCACAGCTCTGCCCACAGTTCTCAGAGCACCTCATTTACAAAAGAAGGTTTTCTCTATGTAAAGGTTTTAGTTCTTCTGAGTGCAAACTCCTCAGTAAGGACCTGTACTTACTTTGATAGGAATTTCAGGTCCCAACCTCCCTGCATTTACCATATATACATACTATTACAAGTATTTCATAAATCTGCAGAATTTGCATTTGTTTCTCTTCTTGCATCTCCCTATAGGATCTTTTTACAGTTTTACAGTGCTAACGTCATGTCTGAGTGTCTATCATTTAAGGTAAATGCATTATACTGGAAGTTGTATGGACTGTATTGTAGCCTGCCTCTGTAAGCTGCACAGGATCGCACTATCCTGGAACCTTTCTGTTGCAAAATGAAATTTTTGCATAGGCTCAAACTGCAAAATGTAGAATCAATGGGAAACCAAATAAAGGCTCAGCATTTCAGTCACTTAGTTGTACCTCCTGCCTGTTTCAGTGGGTGTCATTAGTCTGTCGCATTGTTATATTCTGCGGATATCAAAGAGAATAGCACTTATCCATAAGGATAGTTACAACTTGTAAAATCCAAAACGCGTGGCAATCTGGCAATTGCACAAAAAAGCAGGAGGTTTTTGGCTCTGAACTGTTTTCTGTTACTTGTTAATATGGTGATATAGACTTTATTACCGTCAGACAGCTGGCCACATAGATAACACTCCCAGAGCTTACAGGATGGTTTACTGATGGTTACAGATTGCTGAAAAGTGGGATGTCAGATCACTATTATGATGAGCGAATGTGCTCGGATAAGGTGTTTATCAGGGCATGTCCGGGTGTTATCCGAGTTCCTCGGGCATGCTCGGATAAATATGTCCGAGTCCCTGCGGCTGCATGTGTTTGCGGTGTTAGCCTCAACTCATCAGGATTTAACATGTCCCTTTTGTCACATTATTTTCAGGGTACCATCTTTCTGTCCAGGCCTATTTCATGATTTTATTTTTATTTTTTTTAATTTTGTGGCTGCATGGCTGAAAAGCAATGTCTGACTTTCATTTGTGCATTTTCATACATTTTTGATTTATTATTACTTTTGTCATATTCAAGTTTATTTCTGTCACCATTGTGGGTTTTCTGTCATTAAACGAGGGGTACCAACAATTTTGACCACGTTTGTACACTACAGGTTGCATTTTACAAGAAGCAGCAGGATGAAAAAAAAAAAGCTGATGAAATAAATAAACGGTAATTAATATAGTAAGTGTAATTAGCATGAAACACACAGGGGAGAGGTGTATGACGGCCTCTCTACAGCTGAGCGCATCGCCTTATATGGCAAATACGGCTTGTAATTTAGCAGCGCAGAGCCAGGGACAAAGGTCGCTGCCCCTGTAGGAAGACTGCGCTGGTACAGGTGCACAGTGCAGGTCTGCTCTGCTCTCCTGACAGCCGGCCACACCTGACAACCCCAGGTAAGCTCCTTTCCACCTGTCCCCATTGTCTCCTAGGAACAGCTGAATTTTTGTTTCGCTGTAAACAGCAGCAAAGATCTAACCCACAATGAATGTTCTATGTGGCTCTGCTTCCAAAAGCTTCACCTGCCTGATACATTGTGGCAAACTCTCAGGACAGGAGAGAGGTTTGTGCTGCTGTGTGTTTAGCTCACAGATGATTGTGCATATTGGTACAACTGTAGCAAAATTAGACTTTAGAGAGATATATATGGGTGAATTGTTACATTGAAAACATTTTTCTCCGATCACAAATTAGGATTTTCCAGCAAATTCCAATCTGTGGATTTTGAAAGTTTTAATCTGGACTAATAATGGACTGAAAATAATTTCTGCTGTTATATTGCATTGAATAACAGTATGGAGATAATTTATGAGTTATATCTACTGATTTATCAATCCAGGGTCTGTTGTACCTCAAATATAATATATCCTGTTGAAGAACATCTTTGAAAGCTATGATCATCCTTATTATATGAAATATTATTATTGAATGACAGGCCTACCATAACTATCAGAGATGTTCTTCAGTGTGTGTGTATATACACCTATATATGTATATATTATGAATGTACAGCACATATGACGGAATTCTTAGTTTTTTTTACAATAAGTCTACTGAACCTCAAATTAGATCAGTCAAGTTCTAGTACAAAGCAAAAGAGAATTGCAGCACGACCTGTTTGCCAAAGCAAGGATGTACATTGATTACAATTATACGAATATTGCAGCCCCCCTCGGTTACCTGCACATAGGGTTTGGGGGGCAGTAAGAGCTCTGCAATCAACTTAGCTTTGGATGACTAATGAGAGGAAGAAGATTGCAGTGGCCCTTTAATGTTTCCATTCATTACAAGGAGCTATCCATAACTTCTTGGATACAGTTAGTTTACATTGTGAAGCGAGATTTGTAACCCTGTAGATACTAGTAAATAAACAGTTTCCTTTCATTCATTGCATTCACTTGTATAGTTGCTCTCTTTCCTGATGCCTGATATTGCACTTTGTTTTTGTGGTGAACTACCCTTTCCCCAGTGTATGGCAATTACAGCATAAAGCTGCATTAAAATGTCAGTTATTGTAATGGAAGCCTGACGCATTTCAGTTACTTCTTGGTTGTATCGCTCATAACTTCAGTATGACAAGTGTAAGTGATTATCCATCATTATAGCTATAACTTGTAATATTTGAATGTGTTCTGTCAGTATTCTGGTAATTGCAGTGTGACGCTTTTGGCACTGAGCTCTTCAGACTCTGCAAAGTTGTGAAAAATATTAAAGTTCAGATAGACACCAGGCCCAGAGCTGATACCCCCAGATCTTGAAGGACAGGTATAGCCTACTGAAATCTGTGGTTAGAGCGAACGTACGTATAATATATATCTCCAAATTTCTTTTCCTGATAGTTGCTTAAAACCATAAATGACTCATATCATTGTCTCTTGCTGAATGTCCATGAGCACTTAAAGGGAGCGTCCACCTTTGAACTTCATTTCACAGCTTATATTGTGTATAGATAATTTCTGCATGAGAACTTGTAAATAAATTGCATTTCTTATCTTGTCACAACCTATATCATAGATAGAGTGTCATTCACATCTCCGCCTGCTGTCAATAGAAACAGTCATCAAGCAATTGTCAGACATTAAAGCAATTTAATTGAACTCTTCTAATTATAATTATACAGCAGCCAGTTATCTTATTCTACATCAGATGAACAGAGTAAACTCTGAAAAGTGATGCAGCCTGGAGTATAATACAGGTGTAACTCAGGATCAAAGTAATGTATGTACACATGACTGCACCAGCAGAATAGTGAGTGCAGCTCTGGATATAATACAGGAGTAACTCAGGATCAGTAATGTAATGATGACACAGTGACTGCACCAGCAGAATAGTGAGTGCAGCTCGGGAATAATAAGAGGTAACTCAGGATCAGTAATGTAATGTAGTACACAGTGACTGACCAGCAGAATAGTGGTGCAGCTCTGGATATAATACAGGGTGTACTCAGGATCGTAATGTAATGTATGTACACAGTGACTGCACCAGCAGAAAGTGAGTGCAGTCTGGAATAATAATACAGGATGTAACTCAGGATCATAATGTAATGTAATGTGACACAGTGACTGCACCAGCAGAATAGTGAGTGCAGCTCTGGAGTATAATACAGGATGTAACTCAGGATCGTAATGTAATGTATGTACACAGTGACTGCACCAGCAGAATAGTGAGTGCAGCTCTGGAGTATAATACAGGATGTAACTCAGGATCAGTAATGTAATGTATGTACACAGTGACTGCACCAGCAGAATAGTGAGTGCAGCTCTGGAGTATAATACAGGAGGTAACTCAGGATCAGTAATGTAATGTATGTACACAGTGACTGACCAGCAGAATAGTGAGTGCAGCTCTGGAGTATAATACAGGTGTAACTCAGGATCGTAATGTAATTATGTACACAGTGACTGCACCAGCAGAATAGTGAGTGCAGCTCTGGAATATAATACAGGAGTAACTCAGAATCAATACAGTAATGTAATGTATGTACACAGTGACTGCACCAGCAGAATAGTGAGTGCAGCTCTGGAGTATAATACAGGATGTAACTCGGGATCAGTAATGTAATGTATGTACACAGTGACTGCACCAGCAGAATAGTGAGTGCAGCTCTGGAGTATAATACAGGATGTAACTCAGGATCAGTAATGTATGTATTACACAGTGACTGCACCAGCAGAATAGTGAGTGCAGCTCTGGAATATAATACAGGATGTAACTCAGGATCAGTAATGTAATGTATGTACACAGTGACTGCACCAGCAGAATAGTGAGTGCAGCTCTGGAGTATAATACAGGATGTAACTCAGGATCAGTAATGTATGTACACAGTGACTGCACCAGCAGAATAGTGAGTGCAGCTCTGGAGTATAATACAGGATGTAACTCAGGATCGTAAGTAATGTATGTACACAGTGACTGCACCAGCAGAATAGTGAGTGCAGCTCTGGAGTATAATACAGGATGTAACTCAGGATCAGTAATGTAATGTATGTACACAGTGACTGCACCAGCAGAATAGTGAGTGCAGCTCTGGGTATAATACAGGAGGTAACTCAGGATCAGTAATGTAATGTATACACAGTGACTGCACCAGCAGAATAGTGAGTGCAGCTCTGGAGTATAATACAGGATGTAACTCAGGATCAGTAATGTAATGTATGTACACAGTGACTGCACCAGCAGATAGTGAGTGCAGCTCTGGGGTATAATACAGGAGTAACTCAGGATCAGTAATGTAATGTATGTACACAGTGACTGCACCAGCAGAATAGTGAGCGCAGCTCTGGAATATAATACAGGATGTAACTCAGGATCATTAATGTAATGTATGTACACAGTGACTGCACCAGCAGAATAGTGAGCGCAGCTCTGGAATATAATACAGGATGTAACTCAGGATCATTAATGTAATGTATGTACACAGTGACTGCACCAGCAGAATAGTGAGTGCAGCTCTGGAGTATAATACAGGATGTAACTCAGGATCAGTAATGTATGTACACAGTGACTGCACCAGCAGAATAGTGAGTGCAGCTCTGGAGTATAATACAGGATGTAACTCAGGATCAGTAATGTAATGTATGTACACAGTGACTGCACCAGCAGAATAGTGAGTGCAGCTCTGGGGTATAATACAGGGTGTAACTCAGGATCAGTAATGTAATGTATGTACACAGTGACTGCACCAGCAGAATAGTGAGTGCAGCTCTGGGGTATAATACAGGATGTAACTCAGGATCAGTAATGTAATGTATGTACACAGTGACTGCACCAGCAGAATAGTGAGTGCAGCTCTGGAGTATAATACAGGATGTAACTCAGGATCAGTAATGTAATGTATGTACACAGTGACTGCACCAGTAGAATAGTGAATGCAGCTCTGGGGTATAATACAGGATGTAACTCAGGATCAGTAATGTAATGTATGTACACAGTGACTGCACCAGCAGAATAGTGAGTGCAGCTCTGGGGTATAATACAGGATGTAACTCAGGATCAGTAATGTAATGTATGTACACAGTGACTGCACCAGCAGAATAGTGAGTGCAGCTCTGGAGTATAATACAGGATGTAACTCAGGATCAGTAATGTAATGTATGTACACAGTGACTGCACCAGCAGAATAGTGAGTGCAGCTCTGGAGTATAATACAGGATGTAACTCAGGATCAGTAATGTAATGTATGTACTCAGTGACTGCACCAGCAGAATAGTGAGTGCAGCTCTGGGGTATAATACAGGATGTAACTCAGGATCAGTAATGTAATGTATGTACACAGTGACTGCACCAGCAGAATAGTGAGTGCAGCTCGCCTGGCGTATAATACAGGATGTAACTCAGGATCAGTAATGTATGTACACAGTGACTGCACCAGCAGACTAGTGAGTGCAGCTCTGGAATATAATACAGGATGTAACTCAGGATCAGTAATGTAATGTATGTACACAGTGACTGCACCAGCAGAATAGTGAGCGCAGCTCTGGAGTATAATACAGGATGTAACTCAGGATCAGTAATGTAATGTATGTACACAGTGACTGCACCAGCAGAATAGTGAGCGCAGCTCTGGAATATAATACAGGATGTAACTCAGGATCATTAATGTAATGTATGTACACAGTGACTGCACCAGCAGAATAGTGAGTGCAGCTCTGGAGTATAATACAGGATGTAACTCAGGATCAGTAATGTATGTACACAGTGACTGCACCAGCAGAATAGTGAGTGCAGCTCTGGAGTATAATACAGGATGTAACTCAGGATCAGTAATGTAATGTATGTACACAGTGACTGCACCAGCAGAATAGTGAGTGCAGCTCTGGGGTATAATACAGGGTGTAACTCAGGATCAGTAATGTAATGTATGTACACAGTGACTGCACCAGCAGAATAGTGAGTGCAGCTCTGGGGTATAATACAGGATGTAACTCAGGATCAGTAATGTAATGTATGTACACAGTGACTGCACCAGCAGAATAGTGAGTGCAGCTCTGGGGTATAATACAGGATGTAACTCAGGATCAGTAATGTAATGTATGTACACAGTGACTGCACCAGCAGAATAGTGAGTGCAGCTCTGGAGTATAATACAGGATGTAACTCAGGATCAGTAATGTAATGTATGTACACAGTGACTGCACCAGCAGAATAGTGAGTGCAGCTCTGGAGTATAATACAGGATGTAACTCAGGATCAGTAATGTAATGTATGTACTCAGTGACTGCACCAGCAGAATAGTGAGTGCAGCTCTGGGGTATAATACAGATGTAACTCAGGATCAGTAATGTAATGTATGTACACAGTGACTGTACCAGCAGAATAGTCAGTGCAGCTCGCCTGGCGTATAATACAGGATGTAACTCAGGATTAGTACAAGATATGTAATGCATGTATACCGTGACTTTTTTCCCGGCAATATAGAGCTCACAGGGTCTTTGTTTTTTTTTTTTGATAGCTCAGTCATTATTTATATGTTACTAATAGTTCATTGAAAAATCAAACAATTCTCATGTGATGTAGGCAGATATTGTGGGGATGGTAGATGTGGAAATCTTTGCAGAAATCTAATATCTAAGATGCCGTCATCTTCCTCACTGCTGATTATGAAGTAACTGTGTCCGGACATTAGATTCAGATCATTAATTTCTATAGAGAATATAATTGTGTCGTATCCTGAATCTATCACAGATTCTATTCTGGTTTTCTTTCAGGAATTTTGTTAGATCTTATGTGTATGGTGTGGAGGGAGGATAACAGTTAGGCCAGGATCACACATGCGAAAAACACGGATGAGTCTCGCATGTTAGTATCCGGCACTGCCGCCGGCACTCGGAGTGGAGCGAGCTGCTGTATAGAAATACATGTATCCGTACGCTCCGCTCCCGAGTGCAGGCGGCAGTGCCGGATACTAACATGCGAGACTTGTCCGTGTTTTTCGTATGTGTGATCCTGGCCTTACTTGCATAGTGTTACCCCTATAGCAGAGAGCCACTAACAGGCAGCAATTAATGCCACCATTCATTACATGGACACCCATTCATCTGAGTAGTCATCGTATAATACTACATTCCCCTATAATGGCCGCTGCAGGGGAAATTCCTGACCTACGACCAATCCCACAGCAATCTGCTCCCATATCAGAAGTATTTCTCATGATGTAATAGTTGTGATCAAATACATTTCATTATTGCTGTGGAAGCAGTAAATAAAACATGATACAATCTATGGAGCAGTTTAAAGTAATTACTTAACAGATTAAATTTCCCTTTAAATATGAACAAAATCATCAAAATAAGTTTTAAAACATCTGTCTGCTTTGGATCGTGACTGTGTGTATATATATATATATATATATATATATATATATATATGTATATACACTGCTCAAAAAAATAAAAGGAACACAAACAACAGAATATAACTCCAAGTAAATCAAACTTCTGTGAAATCAAACTGTCCACTTAGGAAGCAACACTGATTGACAATCAGTTTCACATGCTGTTGTGGAAATGGAATAGACAACAGATGGAAATTATTGGCAATTATCAAGACCCCCTCAATAAGGGAGTGGTTCTGCAGGTGGGGACCACAGACCACATCTCAGTACCAATGCTTTCTGGCTGATGTTTTGGTCACTTTTGAATGTTGGTTGTGCTTTCACACTCGTGGTAGCATGAGACGGACTCTACAACCCACACAAGTGGCTCAGGTAGTGCAGCTCATCCAGGATGGCACATCAATGCGAGCTGTGGCAAGAAGGTTTGCTGTGTCTGTCAGTGTAGTGTCCAGAGGCTGGAGGCGCTACCAGAAGACAGGCCAGTACACCAGGAGACATGGAGGGGGCCGTAGGAGGGCAACAACCCAGCAGCAGGACCGCTACCTCCGCCTCTGTGCAAGGAGGAACAGGAGGAGCACTGCCAGAGCCCTGCAAAATGACCTCCAGCAGGCCACAAATGTGCATGTGTCTGCACAAACGGTTAGAAACCGACTCCATGAGGATGGTCTGAGTGCCCGAAGTCCACAGATGGGGGTTGTGCTCACAGCCCAACACCGTGCAGGACGCTTTGCATTTGCCACAGAACACCAGGATTGGCAAATTCACCACTGGCGCCCTGTGCTCTTCACAGATGAAAGCAGGTTCACACTGAGCACATGTGACAGACATGGAGACGCCGTGGAGAGCGATCTGCTGCCTGCAACATTCTTCAGCATGACTGGTTAGGCAGTGGGTCAGTAATGATGTGGGGTGGCATTTCTTTGGGGGGCCGCATAGCCCTCCATGTGCTCGCCAGAGGTACCCTGACTGCCATTAGGTACCGAGATGAGATCCTCAGACCCCTTGTGAGACCATATGCTGGTGCGGTTGGCCCTGGGTTCCTACTAATGCAGGACATTGCCAGACCTCATGTGGCTGGAGTGTGTCAGCAGTTCCTGCAAGATGAAGGCATTGAAGCTATGGACTGGCCCGCCCGTTCCCCAGACCTGAATCCGATTGAGCACATCTGGGACATCATGTCTCGCTCCATCCACCAACGTCACGTTGCACCACAGACTGTCCAGGAGTTGGCAGATGATTTAGTCAAGGTCTGGGAGGAGGTCCCTCAGGAGACCATCCGCAACCTCATCAGGAGCATGCCCAGGAGTTGTAGGGAGGTCATACAGGCACGTGGTGGCCACACACACTACTGAGCATCATTTTGATTTGTTTTAAGGACATTACGTTCCACTTTAATTTTTTGGGTGACTCCAAATCCAGGCCTCCATTGGTTAATAAATTTGATTTCCATTGATGATTTTTGTGTGATTTTGTTGTCAGCACATTCAACTTTGTACAGAACAAAGTATTCAATGAGAATATTTCATTCATTCAGATCTAGGATGTGTTATTTGAGTTCCTTTTTTTTTTTGAGCTATATATATATATATATATATATATATTATATATATATATATAATATATAAATATATATATTAAAAAAGCGCACCCGTTAATGATGGGTGTGCAGGAACCTGAACCTCAGCATTCAGCTGTGATTTGTGCTTGAATGTGTCAGGAAATGAGCTATTCTTCTACAGCGCCACCACAGGAGAAATATAGCATGGCACTGTCCTCACTGAAATCAGGGAGCTGACGGTATATGGCAGAGACATGTCGGGTCCTCCAGGGCTCCGCTTTACTAATCGGTGGAGTTGCTCCGGTTGTCCTACTGGGAGTTGTCATTCTCAGGTCCAGACTATGTCTTCTTCCAGATACCGTACGTGGGACAAGTGTGGCACTTACTGTCACTCCCACATGGGGACAAATTCCTCTCCTGCCCGGCCCTGAAGTCTTATAACCAAGGTCAAAGTATCATTTTAATTATTACACATTAATAGACGAACGACTTCATAATTATGTTTAGAAAAGTGTGGTGCATGGGAAGACTGTATCACATGATAGGATCAGATACACAGCTCAGCAGACAGTATCACACAGGAGAGGATTAGATACACAGCTCAGCAGTCAGTATCACACAGGATAGGATTAGATACACAGCTCAGCAGACAGTATCACACAGGAGAGGATTAGATACACAGCTCAGCAGTCAGTATCACACAGGATAGGATTAGATACACGGCTCAGCAGACAGTATCACACAGGAGAGGATTAGATACACAGCTCAGCAGTCAGTATCACACAGGATAGGATTAGATACACGGCTCAGCAGACAGTATCACACAGGAGAGGATTAGATACACAGCTCAGCAGTCAGTATCACACAGGATAGGATTAGATACACGGCTCAGCAGACAGTATCCACAGGATAGGATTAGATACACGGCTCAGCAGACAGTATCACACAGGATAGGATTAGATACACGGCTCAGCAGACAGTATCACACAGGATAGGATTAGATACAAGGCTCAGCAGACAGTATCACATAGGATAGGATTAGATACACGGCTCAACAGACAGTATCACACAGGAGAGGATTAGATACACGGCTCAGCAGTCAGTATCACACAGGATAGGATTAGATACACAGCTCAGCAGACAGTATCACACAGGAGAGGATTAGATACACGGCTCAGCAGACAGTATCACACAGGATGGGATTAGATACACGGCTCAGCAGTCAGTATCACACAGGATAGGATTAGATACACGGCTCAGCAGACAGTATCACACAGGATAGGATTAGATACACAGCTCAGCAGACAGTATCACACAGGATAGGATTAGATACATGGCTCAGCAGTCAGTATCACACAGGAGAGGATTAGATACACAGCTCTGCAGACAGTATCACACAGGAGAGGATTAGATACACAGCTCAGCAGACAGTATCACACAGGATAGGATTAGATACACGGCTCAGCAGTCAGTATCACACAGGATAGGATTAGATACACAGCTCTGCAGACAGTATCACACAGGAGAGGATTAGATACACGGCTCAGCAGTCAGTATCACACAGGAGAGGATTAGATACACAGCTCAGCAGACAGTATCACACAGGAGAGGATTAGATACACGGCTCAGCAGTCAGTATCACACAGGAGAGGATTAGATACACGGCTCAGCAGACAGTATCACACAGGATAGGATTAGATACACAGCTCAGCAGACAGTATCACACAGGATAGGATTAGATACATGGCTCAGCAGTCAGTATCACACAGGAGAGGATTAGATACACAGCTCTGCAGACAGTATCACACAGGAGAGGATTAGATACACAGCTCAGCAGACAGTATCACACAGGATAGGATTAGATACACGGCTCAGCAGTCAGTATCACACAGGATAGGATTAGATACACAGCTCTGCAGACAGTATCACACAGGAGAGGATTAGATACACGGCTCAGCAGTCAGTATCACACAGGAGAGGATTAGATACACAGCTCAGCAGACAGTATCACACAGGAGAGGATTAGATACACGGCTCAGCAGTCAGTATCACACAGGAGAGGATTAGATACACAGCTCTGCAGACAGTATCACACAGGAGAGGATTAGATACACAGCTCAGCAGACAGTATCACACAGGATAGGATTAGATACACAGCTCAGCAGACAGTATCATACAGGATAGGATTAGATACACAGCTCAGCAGACAGTATCACACAGGATAGGATTAGATACACAGCTCAGCAGACAGTATCAAGCATGTTAGGATATGCGCACACAGTTTTTAGTTTTTTAAGAGCTTTTTTTAAAAAAAAAGAAACACACTTGAAAAGGCCTGTGAAACTTTTCCTATTCATTTCTATTGTAAACCCAGGTTGCTGTTCACATGTTCAGTCTTTTGAGCATTTTTTCCTCTTCAGGTTTGGTGGAATATGTGATATATATATATATATTATATATATATATATATACTGTGCTCGCGGGTTGTCATCACATTTAGCACATAGTTGTTGTCTGCGGTTGCTGCAGGGCCGGGTGTATACATCTATATGCGGCCATGATTATGTGCAGGTTACGGCTTTACTGCTGCAGACATAGATCCCGTGTATAAATGGCGTTGTGTGGCATCACTGTGTATTTCCCTGCAGCTCCGCGATGTCAGCACCACGGTGAGAAATCACGACTCGGACCCCGGGGGAACTGATGTATTATTTTCCCGGTTCGGGTGTGAAGATGACGGACATTGAAAGCAATGAGCAGATATGTGAAAACTGATTAAAATTAACTCTGTCTCTGTTGCCCATAGCAACCAGTCAGAGCGCAGCTTTCATTTTACCAAAGCAGTGCAAAAAATGAAAGCTGCACTCTGGTTGGTTGCTATGGACAACAGGGACAGATCCAGTAACTGAGGCCTACTGTTTACATCCTTTTTTACTGAAGGGATCCCATAAACCCAGTAGCCAATGGGTAACCCAGCACTTGGATTTTTCCAGGAGCCTTGGCCCATCCAGACCTCAATATCGTGAGCACAGGGGAGACTGCAGGATGAGTATACCAGCAGCGATGCCGGCTCATTACTGGCAGATCCCCCAGAGAAATGATCGTCACCCGGAGGAAGAAGCATTTGGGTTTTTTCTTTTAAATGTGAAAATCCATAATATTGTGCACATTCTGAGTATTAATGTGCAGCTACGAGATCGCATCAACTTGAAGGAGAGACCTTCAGCGCGGTACGTTTTCATGGTCGTGGCTAAAAAATGGTGTCTAACACGACCACACGGCGATGTGCATGATCGGCCTCGCTGATCAGAACCGCAGGCACAATGTCAGGTAAAGTGATAGCACTCCCTGTCCCCGGCCGCACCCGTACTACAGGAGGTCACACTGACGGGCAGTCCGGGAGCCGTATACACCGGTACATTATATGTGTTTATAATCACACACGTTACTCATGGCCCGAATCCTCATTTCAGGTTCCCAGGTGACTTGTGATCGTAGAATTCTCCAACATGCCGGATCTTACAGAAAAAGTAACCAAGACCCTGAATAAAACCACCCCTGGACTGCAGATATGGAGGATAGAGGTAACTTATTATTAGCATTATTGCATCTGGGTTTGGTGCCGTTGTTCCTAATGTCCAGGAAGTTAACAGCCTTGTGTTTGGTGTCCATCTGTTTAATTGTCTACTTCCTAATATTCAGGAATTTAATACCTTAGTCCGTGAGTTTGCTAATTCCTTGTGTCTAGAATTATGGTTTCCTAGTCCCTGGTGTCCAGGAGTTTGGTGCTCCAGTTCCTTGTGTCCAGGAGTTTCCTGTCCTAGTCCCTGGTTTCCAGGAGTTTGCTTCCCTAGTCCTTGGTGGTGTCCAGGAGTTTGCTCCCCTAATCCCTGGTGTCCATGAGTTTGCTGCCCAGGAGTTTGGTGCTCCAGTTCCTTGTGTCCTGAAGTTTCCTGCCCTGGTCCCTGGTGTCCATGAGTTTGCTGCCCTAGTTCATGGTGCCCAGGAGTTTGGTGCTTTAGTTCCTTATGTCCAGGAGTTTCCTGCCCTAATCCCTTGTGTCCTGGAGTTTGTTGCCCTAGGTCCTTGTGTCCAACAGTTTGGCGCTTTAGTCCTTGGTGTTCCTGAGTTTGGTGCCCTTATCCAGGAGTTCCCTACCCTACTCCCTAGTGTCCAGGAGTCCTATTGTCTACCCTAGTCCCTGGTTTCCAGGAATTTGGTGTCCTAGTCCCTTGTGTACACAAATTTGGTGCCCTAGTTCCTTGTGTCCAGGAATTTGGTGCCCTAGTCTCCGGTGTCCACAAGTTTCATGCCCTAGATCCTTGTGTCCAGGAATTTGGTGCCCTAGTCTCCGGTGTCCACAAGTTTCATGCCCTAGATCCTTGTGTCCAGGAATTTGGTGCTTTAGTCCCTGGTGTCCAGGAGATTTGTTCTCTAATCCCTGGTGTCTAGGAGTTTGCTGCCCTAGTTTGTGGTGCCTAGGAGTTTGGTTCTCTAGTTCCTTGTGTCCAGGAGTTTGCTGCCCTAGTTTGTGGTGCCTAGGAGTTTGGTTCTCTAGTTCCTTGTGTCCCGGAGTTTCCTGCCCTAATCCCTGGTGTATGTCCTAGTACCTTGTGTCCAGGGGTTTCCTGCCCTAGTCCCTTTTGTCCTGGAGTTTGGTGCCCTAGTTCCTTGTGTCCGACAGTTTGGCGCATGAGTCCTTGGTGTCCCTGAGTTTGGTGCCCTAATCCCTAGTGTCCAGAAGTTCCCTACCCTAGACCCTGGGTTTCTAGGAATTTGGTGCCCTAGTCTCTAGTGTCCACAAGTTTCGTGCCCTAGTTCTGTGTCCAGGAATTTGGTGCTTTAGTCCCTGGTGTCCAGGAGTTTGGTTTCCTAGTCCCTGGTGTCCAGGAATTTGGTGCCCTAGTGTCCACAAGTTTCGAGCCCTAGTCCCTGGTGTCCAGGAGTTTGGTTTCCTAGTCCCTCGTGTCCAGGAGTTTGGTGACCTAGTCCCTCGTGTCCAGGAGTTTGGTGACCTAGTCCCTGTTGCCCAGGAGTATTGTGCCCTTGTGCCAGATGATCAGATATGTCTCTGCTCTTGAGTGCTTCTCTGTCCTAATCTATATCAGATTGGAATGCCTCCATGTTCCATGTCTAGGCAGTGGGACACCAGAACTTGTCTTCTCTCTTAGATGGCCCTGATATGACTGTGTTCTTCATTGCTACTCTATTTATCTATTTTTGTTACCCATTATTCCATTTCTGAATTTTGTTCTTAGGCCATGGAGATGATTCCTGTTCCAGAAAAATCCTTTGGAAGCTTCTTTGAAGGAGATTGCTATGTCCTCCTCATGGTGAGCACAGTCCTCACGTTGCCTCGACTGCTGACTACAATTGTGTCCACTTCTCATTCACTGACAGGAGATCTTGAAAATGATGACGACTGGAAAGTTGCATAACTTTCTCTTATACATTTCTATTCTTATTTTTTGCCAAACTTCTGGTCCTAATTAAAGTTGAACGAATATGTTCAGAATCGGTCACAAAATCTGTATTTGCCGTATTGGTGCCATATTGGTACCCTATTCGTGCCGAATTTATGTTTGACGATCGATTCCGAATGTATTCAGTCATTTCTACTCCCATTGACTCCAATGATGTTACGCTGTGTTCAACGAATATACGCCAGTCGTAGTCGGAACCGAATTTTGAAAAATTTGCTCAGCTTTAGTCCTAATGCCTGTTTGTTTTGTTATTATTCATTTATATACATGTGACTCCTGAATTCCTTGTATTCCTCCACACCAGACCCATAAGACCAGCAATAACTTCACTTACGACATCCACTTCTGGGTCGGGAACAATTCATCTTCAGATGAGCAGGGAGCCGCCGCCATCTACACCATACAGATTGATGACCACCTGGGAGGAGTCGCTGTCCAGCACCGGGAGGTTCAGGGATACGAGAGCGACACATTTAAGGGATATTTCAAGCAAGGCATAGTGTGAGTGTAACCATCATGGCGACTTTCATGTTAATTTGAGGTGATGACATCGAAGATGAATGCACAAGAACTAAAACCTTACTTATGTTCCACTGCCTGGAGCTGCAAAATGGTAGAAGGCTGAAAAAAGTGTGAACAGCGGCGTCATATTTTAAAGTGACAGCTACGATTACAGCTTATAACACATTGTGACTGTCCACTTCATATCAGATACAAGAATGGCGGCGTAGCCTCCGGACTGAAGCAGGTGGAGACCAACACCTACAACATAAAACGTCTGCTACACGTCAAGGGGAAGAAGAATGTATTGGCTGGAGAGGTGAGTATTGAGTTTTCTATTAAAATTTGTGGCTGTAATCTGAATATTTTTTTTCTGTTATTTTTAATGGCCTTCCGCTCTATCTTGAGTCATTGACTTGATGGATGAACGAACTGTAGGAAGATCGATCTTGTGGAAGTCTAGAGAGGTCACCCAGGTCTTCTCCACCATTATCTTTATAGTATCAAGCCATCGGGTCGCTTTTCTTCCTCTTCGCCTTGTTCCTTCTGTTCTTCCTACCATGATGTTCTCCAGTGATCGCTCTCTTCGTATGATGTGTCCATAGTAGACAAGTCGTAGCTTGGTGATCCCTGCTTCCAGTGACATGTCTGGCTTGATTTCTTTTCAGCTGCAGATGAAGGAAGAGAGCCACAGTATTCATTACTGATGGGTAGGCGGAGCCCCAGATCAGGATGTTACCTCAGATCAAAAGAGTGATGACTGGCTGGCCCCTCCAGCTCGGGCTCCTCCTACTCAGCTCCAGTCTAAGATTTGAGGTCCAGAGGATGGTCGCTGCTAATGCAGCTCCTCAGAAGATTTTATTATTTTAATATTCGGACAGGAGACTTGGATCACTAGTTGGTCTAGAGGTCTCAGGGGTATCAGCGCTGCTGTACCCCAACCTCTCCCTTGGCGGATCTGTATTTACTCAAAGTCCCTGCAGAATCCTTGCCGGCCCTGGGGGATGAGGAGAGCTTCTCTGGCGGGAACGCAAACCACACGTGCGGTCACTGCGTTCTTCGCCCTGGGGGGAAGCATGGGCACAGCGCCAGAAACCCCTGAGGGTCCCTGTGGCGCCTTGGCTGGTGAGTACTCCACACAAATTTTAATAATAATTATGTGTGAGTGCTTTAGCGTCTGAATGAGCAGCGCTATACTAATAGTACTAGGCTGCGGACGGTACTACATGTTCAGTATGCTTCAGCGCTGCTGTGACAGCGTTACTACATGTATGTCAGTATGCTTCAGCGCTGCTGTGACAGCGTTACTACATGTATGTCAGTATGCTTCAGCGCTGCTGTGACAGCGCTACTACATGTAATGTCAGTATGCTTCAGCGCTGCTGTGACAGCGCTACTACATGTAATGTCAGTATGCTTCAGCGCTGCTGTGACAGCGCTACTACATGTAATGTCAGTATGCTTCAGCGCTGCTGTGACAGCGCTTACAAGTAATGTCAGTATGCTTCAGGGGTGGCAGTGACAGCGCTGTACAAGTAGATGTGGTGAGTTTTGTCCGCAGGCAGATAGCTGCAGGACAGAGAGGGAGCAGGAGCGGGAGATGTTCGCGCTCATTATTTGAGCTAGCAGGGGGCGTGGCCTATCATCCCGGTCTTTTGAGCAGGAAGACGCGCGCTCTGGCGTTTCTCCTGCGACCCCTCACTGTGGCGGCCATTACACAGGCTCCTGGGCTCCTCGGACCGCTCCTCTCCTCATAAACACCACGGCCAGCTGGTAGTGCGATTCTCACCCGCAGCGCAGCGATCGCTATCTGCAGCTGCAGTCTCATCAGAGACATAAAAATTGGCTGGGGCTCACAAATATATATATATTTTGGTGAGTTTGCAATATTAACCCCTCTGAGGGTTATTTCTACCAGCTAAATTTGCTGACTGAATACCGCTGGGGTAACCCTGCTTGGTGGAGCGTTAACCCTTCAGCGTTTAAAAAAAAAAAAAAAAAAAAACCGCATAGTTTTTTTGCTGGTATTACCGCTTTGACCTGCGCATACAGGTGAGACATGTCTGAACAGAGTTCAGATGCCGCGGATCACGTCCCAGTGCCATTGCGGCAATCAGATACGCAGACCTCCACAGCGTCTAGCGCTGCGGTCGACAGCGGTGGAAAATTGGATGATATCGCTCGATCGATTAATAACTTGTCTGACCTTTTAGGTCAATATGTGTCTGCTAATTCCTCTCAGAGGAAGCGACGCAGGCCGTTACCGGCCTCTACACGGAGCGAGTCAGATGTATCTGATATTGGGCAGAGTTCCCTTTAAATTCGGATGGAGAAATATCCGATTCAGATGCGGACGAGCCGCAGGGGCGTTCCTCTATGACAAAGCGTACGGAGGCATTAATTGAAGCCATGAGAGATATACTACAGTTACCGGAGGAGGTAACTAGTCGTCCTGGTAAATCAGCACGCATGTTCCAGGAGTCTCGTGCTTCGCGCACAACATTGCCAGCTCTGGATGAGCTTAATGGTGTAATAGAGGAGGAACGTCTATGTCCAGATAAGCGTTTTCATGGAACGCATTTCTTGGATACACTTTATCCTTGCTCTACGGAGTTAAAGGCTAATTGGACTTCTGCTCCTGAAGTGGATGTGTCTTTGTCTCAGCTTAGTAAATCCTCTTTACTCCCTATTAAGGGAAAAGCGAGCTTACAGGAGCCTTTGGATAGAAAGGCAGAATTGGCGGCAAAAGCAAGCTATGAGGCTGCGGGTCATGGATTTCGAGCAGTGCTAGGATCCATGTGTGCTGCTAGAGCTTCTCTAAGCTGGTTGGCACGTCTGAAGACGGAGTTGCAAAATGAATCTCCGTTATCTGAGATACGGGAAACTTGTGAATGGTTAGAAACGGCAGCCTGTTATATCTTTGATGCCGGTCTGGATACGGCATCTCTGCTGGCCAAAGCGCAAGCTTCAGCGGTCACAGTCAGAAGAGCTTTATGGCTCAGACAGT
The DNA here is from genome assembly GCA_033576555.1 of Oophaga sylvatica. Lineage (NCBI taxonomy): Eukaryota > Metazoa > Chordata > Amphibia > Anura > Dendrobatidae > Oophaga > Oophaga sylvatica. The sequence goes on along the minus strand of JARQOD010000007.1, from coordinate 89,353,928 downwards.
GGGCCGGGGACGCAGTTTCCAAACAAGGGTTGTTGGCCTTACCTTACAAGGGTGGCCATCTTTTTGGATCCGACCTCACAGAGCTGATTTCCAAGGCTAAGGCGAAGGAATCAGCATTACCACAGCGAAGGGCCATGGCCTCGGTGTCCAGTAAGCCTGGTGTTTATAGTGGTCGGCGGTCCTTTCGGGGCCGAGGACGATCTAGTCACTCCTCGTGGGGATCGGGTCGTCCTTCTTTCTCAGGAAAGAAATCCTCTCAGAAAACTCGTACTCCCTGGAAGCAGAGTTTCCGCCAGAACAAGCGGGAACTTGACAAAAAACCCGCAAAGTCGGATTGACGCCAGGGGTCCACTCGAGGATTCTCGAGTGGGGGGTCGCCTGCTTCTTTTCAAGGAGACTTGGATGACTCGCGTTCCAGATTCCTGGGTATCGCGGATAGTGTCGGCAGGCTATTTCATAGAGTTTGCTTCTCAACCCCCAAATGTTTTTTGTCAATCTCGCGTTCCGTCGGAACCCGAGCTTGTTGTCGCTCTACAGCGAGAGGTCGAATCGCTACTACAAAAGGGTGTAGTGATACCGGTTCCGTCAGAGGACCGAGGGAAAGGTTTTTATTCCAACCTTTTTATAGTTCCCAAAAAGGAGAACAAATTTCGCCCGATTCTGGATCTCAAGCGATTAAACCGGCATGTCCATGCCCGGAAATTTCGCATGGAGTCGCTTCGTTCCGTTGTGGCAGCTCTGTCACAGAACGATTTTCTGGTGTCAATCGACATTCGCGACGCCTATTTGCATATTCCCATCGGAAAGGCTCATCAGCGCTTTCTTCGATTTGCCATAGGTCAGAATCATTACCAGTTCGTGGCTCTGCCGTTCGGCTTAGCCTCAGCGCCAAGGGTCTTTACAAAAATTCTGGCGCCCCTCATGGCACTCCTTCGAAGACAGGGGATTACGATTCTCCCTTATCTGGACGATCTTTTGATCGTGGCTTCCTCGGAGGAGGAGGCGTTGACGGCTCGGGATTTGTCTCTTCAGTTTCTGAAAGACTTCGGTTGGCTGGTCAATTGGGAGAAGTCGTCCCTGGAACCATCGAGGACAATTCTCTTTTTGGGAATGCATCTCGACACGTTTCGGTCGGTAGTTTCCCTACCACCAGACAAACAGTCATGTCTTCTTCGACATGTACAGATTATGACATCCTCAACGGCAATGTCCCTACGGAAGTGTATGCGTCTTCTGGGACTGATGGTGGCGTCCATGGAGGCAATTCCTTTTGCCCAGTTCCATTCCAGGACTCTCCAAAGGTTCATCTTGAGTCGATGGAACCAGTCGCAATCGCTGGATTGCAGTGTCACCATTCCTCGCGCGGTGCGGGATTCTCTAGAATGGTGGTTACGTCCAGGGGTTTTCTCCCTGGGGAAGTCTTTCCTCCCTCCGAAGTGGTCAGTTATAACCACCGATGCCAGCCTGTCGGGCTGGGGGGGTGTTTGGAACAATCTCTGGATTCAGGGGGTATGGTCATCGGAAGAGTCTTTTCTTCCGATCAACATCCTGGAATTGAGGGCGATTTTCCTTTGCCTCCAACATTGGACGGTCCCTTTGAGCGGTCTGCCAGTCCGAGTGCAGACAGACAATGCGACGGCTGTCGCGTATATCAATCACCAAGGTGGGACAAAGAGTTCCAGACTCATGGTAGAGGTGTCCCGAATTCTGATTTGGGCAGAGGCCAGTGTACCAGCCATTTCGGCGATTCACATTCCAGGGGTTCAGAATATTACAGCGGACTTTCTCAGTCGCAGAAGGATGGATCCCGGGGAATGGAGCCTCCACCCGGAAGTTTTTGCACTACTGTGCTCTCGCTGGGGAACCCCCCAAGTGGATTTGATGGCATCCAGGTCCAATGCCAAGTTACCGACATTCATGTCCAGGTACAAGGACCCGAAGGCGGTGGCGGTGGATGCTCTAGTGGCTCAGTGGGATCAGTTCGAGCTGATCTATGTATTCCCGCCGATATCCTTACTTCCTCTAGTGCTGCGTCGGATCAGACTAGAGAGAATTCCAGCTATTCTGATAGCTCCAGACTGGCCAAGAAGGGTGTGGTTCTCGACAATAATGTCGCTGTTGGCGGCACCTCCGTTTCCACTCCCTCTTCAACCGGACTTGTTGACTCAGGGGCCCGTTTGTCATCCGGACTTGATGTCCCTGCGTTTGACGGCGTGGCTCTTGAGACCGAAATCTTGACCCGTAGAGGTTTTTCAGCCGAGGTCATTGCTACCCTTCGTGCTGCAAGATGTCCGGCTACTTCTAGGATTTACCACAAAATTTGGGAAACCTTCTTTTCGTGGTGTTTGGGGTCTTCTCGGAACCCGAGAAAATTTTCCATTCCCAACCTGTTGGCTTTTCTGCAGCATGGGCTAGACAAGGGTTTGGCAGTTAGCACTCTGAAAGGTCAGATTTCTGCTCTGTCCTTATTGTTCCGGAGAACCATTGCTTCGAATAGAGACGTGCTCTCCTTTTTCCGAGGTATCTCTCGTAAGTTTCCGCCGCGGAAGGCACCCGTGTCTCCTTGGCGGCTCAACCTTGTTTTGGAGGCTCTTCAGCATAAACCTTTTGAACCTATGGTTTCTGCTAGCCTTTCTTTACTTTCTTGGAAGGTGGCTTTCCTTGTTGCAGTCACTTCCTTGAGGAGAGTTTCTGAGTTGGCAGCTCTTTCTTGTTCGCCTCCTTTTCTGGAGTTTTTTCCGGATCGTGTAGTGCTTCGCACTCGGGGTGATTTTTTGCCTAAAGTGGTGTCACAATTTCATGTTAACCAGGATATTGTGTTGCCTTCACTCTGTCCGGATCCGAAGAATACGAAAGAGCGAGATTTACACACATTGGATTTAGTGCGGGCCTTGAAGTTTTATCTATCTATTACTCAAGGTTTTCGTAAGACGGACTCCCTGTTTGTGGTTCCGGCAGGTCGTCGGCGTGGTCAACGAGCTTCTAAGGGTTCTATAGCTCGTTGGATCCGGTCAGCTATTTTGGAAGCTTACCGTCTTCGGGGTGAATCTTGCCCGATTAAGATTCGAGCCCATTCCTCGAGAGCTGTGGCTTCATCGTGGGTTTTTCATCAAGGTGCTTCGGCAGTGCAGCTTTGCCGAGCGGCGACTTGGCGCTCTGTCCACACGTTTACAAGGTTTTATAAAGTGGACGTCAGTGCTTCCGCTGATGCAGCCCTCGGACGTAGGGTCCTGCAGGCAGCTGTAGTTTAAAGTTTTGGATGAACTTGTGTTTAGCGCTGGTTGCGCTTTGTTGTTAAGGTTGTTGGGTTTCTGCCTTTTGTTGGTTTTTTTCCCACCCTTATTTTTGAACTGCTTTGGGACGTCCCATCAGTAATGAATACTGTGGCTCTCTTCCTTCATCTGCAGCTGAAACACGGATTTTGGTAAAGACTTACCTGTAAAATCCTTTTCAGCGAAGGAAGGAAGAGAGACACAGCACCCTCCCACGGCAGAAGTGTGTTGATGTTTTCAGATGCAGCGCGACCCTTATCTGATAGCGATTATCTGGGCTGAGGTCAGCGCGCTAAGGCTCTGTTCCAGCATCGCCAGCTCATCGCAGTAGTCAGGTTCCGTGAGTAGTACCTGGAACTCTGTGGTTTTTGGCTTTCTTTGCATGCATAACCTGTATTCTTGTGTTTTTTCTCTGAAGTTCCTTCAGAAGGGGTTATGTTGCTCCGCTGGTGATCTTGGCTCTTTTCCTAAAAGCTTTGGTACGACTGGAGCTGAGTAGGAGGAGCCCGAGCTGGAGGGGCCAGCCAGTCATCACTCTTTTGATCTGAGGTAACATCCTGATCTGGGGCTCCGCCTACCCATCAGTAATGAATACTGTGTCTCTCTTCCTTCCTTCGCTGAAAAGGATTTTACAGGTAAGTCTTTACCAAAATCCGTGTTTTCTTGCTATCCATGGTATTGATAACATGATAAAATGTGTGCAGACTTTCCCAACCACTTCCTTATCACACCAAGAAATGAGAACATTCCAAAAGAAATAACTTAGTAACAAAAGAACGATTAAAAATCCACTGCTGCTTTGCGCATGCAGATACTATGTAGACTCATGTCTCCATGCCTTCAGGGTATAAATGAATTCTAAAATGGGACCTGCAGTCATGTGTATCATTACCTTTACTGTCTGTGGTTTATCGAATAGAGGGGTCTCTGCCCGGCCAAATAGAGGGGTCTCTGCCCGGCTGCAGGATAAGACGACACAGGATTATTTTGTAGTCTGTAACCATGAAGACACATAGGTCTGCACAGGAGCTGTGTACCAAAAAAAAACCCCAGAAGATTTTTAATCAGGCCCATTTACAAAGTTACTTCATTTTATTATATCAGATGCATCGGACCAGTCCAAAACCAGTTACTGGTTGAATGGCAAATTCTTCCAAGTAGTAAAATAGGAGGAAATTGGCTCCGCAGCAGTCGGAGAAAGGATTCTTTCATCTCAACTCGCATTATCAGATTTTTCTTCTAAAGATCTGAACATATTTATATGTCCATAGATCTCTATCTATGTATCTGATATCTATCTATCCTACCCATCTAACTCCTATCTATCAATAACTCTCTCAATCTCTCTATCTAGGTCCCTTTTGAGTGGGCCAGCTTTAATACTGGCGACGTCTTCTTGGTGGATCTTGGGAAGCTGATCATCCAGTGGAATGGGCCTGACAGCAACAAGATGGAGAGATTGAGGGTAAGGAAACTGGATGAGGCTTATCATGAAATGACCGCGTACGATGGGAAAACTGTTCTTTATGGTGTACTTTAGTGGTGGCCGACACGCTGTGGCAGCGGGCATGCAGTGGGCACACACCACCTGGTGCAACATATAGTTATGACACAGTCTGTTACCACACTAAAATAAAAAAACGACTTGGGGTCTCTTGGAGGGGCACAATACTGTCACATACAAACAGCAGCACCCGTCAAGGTCCACGGCCTGGGCCTCACTGACACATTGACTTCCATAGTTCTGTATCATCAGGCAGTACGGGTCTATGGAGGCCCACGATCCGGTAACTCTTCCCGTTTTAATCATGCGATTTAAACACTTATTGGAAAATTCCTTTAAAATATCCAAAACCACAAAGTATTTAATTTCTGATTCTTTTTCTAGGGTATGAACTTGGCGAAAGACATCAGTGACCGTGAACGCGGCGGGCGTGCCCATGTGTATGTGGTTGAAGGTGACAATGAGGAAGGTTCACCTAAACTGATGGAGATCCTCATACATATGCTGGGTGAAAGAAGAGAGATAAAGCCACCGATATCCGATGACGTGGTGGACAGCGCGGCCGCAGGGGCAATAAAGTTGTATCAGTAAGTGATTACTAAATGCCAGTGACAATCTGTGTGCCAACTGTACCGACCGTGCAGGCAAGCGACAGTGAAGGCAGATCGTACCCGTGTCTGTGTGTCCTCTGTGCTACTGAACGGTATCTACATTGCAGCAGCTCATGGCTGACATACCAAAAATATGAAGTCTGCCTTAAAGAAGAACTTCATGTTTAGTTGCCTGAGCTTGATGGACCTAGGTGTTTTTTCAACATATGTCATAGGTCATTATTAGCAGAGGGAAGGAGACAATATGTAGTCAGAATTCACTGATGACGAGGAAGGAAACATTCCAGATTGTGAACCTTACAATTATCAAATTTATTACACAGAGTAACAGATAACAACGGTAACCTGATGGTGCAAGAAGTGGCCACCAAACCATTAACCCAAGATCTGCTCAACCACGACGTAAGTCCTTCATCTTAAGATGTAGAAGCTGTGTAGAGTAAAAAGATTAGTAGATAAGATAGATAGATAGATATGCGGAAGGTAGATGAATGGAGGTGTCCCCCAAACCTTTAACCCAAGATCTGCTCAACCACGACGTAAGTCCTTTATCTTAAGATGTCGAAGCTTGTAGTAGAGTAAAAAGATTAGTAGATAAGTATATAGATTAGAATAGATATATGATGCGGAGGTAGATGAATGGAGGTGTCCCCCAAACCTTTAACCCAAGATCTGCTCAACCACAACGTAAGTCCTTTATCTTAAGATGTCGAAGCTGTGTAGAGTAAAGATAGTAGATTAGATAGATAGATAGATAGAATAGATAGATAGATAGATATGAATAGATATAGATAGATAGATAGATAGATAGATAGATTAGATATGCGGGAGGTAGATGAATGGAGGTGTCCCCCAAACCTTTAACCCAAGATCTGCTCAACCACGATGTAAGTCCTTCATCTTAAGATGTAGAAGCTGTGTAGAGTAAAAAGATTAGTAGATAAGATAGATAGATAGATATGCGGGAGGTAGATGAATGGAGGTGTCCCCCAAACCTTTAACCCAAGATCTGCTCAACCACGACGTAAGTCCTTTATCTTAAGATGTCGAAGCTGTGTAGAGTAAAAAGATTAGTAGATAGATAGATAGATAGATAGATAGATAGATAGATAGATAGATAGATAGATAGATAGATAGATAGATATGCGGGAGGTAGATGAATGGAGGTGTCCCCCAAACCTTTAACCCAAGATCTGCTCAACCACGATGTAAGTCCTTCATCTTAAGATGTAGAAGCTGTGTAGAGTAAAAAGATTAGTAGATAAGATAGATAGATAGATATGCGGGAGGTAGATGAATGGAGGTGTCCCCCAAACCTTTAAGGTACTGCCACACTAAACAATCCCGCTAGCGATCACGATAACGACGCATACTAATGCGATCGCTAGCGGGATTGTTTCTATATCGCTAAGTGCGGCCACATTTAGCGATATAGTTAACGACGCTATCGCCGTTAGCGATCTTCTTAACGACTTTAGCGGTACAAAAGTACCGCTAAATCGCTAAGAAAAGGTGCCACACTAGCGATATATACTTACCCAGCGGGAGCGCCGACGAGAAAATAGGGTCCGGAACAATTCCAGCGACGAGCGAGATCACAGCAGGAAGCTCGTCGCTGGAAGCTGCCGCACACAACAACATCGCTAACGGGATCGCTAAATAGTGACGTTTTTTAGCGATCCCGTTAGCGATATTGTTCAGTGTGGCATACCCTTTAACCCAAGATCTGCTCAACCACGACGTAAGTCCTTTATCTTAAGATGTCGAAGCTGTGTAGAGTAAAAAGATTAATAGATAGATAGATATGCGGGAGGTAGATGAATGGAGGTGTCCCCCAAACCTTTAATCCAAGAACTGCTGAAGCGTGATGACATTCCTCCTCTTTTACCCAAAGATATAGAAGCCATGTAGAAGAAAATATGATAGATTTTGTCAGGATTTCCCCTGGTCTGAGTGTACAAATATTAGAATGAATGTTCTAGATTGCAATAATAATATCTACATTTCTCACTCCGGTCAGGATTGCTACATCTTGGATCAGGGTGGAATCAAGATCTTTGTGTGGAAAGGAAAAAATGCATCAAAGGAAGAGAAGCAGCAAGCGATGAATAGAGCGCTGGTGAGTGCGGCCTCTGCACAGCGCAGCCGTGACCTCGGCCGGGTATCACTGTGTGTAGCGCTCTATACAATGTGCTGATATAACACACTCTCTGCTCTTCTCAGATTTGCTCTTTCTCTTCCATTTTTTTTATAACACTTACCTTGTTTAACAAACAGAATTTTATCAAAGCCAAAAACTATCCCCCGTCCACTAACGTGGAGGTTCAGAATGACGGATCCGAGTCTGCTGTATTCAAGCAGCTTTTCCAGAAATGGACCACAAAGGATCAGACTGTCGGGCTCGGAAAAACAAGCACTGTTGGTAAAGTGGGTAAGTTGTCAAAATAAATAACTAAAATGTCCACAGCATAAATAAAAGTAAAATAAGTAAAAACACTAGCGCCAAAGGGGATAGGTGCTGCTGAAAACTGCTCACAGAAACCCGTAGAGAAAGGTGATCAAATACAAACTGGATCGTGCATAGTGTCGCGCTAAACAGGTAGTGAACGGAAATGCAATTATTATTGATACACTTGTAGATTGTAAGCTCTCACGAGCAGGGGCGGCTGATTTTGCTTTAATTATTGTATTGTTAACGTTGTTACTTATGACTTGTGTTTTGAAACTGTTAAACTGTAAAGCGCTGCGGAATATGTTGGCACTATATAAATAAAGATTATTATTATTACATTAATCATTGCACGTCCCCCCCATGTCCGTCCTCCAGCTGTTTAGGGAATGGGTACCCAGTTTGTAAAATGTCCACTGCATCATAGAGAATTTCAGGAGTATAAATAACATGTAAGGTGAGGTGTAAGAATCGGGGTCCCCAGCAGCACAGAGTATTTCAGGAGAGGAGTGTATGGCTCTTATAACATGTTCACTTATGATGCTGTACATGAGAACAGTTCTGCAGGAGAACATTCGTTAAAAAGAAACACAGAACAATAATCTGTAATTATTCATACTGGGAACTTTATTTTTCATGCCATAACTTTAGATTTTTCTCTAAGACCGCACCACATAGTAATATGTTTTATATATTACCATACAGCCAAAGTAGAACAAGTAAAGTTTGATGCCAACTCAATGCACGCCAAACCTGAGGTAGCCGCACAGCAGAAGATGGTAGATGATGGAACCGGAGAAGCCGAGGTAATAATACCACAAACAAACAAAAAAGTTACAGGAGAGCTATAGTGACAGGTCGCACTTGCGGATCGATTTATCAAAAATTAATAAACAAATAGTAAAAGACCAAAGAATACGCGCTCACCACATTTATTGACCAGCTTTATCTTTTCGCGGATCATGTCTACAGGTCTATAGAATTGAAAATCTGGAAATGGCACCTGTAGAAAAACAATGGCTTGGACACTTCTATGGTGGAGACTGTTACTTGGTTCTCTACAAGTATTTGGTCAATAACAAGTATCATTACATGATCTACATATGGCAGGTAAGGACTCGTCATCTATCTATGAAAAGCCGAATTCCTAACGGAATGATGTGAATTCTAAGTGTTATATGTGTATTCATGTCTAGACGTATGTGCTGTGTATACATGTGTGTATATGTTCTGTGTATATATACAGCTGTGTGAAAAAGTGTTTGCCCCCTTCCTGATTTCCAATTTTTTTGCAGTAATCACAAAATGCAGGTTATAAATGAAGGTCTTTATTATTAAGGAAAAAGAAATCCAAACCTACAGGGTCCTGTGTGAGAAAGTGATTGCCCCCTAACCCTAATAACTGGTTGGGCCGCCCTTAACAGCAACAACTGCAATCAAGCGTTTGTGATAGCCTAAAAGACTCATGGCCAGTTATTGCCCACGATCTGGAAGTAGCAGCGCTTTGGACACAGCGCATTTTTGCTGCCTCCAAAATGCTGCGCTTTATTGAAAGCAGGTAAATCCACGTTTTCCCTGAACCATGCAAATTTACCGCATTCAATACATTCTATTGATTACATTTTTCTTTTGCGGAGACTAGCATCTCCGCAAGAGAAATTGACATGCTGTGGTCCTGAAAGACGCGCCGCATGTCAGTTTCCGCAGGTGATCCGCGTAGTGGACATGGGATTTCTAGAAATCACATTCTCGATGCTGTAACATCTGGCTGCATAAATACGCAGCTTCAAAACCGCAGCAATTCCCGATCATGGGGACGAACCCTTACTGCGTTCTGGAGGAATTTTGGCCACTCATCCTTGGAGAATTGTTGCAATTCAGCCACATTGTAGGGTTTCTGAGCATGAACCGCCTTTGTAAGGTCATGCCACAGCATCTTAATTGGATTAAGGTCAGAACTTTGACTGGGCCACTACAAAGTCTGAACTTTTGTCTCGTCAGTCCACAGAGTAGTCTCCCAAAAGTCTTGGAGATCATCAAGATGTTTGCTGGCAAAACTGAGACAAGCCTTTATGTTCTCATTGCTCGGCAGTGGTTTTCGTCTTGGAACTCTGCCATTTTTGCCCAGTCTCTTTCTTATGGTGGAGTCATGAACGCTGACTTTAACTGAGGCAAGTGAGGCCTGCAGTTCTTTAGATGTTGTTGTGGGGTCTTTTGTGACCTCTTGGATGATTCGTCGCTGCGTTCTTGGGGTAATTTTGGTCTGCCGGCTACTCGTGGGAAGGTTCACCACTGTTTCATGTTTGCGCCATTTGTGGATAATGGTTCTCACTGTGGTTCGCTGAAGTCCCAAAGCTTTAGAAATGGCTTTATTACCTTTTCCAGGCTGATAGATCTCAATTACTTTGTTTCTCATTTGTTCCATCATTTTTTTGGATTGCTGCATGATGTCTAGCTTTTGAAGATCGTTTGGTCTACTTCACTTGTCAGGCAGGTCCTACTTAAGTGATTTCTTGATTGAGAACAGGTGTGGCAGTAATCAGGCCTGTATGTGGCTAGGGAATGCAAACTTCGCTTCCAAAGATGTGATAAACCGCAGTTAATTTACGTTTTAAAGGGGGACAATCACTTTTTCACACAGCACCCTGTAGGTTTGGATTTCTTTTTCCCTTAATAATAAAGACCATCATTTAAAAAACTGCGTTCTGTGATTACTTGTGTTACCTTTGTCTAATATTTAAATTTGTTTGGTGATCTGAAATGTAACCTAAATGTTTGAGTGTGATGGTGCAATACGTGAGCATTTAGAGCCCCACTTTGTCTAAAATCAGCCCTGAATATATAAAACATAAACTGCATTACCGCCAAATAGATTATATGAGTACTTTATTAAAATTAATGTTCTAAGTGCAAAAATTGACCAATGTGTGTGTGTAACCACCAGCCACCACAAGGCGACCTTTTTCTGATAGGATCCTGACTATTTCTATCAGACATGTTTCTCACTGGGGAAAATCCTACACATTTAGTTTTGCATTTGTCTATCTATATATATATATATTATATATATATATATATATATATATATATTTATTTATTTAATATCTGTGTCTCTCTGTGAACGCAGGGTCGCCACGCCAGCCAGGATGAGATCGCTGCATCCGCGTATCAGGCCGTAAACCTGGATCAGCAATATGATGGACAACCTGTTCAAGTGCGAGTGACGATGGGGAAGGAGCCCTCACACCTCATGGCCATATTTAAAGGGAAGATGGTGGTGTACGAGGTACAAGTCTACACACACACACCTATGTATATATATCCGAATGTTTTGGCACCCTTGGAATTGTTCCAGAAAATGAAATATTTCTCCCCAAAAATTATCATAATTACATATTTTCCATGTTTATTTCCTTTGTGTGTACTGGAACAACACAAAAAAAAGAGGAAAAAAAGGTAAATTGGACATAATTTCACACAAAACCCCCAAAATGGGCAGGGCACAATTGTTAGCACCTTTCCAAAATTGTAGGCAAACAACTTTGTTTCAAGCATGTGATGCTCATTCACTCACCTGTGGCAAGTAACAGGTGTGGGCAATGTGAAAATTATACCGGGAACCAGATAAATGGGGAGAAGATGGCTCAATCTTTGCATTGTGTGTCTGTGTACGCCACACTAAGCATGGAGAACAGAAAGAGGAGAAGAGAACTGTCTGAGGACTTGAGAACTGAAATTGTTGAACAAGGGTGCTAACACTTTTAGCCATGACTGTATGTGTATATATATATATGTTATATATATATATATATATACACACATACATCACAACACTGGCATCGGCCGTGATCCTCGCTTTACTTTGATGATCGCAGATCAATGATGCGCAGTAATCACCGAGCTCCTGTATTGTTACCTTGTGCAGCGTTCACCATAGAGATACACTAACACTAGATGTGACGCGTCTCTTCTGCAGGCGGTACTTCTCGTGCTGACAGCGACTATATTCCCCCCGAGGTCAGACTGTTCCACGTTCACGGCACTAATGAGTACAACACCAAGGCCTTTGAGGTCCCCGTCCGGGCATCGTCTCTCAATTCTAACGACGTGTTCGTCTTGAAAACCAAGGGGACCTGCTACGTGTGGTGCGGAAAGGTAAGGTCAGCAGTGACGTGGCCCCATAGACTGGAGTAATCTCTTGGACGGAGGTTATATTGGAAGAAACAAATCCTTCCTTAAAGGTGATTTTTCTGAAATTTGAATTGATAGTCTAAGCTGAAGGTCATCAGTACCAGGCACAGCCACAGTTATATGGGTGTAACCGCAGTACCGGGCACAGCCACAGTTATATGGGTGTCACCGCAGTATTGGGCACAGCCACAGTTATATGGGTGTCACCACAGTACCAGGCACAGCCACAGTTATATGGGTGTCACCGCAGTATTGGGCACAGCCACAGTTATATGGGTGTGACCACAGTACCAGGCACAGCCACAGTTATATGGGTGTGACCACAGTACCAGGCACAGCCACAGTTATATGGGTGTCACCGCAGTACCAGGCACAGCCACAGTTATATGGGTGTCACCGCAGTACCAGGCACAGCCACAGTTATATGGGTGTGACCACAGTACCAGGCACAGCCACAGTTATATGGGTGTGACCACAGTACCAGGCACAGCCACAGTTATATGGGTGTGACCACAGTACCAGGCACAGCCACAGTTATATGGGTGTCACCACAGTACCAGGCACAGCCACAGTTATATGGGTGTCACCGCAGTACCAGGCACAGCCACAGTTATATGGGTGTGACCACAGTACCAGGCACAGCCACAGTTATATGGGTGTCACCGCAGTACCAGGCACAGCCACAGTTATATGGGTGTGACCACAGTACCAGGCACAGCCACAGTTATATGGGTGTCACCACAGTACCAGGCACAGCCACAGTTATATGGGTGTCACCACAGTACCAGGCACAGCCACAGTTATATGGGTGTGACCACAGTACCAGGCACAGCCACAGTTATATGGGTGTCACCGCAGTACCAGGCACAGCCACAGTTATATGGGTGTGCACGCAGTACCAGGCACAGCCACAGTTATATGGGTGTCACCACAGTACGGGCACAGCCACAGTTATATGGGTGTCACGCAGTACCGGGCACAGCCACAGTTATATGGGTGTCACCACAGTACCGGGCACAGCCACAGTTATATGGGTGTCACCGCAGTACCGGGCACAGCCACAGTTATATGGGTGTCCGCGCAGTACCAGGCACAGCCACAGTTATATGGGTGTCACCGCAGTATCGGGCACAGCCACAGTTATATGGGGTCAGCTGCAGTACCAGGCACAGCCACAGTTATATGGGTGTCACCGCAGTACCAGGCACAGCCACAGTTATATGGGTGTCACCGCAGTACCGGCACAGCCACAGTTATATGGGTGTCACCGCAGTACCAGGCACAGCCACAGTTATATGGGTGTCACCGCAGTACCGGGCACAGCCACAGTTATATGGGTGTCACGCAGTACGGGCACAGCCACAGTTATATGGGGTCACGCTGCAGTACCAGGCACAGCCACAGTTATATGGGTGTCGCTGCAGTACCGGGCACAGCCACAGTTATATGGGGTCACTGCAGTACCGGCACAGCCACAGTTATATGGGTGTCACCGCAGTACCAGGCACAGCCACAGTTATATGGGTGTCACCGCAGTATCGGGCACAGCCACAGTTATATGGGTGTCAGCTGCAGTACCGGCACAGCCACAGTTATATGGGTGTCACCGCAGTACCGGGCACAGCCACAGTTATATGGGTGCGCTGCAGTACCAGGCACAGCCACAGTTATATGGGAGTCAGTGCAGTACCGGGCACAGCCACAGTTATATGGGTGTCCCGCAGTACCAGGCACAGCCACAGTTATATGGGTGTCACCGCAGTACCAGGCACAGCCACAGTTATATGGGTGTCACCGCAGTATCGGCACAGCCACAGTTATATGGGTGTCACGCAGTACCAGGCACAGCCACAGTTATATGGGTGTACCGCAGTCAGGCACAGCCACAGTTATATGGGTGTCACCCAGTACCGGCACAGCCACAGTTATATGGGTGTCAACCGACAGTAATGGGCACAGCCACAGTTATATGGGTGTCACCACAGTATCAGGCACAGCCACAGTTATATGGGTGTGACCACAGTATCGGCACAGCCACAGTTATATGGGTGTCACCGCAGTACCGGGCACAGCCACAGTTATATGGGTGTCACCGCAGTACCGGGCACAGCCACAGTTATATGGGTGTCGCCGCAGTACCGGGCACAGCCACAGTTATATGGGTGTCGCCGCAGTACCGGGCACAGCCACAGTTATATGGGTGTCACCGCAGTACCGGGCACAGCCACAGTTGCCCCCTGAGTTCTATAAAGGCTGCAGCCGGGAGAGGATGTGACAATTGCTCAACTCCCCAAACTGATTGTCACTATTGGACATGTGAGATCCTGGAAAATCTCTAATTAATGTTTAATACCAATAAAAAGATTGTTTTCTCCTTCCCATGTAACGAGATGCAGAAGCTAAAGATAATGTTGGTTCCTCTATGTGTATCCGCAGGGCTGCAGCGGTGACGAGAGAGCGATGGCCAAGAATGTGGCTGACATCATTTCCAGAGGGGAGAAGGTGGTGGTGGCGGAGGGGCAGGAGCCATCGGAGTTCTGGCTGGCACTGGGTGGCAAGAGCCAGTATGCCAGCAGTAAGAGGTAAAGCAGAGTGTATCCTGCTGTGGAGGCAGCACCACGTTCATGGATAACACAGCGATACTGATGGAGCAGAGCTGATGTGCTGTCCCTAGTTTTGCTGGTCGTTAACCCTTAACAACCAGAGCTGTTTTTGAATTTTTATTTTTTGCTCCAATTCTTTCCAAACATGTCTGAAATTTTTTTCACCATTTAAATAAAAAAAACCTAAAGTTTGTAAAAAAAAAAAAAAAGCGCCAGTTTGAGACCCGTAGCGTCTCCACTTTTCGTGATCTGGGGTTCGGTGAGAGCCTATTTTTGCACGCCGAGCTAACGTTTTTAATGATACCATTTTGGTGCAGATGTGATCTTTTGATCACCGGTTATTTCATTTTAATGCAATGTTGTGGCGACCAAACAAAAAAAAAAAAACGCAATTCTGGTGTTTTTACTTTTTTTTCTCGTTACGCCATTTAGCGATCGGGTTTCTTATATTCAAAGATTAGGAGTTCTGAACACGGTGATACCAAATATGTGTATATTTGATTTTTTTTTTACTGTTTTTTTTTTTAATAGGGCGAAAGGAGGGTGAATTGAACGTTTATATTTTTTTAATATTTAAATTTTTTTTTTTTTTTTTTACTTTTGGCATGTTTTTATAGTCTCCATGGGAGACTAGAAGCTGCAGTTGTCTGATCGGTTCTGCTACATACAGGCCATACAGGTCAGGTCAGATCGTCTGTATGTAGCAGAATTGCTCCCTGCTATGAGCACCAACCATCGGGCTGAGCTCATAGCAATTCGGCAGTGACAACCATAGAGGTCAGCTGGAGACCTCTGGTTGTCATGCCAACCCATCGATGACACACAATCTGTGACGGGTCACCGATGGGCGGGATTTCCGATGCACTTGCAGAAGTGCGAGTTAAATGTTGCTGTCAAGAGTATGACAGTGGCATTTAACGGGTTAACAACCGCAGGGGGATCACGATTACACCCACGGCTGTTAGAGGCACATGTCCGCTGTTCAAAACAGCTGACATGTGCCGGAAAAGATCTGGGTCAGCGCTGAAGCCTACACCAAAGGGAGGGAGTCAGACATTGGCATACATTTAAGCCTGATGTCGGAAAGGGGTATTCCTACATTCTGATTATTGAGACCCCCAGCAATCCAGAGAACTGGGCTTTACTGAGATTCTCGTGCTCAACCTCTGCTTCATTCATTATGGGAATACTGGAAAAGCACCAGTACAGTACACTTCCATTTCCATCAGTCCCATAGACAGCGATGAAGCAGAGGTCAAGAATACGCACCTCCACTCCAATCTCAGGATTGCTGGGGGATCTTGTGCCCCCACCCCCAAGGCCCTCCCCCCGTGATCAGTAAGTTATCACCTATCCTACTTACGGACAAGGTTATCACCTATGCACAGGATCTTTTAGATCTGCGGGGCACCGATCGCTGTGACCCCCCCACCACCTTTAATAAATGAGTGGCCGTGCGTATGCCCAACACGTAGATACAGTATGTAACTCAGCAGCCATGCAGAGCATTTGTTACTCTACAAGAAAAAAGGATCCGCAATTCCTACAACAATACTGTACTAAGAAATATCCAGAAATTATTCCGCACAGAATTTTGGGTCTGTTTTGAATTTCGCTCGTGGACTCGCTGGAAGGTGTTGAGTCAACAAGATCATGATGAACAAGATACGTTTTTATGTTCTAGACTGCAAGAAGAAGTTCCAGATATCACCCCGCGCCTGTACGAGTGCTCCAACCAGACAGGAACGTTCCGTGCAACTGAAATTTCAGATTTCCACCAGGATGATCTGGATGAAGATGACGTCTTCTTGCTGGACGCTTGGGATCAGGTACGGGTGAAATATTCCTGATGTCCAGTCATTTTAGTTCATCTATTTGACAAAACATTTTGTGCACTAAGACTCTAAATCGAGAAGATGCAAGAGTAAAGGGGCATTGGTGCTGGGACTGCAGTACCACACACAGCCACATGTATGTGGGGCGCTGTGCCCGGGTAAACATGGAAGGCTACATGGTCCTTTTAATATTTAATTGCTGCAGGTGCGACACAATCTCAACCAAAGTCCCATAAAAGCCTATTTGTAAGATCTCTTGCTGACAGGCTTTCTCACTGCTGAAGGTTTGCTACAATTTAGCCCATCTGAGATGTTGTGGAAACAAATTTTACCAGAACAGATACATTGTAACAAAATAGATAGGAGAGATTTCAGCTGATGATTTTCTAGACTAGATACAATTGTAACAATCCCTCAGCCATGAGAACTATTTGGTCTATATGTAGATATGAGCTATAGCGCTTACCGAAGAAGCTGCATCGGGAACCTGGATACTAGGAGCGCTCCCGATAATCAGGTGTCCGGCGCCGCAGCAGCATGTGTCCCGGCTGTGTGACAGTCACAACAGGCTCTCCATATGAGTTTTCAATCAATGGATAATTAAAAAAAATAATATTCCTATCCTGACAGACAGAAACCGCAAGGGTTGAAACAAAAAAATACCTTTCGGTAAGCGGTTTGTTCCTGGCGATGTCAGCCGTGTCTGCCGCGGGATACCCAATTCCAGCTTCTGAATAATCTTAGATATGAGTTAGACCCCCGGTGGGGGACCCCACCATGAAACCTTTGGCGCCTGGACATGACTTATGGCATGATAATGACTCAAAAAAATTGTCACGTTCTTAAAAGGGTTTTTCCATTTTCTGAGAAATGTTCATTGTACCGAATCGTCGCAGGTCTTTCTATGGATCGGCAAAAGTGCAAACGAATCAGAAAAGAGAGACGCAGCAGTCACAGCTCAGGAGTATCTGAAGAGTCATCCTGGAAGTCGTGATGTCAACACCCCCATCACTGTGGTGAAGCAAGGATTCGAACCCCCAACCTTCACAGGCTGGTTCCATGCATGGGATCCCTTTAAATGGGAGGTATGTGATCACCCCTACAATAAGCGGATCTAAAGGTCTCCGTGTACTGGAACCTACAGTGATCGACTCCATGACTCCGCAGGAAGTGTTTCACTTCCCTGCAACGCCACCACAGGGCAAATGTAGCATTGCAATGTTGTAAATAGGCTTTTTGGGTAATACATGGATGGGCCGGGTCCTCCCGAGACAGACGCTCTTTGTAGGAAGTTTCCACTCTGGATAATGAATGGATTAGGATCACCCCCAATTATTAATAAGTAAATAGTTAATTGGACATTTAGGGGGATTTTCCAAGCAACAGCACTTGACAGTTTTCAGGCTTAATGGTTGTCATTCCTATATCCCCATGACAACTCTTCCTGCTCCACACCATTGTGGCTCCAGTTTATTATAGAAACATACTGGATCCACATCATAACTGACTTGAATAATTCAGTATTTAGTTTGCTCCAACAATTGATTTTCGTGCACATGGCCTCCCTGGCGCCTGCAACTATTATTTGAGTGTTCCCAAATCACAGTGTGAGAAATACCAGCACTAAACATGACGACGGTTTCCAATCAATTCTCATTTCTATTGAACTTATTTTTCAGAACACAAAATCATATGAACAATTAAAAGCCGAATTAGGAAATGAAGAGGCTATTGACCAGTTCTCCACGGTGAGTGTACAATGCGGATATCACACACAACCAAGTGACGAATTAATAAAAAAAAAAAAAAATAAGCATCATATCATAGCCACAGGGGAATGTAGTCACACAAGCAACGTAAATGGCTTCCTCCGATGCGCTCCAGCCCAAATGTGCAGCACATTGCAGGGAGGAGGGGGATGCAGCTGCAGCTTCTCTGTGTGGCTGCGATTTTATGCTGTAAAAGGTGAGGGGACAACGGTATCATCAAGGAAACAAGGACGGGATCAGGACAACTTCTGCCACTGTCTATACAAGCAACATGGCACACAAGCCGTCATGCATGATGTCCTAGTAGATCATATTTTATTACCGGATGATTCAACTGTAATTTTCATTTATAAAAATCATTTCTATCTGTGACAGGAATTTAACACAACTCCACTGGAATCTTTCACTTCCCAAACCAACTTCGGGTCTCTAGTGCTCCAAAGCTACCCGGCTGATGCTCTGGTTAACAAGACGCCAGATGAATTACCTACAGGAGTAGACCCCAGCCGAAAAGAGGTGAGAGGGGCTGAAGTCTGACAACGGTCAAAAGAGAATGTATGTGCAATACAAAAAGGAACTAGCGGCAACCATCTATTAATACTGTAATACTGCCCCTATGTACAAGAATATAACTACTATAATACTGCCCCTATGCACAAGAATATAACTACTATAATACTGCCCTATGTACAAGAATATAACTACTATAATACTGCCCCCTATGTACAAGAATATAACTACTATAATACTGTCCCTATGTACAAGAATATAACTACTATAATACTGCTCCTATGTACAAGATATAACTACTATAATACTGCCCCTATGTACAAGAATATAACTACTATAATACTGCCCCTATGTACAAGAATATAACTACTATAATACTGCCTCCTATGTACAAGAATATAACTACTATAATACTTCCCTATATACAAGAATATAACTACTATAATACTGCCCTATATACAAGAATATAACTACTATAATACTGCTCCTATGTACAAGAATATAACTACTATAATACTGCCCCTATGTACAAGAATATAACTACTATAATACTGCCCCTATGTACAAGAATATAACTACTATAATACTGTCCCCTATATACAAGAATATAACTACTATAATACTGCCTCCTATGTACAAGAATATAACTACTATAATACTGCCCCCTATGTACAAGAATATAACTACTATAATACTGTCCCCTATAACAAAATAACTACTATAATACTGTCCTATGTACAAGAATATAACTACTATAATACTGCCCCTATGTACAAGAATATAACTACTATAATACTGCCCCTATGTACAAGAATATAACTACTATAATACTGCCCTATGTACAAGAATATAACTACTATAATACTGTCCCCTATATACAAGAATATAACTACTATAATACTGCCTCCTATGTACAAGAATATAACTACTATAATACTGCCCCTATGTACAAGAATATAACTACTATAATACTGTCCCCTATATACAAGAATATAACTACTATAATACTGCCCCTATGTACAAGAATATAACTACTATAATACTGCCCTATGTACAAGAATATAACTACTATAATACTGCTCCTATGTACAAGAATATAACTACTATAATACTGCCCCTATGTACAAGAATATAACTACTATAATACTGCCCCTATGTACAAGAATATAACTACTATAATACTGCCCCTATGTACAAGAATATAACTACTATAATACTGCCCCCTATGTAAGAATATAACTACTATAATACTGCCCCTATGTACAAGAATATAACTACTATAATACTGCCTCCTATGTACAAGAATATAACTACTATAATACTGCCCCCTATGTACAAGAATATAACTACTATAATACTGCCCCTATGTACAAGAATATAACTACTATAATACTGCCCCTATGTACAAGAATATAACTACTATAATACTGCCCCTATATCAAGAATATAACTACTATAATACTGCCTCTATGTACAAGAATATAACTACTATAATACTGCTCCTATGTACAAGAATATAACTACTATAATACTGCTCCTATGTACAAGAATATAACTACTATAATACTGCTCCTATATACAAGAATATAACTACTATAATACTGCTCCTATGTACAAGAATATAACTACTATAATACTGCTCCTATGTACAAGAATATAACTACTATAATACTGCTCTATGTACAAGAATATAACTACTATAATACTGCTCCTATGTACAAGAATATAACTACTATAATACTGCTCCTATGTACAAGAATATAACTACTATATAATACTGCCCCTATGTGCAAGAATATATCTACTATAATACTGCTCCTATGTACAAGAATATAACTACTATAATACTGCCCCTATGTACACGAATATAACTACTATAATACTGCTCCTATGTACAAGAATATAACTACTATAATACTGCTCCTATATACAAGAATATAACTACTATAATACATGCCCTATGTACAAGAATATAACTACTATAATACTGCTCCTATGTACAAGAATATAACTACTATAATACAGCTCCTATGTACAAGAATATTAACTACTATAATACTGCTCCTATGTACAAGAATATAACTACTATAATACTGCTCCTATGTACAAGAATATAGCTACTATAATACTGCCC
Source organism: Oophaga sylvatica (assembly GCA_033576555.1). NCBI lineage: Eukaryota > Metazoa > Chordata > Amphibia > Anura > Dendrobatidae > Oophaga > Oophaga sylvatica. Next base: position 89,333,050 of record JARQOD010000007.1, on the reverse strand, counting down.
TATGTACAAGAATATAGCTACTATAATACTTCCCTATGTACAAGAATATAACTACTATAATACTGCTCCTATGTACAAGAATATAACTACTATAATACTGCCCCTATGTGCAAGAATATAACTACTATAATACTGCCCTATGTGCAAGAATATAACTACTATAATACTGCTCCTATGTGCAAGAATTATAACTACTATAATACTGCTCCTATGTACAAGAATATAACTACTATAATACTGCTCCTATGTACAAGAATATAACTACTATAATACTGCCTCTATGTACAAGAATATAACTACTATAATACTGCTCCTATGTGCAAGAATTATAACTACTATAATACTGCTCCTATGTACAAGAATATAACTACTATAATACTGCTCCTATGTACAAGAATATAACTACTATAATACTGCTCCTATGTACAAGAATATAACTGCTATAATACTGCCCTATGTACAAGAATATAACTACAATACTGCTCCTATGTACAAGAATATAACTACTATAATACTGCCCTATGTACAAGAATATAACTACTATAATACCGCCCCTATGTACAAGAATATAACTACTATAATACCGCCCCTATGTACAAGAATATAACTACTCTAAGGGTCTGTGCACACGTTGCGGATTGTGCTGCGAATCCGCAGCAGATTTGGCCCTGCGGTTCCGCAGCAGTTTCTGCTGCGTTGTACAGTACCATTATAACCTATGTAAAAAAAAAAAAAAACACTGCGCACATGCTGCAGATTTTTCCGCGCAGATTTGAAACCGCAGCATGTCAATTCTTTGTGCGGAATCCACAACTGCTCCATTATAGAAATCCGCACAAAAACCGCACTAAATCCGCATGTAAAACGCAGGAAGTTTTACATGCGGATGCGAAAAAATCTGCAAGTGTGTGCACTCACCCTAATACTGCCCCCATGTACAAGAATATAACTACTATGTAGATTTTTTTTTATATTTAACAGTAGTCTTAATTCATTGAAATATTGTCCCGATAGTACGACCAGCGTTTTTGCAGTACTGCATACATCACACATACGGGGCAGATAGCTTTTCGGTCGCTGCAGTGACCTTCCTGATTTTTGTTTCAGGAATATCTGAACAATGAAGATTTTACTGCAATCTTCGGGATTTCACGCTCCGAGTTTCAGGCTTTGCCCGAGTGGAAGAAACAGACGCTAAAGAAGGCAAAAGGACTCTTCTAAATATGCACCTTTTTATTTCTGTTTTGTTTTGTCCCATTATATATAAATTCCTCGATCCCAACATAATAAAAATATTTAATCACTGCGCCCTCACCAGGGAGATCGGGGGAACAGAGCCGATCACACCCGATGCTGGAACAGAGGTTTTATAAGGGGAAAAAATGTGTAAAGAAATAATTCATAGTCCCCTGTGGTCTGAATTAATTTTAGTGTGACTTACCGTATGTAACTCTGGTTTAACTGTCCCCAAATAAACGGAGCATGAGGATCCAGCATGGTGTCAATCAGTGTAATTGGCGCTATTGTCACATGGATTTACAGCTGTAAATATCGCTTTAACGCTTGAGAGATGAGCCGACGTCAGCGCTACACGTGCAACCTAAAAATCATAGCTCCTGTATAAGAGCAAATCCATCTTCTGTGTGTTACACTGCATAGTGTCACAATACAAAGCTCACCTGCTATACCAGGGCTCAAACACGGCCAGGTGAATGGGTCACACACTGAAAAAAGTTTTTAAATTTGTCAGATTTTTCCATACTTTATTTTTCTTCTGTTTGTCCCCCAGTAAGTTTTTTGACAAATGGCCCCATAGATTCTGTCCTTCATCCTGCAATAATGTTACCCTTCCTGTAGTAACATTCCCCAATCCTGCTGCTCTTCAATACATGTAAAAAAAAATAACAAAAAAAACTCGCCTGTCCCCAGTGTCCTCTTCCTCCACAGCCAGGGCAAAGGTCAGTGTGTAGGAGTGACGTGCTGACCGTGACAGGCATACCAACAGCAGCTGAGTGGTTGGTTTAGTTATTGTGGTGCAGGGAGCCAGTGGTTCTCTGCACCACAATAAACTTCTATTGAATGTGTGTCCAAGGTTATTTAACGGAAAAAAAAAGTTTTTTTTTTTTTGAAGTTGCAGCACTGACTGATGATTTTACAAGATATATAGCAGCAGCTTGCGAGGAACAGAAAAGGAGGTGAGCAAATAAGTGCTTTACAGAAATTAGTGGGTTAGAGACAGGTGACTTGGCTACTAAGAGTTAACCCCTTCCTGGAAACTACTGCACACTCTCCACCAGGGTCTGTAGGTAGAGCTCCATGGAAACCAGCTATTCACTATGAGAGATAAGACGGATTTTGGTAAGACCTTACCTGTAAAATCCTTTTCAGCGAAGGAAGGAAGGGAGACACAGTCATTACTAGTGGGTAGGCGGAGCCCACACAGGATAGAACACCTCAGATTACAAAAGTTGCCCGGCCCCTCCAGCTTGGACTCCTCCACTCACATTCCATCTAACAAGCTAAGAGAGCAAATAGCCAGCGTAGCAACATAACCCCTCTGGAGACTCAGAAAAAACAAGAAGACCAGGTTATCATATACAAAAAACCACTCCAGTATACTCACTGATGACCACTGCCATGAGTGCAACGAACAGAGCTTAGCGCGCGACCCAGCCAATAATCGCATCGAGAAGGTACGGCCGCATCGAAACACAACAAAACACATTCTGTCATGAATTGTGTCTCCCTTCCTTCTTCGCTGAAAGGATTTTACAGTAATGGTCTACCAAATCGTCTTTCATCAGCAATGAGGAACATCATTATAGTGGGACCCCAAAGCGTCCAGAAATTAGTGCAAAACCAACTAGGCAGATTTCCAACATTAAAAAAAAACCTAAATACATTCACAAGAACTTAAACTACAGCCCTGCACCCTACGTCCTAAGCCCATCCACAGCACATGAGTCACCTTATAAATTTGTAATGTGTGGACAGGGGCGGGTCGCCGCGCAGAGCTGACTGCAGGCCCTATGAAAGGCCACGATGACACGCTTCGTGGAGTGAGCTCGAATCTTATGGGCAAGTTCGCCTAAGTCGGTAAGCCTCAAATGGCCGACAACCACACTATAAACCTTGGAAGCCTTACCACGTACGAACTGTGGATCACAACAGGAATCACTCGAAATTTGAGTAATAGACAAATAGATTCAAGCCACTAATTCCATGGTTGCAGCCGTTCCTGCATTCCTCGCTACAAGCTGAAGGCAGCACAATCCTGGTTACAGAATGGAACCACTAGTAGAAAGTCGCCCCGTGTGAAGCAATACGCATCGTGAAGAACTCAAAGGGGAGCAAGAAGGCGCCAACTCAGAACCTTCCAAGAATGACCACTAGAGGTAACCTTCCAAGCAAAGGGAAACTACAGAGCATAGCTCAAAAGGCCATGTTGAAGACCTCCAAGACAGTGAGCCCAAGGAGACACAAGCGCCTTCCGCGCGAACTGACGGTACCCGAGAAAGACGGATTTTGGTAAGACCTTACCTGTAAAATCCTTTTCAGCGAAGGAAGGGGAGACACAGTCATTACTAGTGGGTAGGCGGAGCCCACACAGGATAGAACACCTCAGATTAAAAAGAGTGTTGACCGGCCCCTCCAGCTTGGGCTCCTCCTACTCCAGCTCTCCAGTCCGTACACAAGCTAAGGAAGAGCAAATATCACCAGCGAGCAACATAACCCCTTCTGAGAACTTCAGAGAAAAAACAAGAAGACAGGTTATGCATATAACAGAAAAAACACACAGTCCCAGGTACTACTCACTGAACCGGACCACTGCGATGAGCTGGCAATGCTGGAACAGAGCCTTAGCGCGCCGACCTCAGCCCAGATAATCGCTATCAGAGAAGGGTCACGCCGCATCTGAAAACACAACAACACACTTCTGCATGGGAGGGATCTGTGTCTCCCTTCCTTCCTTCGTTGAAAAGGATTTTACAGGTAAGGTCTTACCAAAATCCGTCTTTCAGCAGCAGATGGAAGGAAGGGAGACACAGTCATTACTAGTGGGACGTCCCAAAGCAGTCCAGAAATTAAGGGTGGGCAAAAAACCAACAGAGGCAGATTCCCAACAACTTAAATAAATGCGCAACTAGCGCTAAATACAAGTTCACAAGAACTTTAAACTACAGCCGCCTGCAGGACCCTACGTCCTAAGGCCGCATCAGCGGAAGCACTGACGTCCACCTTATAAAATTTTGTAAATGTGTGGACAGAGCGCCAGGTCGCCGCCCGGCAGAGCTGAGCTGCCGAGGCCCCTTGATGAAAGGCCCACGATGAACCCACAGCTCTCGTGGAGTGAGCTCGAATCTTAATCGGGCAAGGTTCGCCCTTAAGTCGGTAAGCCTCTAAAATGGCCGACTGAATCCAACGAGCTATAGAATCCTTGGAAGCCCGTTGACCACGTCGACGACCTGCTGGAATCACAAACAGAGAATCCGACTTCCGAAAACTTTGAGTAATAGACAAATAGAACTTCAAAGCCCGCACTAAATCCAATGTGTACAAGGCCCGTTCCTTCGCATTCCTCGGCTCCGGACAAAGCGAAGGCAGCACAATATCCTGGTTAACATGAAATTGTGACACCACCTTGGGTAGAAAGTCACCCCGTGTGCGAAGCACTACTCGATCCGGGTGAAACTCCAGAAAAGGAGGAGAGCAAGAAAGAGCCGCCAACTCAGAAACCCTTCTCAAAGAAGTGACCGCCACTAGGAAGGTAACCTTCCAAGAGAGCAAAGAAAGGCTAACAGAGTCCATAGGCTCAAAAGGCCCATGTTGAAGAGCCTCCAAGACAAGATTGAGCCGCCAAGGAGACACAAGCGCCTTCCGCGGCGGAAACTGACGGGTTACCCCGCGAAAAAAGGAACGTACGTCCCTACGCGAGGCGATAGCCTTCCGAAACAGCAAGGACAGAGCAGAAACCTGACCCTTCAGAGTGCTAACTGCCAAACCCTTGTCCAGCCCGAACTGTAAAAAGGCCAACAAATTGGGAATGGAAAAAATCCTCGGGTTCCTAGAAGAACCCGAACACCACGAAAAGAAGGCTTCCAAAGTCTTGTGATAAATCCTAGTAGTAGCCGGACCTCTGGCAGCTCGCAGAGTGGCAATGACTTCGGCTGAAAAACCTTGACGGATCAAGATTTCGGTCTCAAGAGCCACACCGTCAAACGCAGAGACTTCAGGTCCGGGTGACGAACGGGCCCTTGGGTTAACAGGTCCGGGCGAAGAGGGAGTGGAAGTGGAGGCGCTGCCAGAAGCGACACCAGCGTCGAGAACCACGTCCTCCTTGGCCAATCTGGGGCTATCAACATAGCCGGGACTCTCTCCAGTCTGATCCGACGCAACACCAGGGGAAGTAAGGATATCGGCGGGAACACATAGATTAGCTCGAATTGGTCCCACGGAGCCACCAGAGCATCCACCGCCACAGCCTTCGGATCCTTGTACCTGGACATGAACGTCGGTAACTTGGCATTGAACCTGGATGCCATCAAATCCACTTGGGGAGTTCCCCAACAGGAGCACAGCAGTGCAAAAATTTCCGGATGAAGACTCCATTCTCCGGGATCCATCTTTTCGCGACTGAGGAAGTCCGCTGTGATATTCTGAACTCCTGGAATGTGAATCGCAGAGATGGTTGGCATCCTGGCCTCGGCCCATACCAGGATCCGAGACACCTCCATCGTGAGCCTGAAGCTCCTCGTCCCACCTTGATGGTTGATATACGCGACCGCCGTCGCGTTGTCTGTCTGCACTCGGACTGGTAGACCGCTTAAAGGGACCGTCCAGTGTTGGAGGCAAAGGAAAATTGCCCTCAATTCCAGGATGTTGATCGGCAGGACAGACTCTTCCGACGACCATACTCCCTGAATCCAGAGATCGTTCCAGACACCCCCCCAGCCCGTCAGGCTGGCATCGGTGGTTATGACCGACCACCTCGGAGGGAGGAAGGACTTCCCCAGGGATAACACTTCCGGACGTAACCACCATCCTAGAGACTCTCGCACCCTGTGGGAGATGATGACACTGCAATCCAGTGAAACCTGCGATCGATCCCAACGGTTCAAAATGAGCATTTGGAGAGCCCTGGAATGAAATTGGGCAAACGGAATTGCCTCCATCGACGCCACCATCAAACCCAGAAGGCGCATACACCTTCGAAGGGACATTGCTGTCGAAGACTTCATAACCTGTACATGTCGAAGAAGACTCGCTTGCTTGTCCGGAGGCAGAGACACCACTGCTCGTACCGTGTCGAAATGCATTCCCAAAAACAGGATTGACTGCGACGGTTCCAGAGACGACTTCTCCCAATTGACCTGCCACCCGAAGTCCTCCAGGAGCTGAAGGGATAGATTGCGAGCCGTCACCGCCTCCTCCTTTGAGGACGCCACAATCAAAAGGTCGTCCAGGTAGGGAAGAATCGTAACCCCCTGTCTTCGAAGAATCGCCATGAGAGGTGCCAGAATTTTTGTAAAAACTCTGGGTGCTGAGGCCAACCCGAATGGCAGGGCCACCAACTGGTAATGGTCCTGACCTATGGCAAAACGAAGGAAGCGTTGGTGGGCCCTTCCGACGGGAACATGCAAATAAGCGTCGCGAATGTCGATTGACACCAAAAAGTCGTTCTGCGACAGGGCCGCCACAACGGAGCGAAGCGACTCCATGCGGAATTTCCGGGTGCAGACATGCCGATTCAATCTTTTGAGATCCAAAATGGGGCGAAATCTGTCCTCCTTTTTGGGGACCACAAAGAGGTTGGAATAAAACCCTCTTCCCCGGTCCTCCGGCGGAACCGGTACCACCACACCCTTCTGCAGAAGGGAATCGACCTCCCGCAGTAGAGCGGCAAATAGCTCGGGCTCTGACGGAATGCGAGATTGGCAAAAACTGTCTGGGGGTCGAGAAAGGAACTCTATTAAGTAGCCTGCCGACACGACCCGCGTCACCCAGGCGTCCGATACACGGGAAGCCCAAGTCGGTTTGAATTGGAGCAAATGACCCCCCCACTTGAGAGTCCTCGAGTGAGACCCTGGCGTCAGTCCGCCTTAGCGGGCTTTTTGTCAGCTTCCCGCTTGTCTTGACGGAAGCTCTGTTTCCAGGGAGTGCGGGATTTCTGAGAGTTTTTTTCCTGAAAAAGAGGGACGACCCGATCCCCAAGAGGGCTGACCGAACCGTCCCCTGGACCGAAAGGACCGCCGACTACTACCGGCACTAGGCCTGCCAGACGCAGAAGTCACAGCTCTTCGCTGCGGTAAAGCAGTTTCCTTTGCCTTTGCAATCAGCTCCGTGAGGTCAGATCCAAATAACTGACCACCCATGTAAGCTAAAGATAGCAAACCTTGCTTGGAAACCGCGTCCCCGGTCCACTGTCTAAGCCACAGTGCTCTCCTGACTGTGACCGCCGAGGATTGCGCCCTGGACAGTAGTGACGCAGTATCCAAACCTGCATCACTGCCATATCGGGCTGCATCCTCCAACAACTTGAAAAGCCCATCTACCTCGGATAGTGGGGGTCCATCTTGCCACGCCGTCCGTAGACGGTCTAACCAGCTCAGGGAAGCTTTACAAGCACACATGGACCCTAGTACTGCTCTGAATCCATGACCCGCGGCCTCGTAGATGGATTTCGCCGCCATCTCCGTTTTTCTGTCCAGCGGATCCTGCAGACTCGCCTTCCCTTTAACAGGAAGTAATGAGGATTTGCTAAGCTGGGATAAAGGGACATCCACTTCAGGAGAAGGAATCCAATTATCAATCAATTCCGTCGCAAACATACTACACGGATACAGCGTCTCAAAAAACCGTGTCCCCTGAAAACGTTTATCTGGACACAGGCGTTCCTTCTCCACTGCCCCATTAAGCTCATCCAGAGATGGTAATGCTGATCGCGACCTATGCGATTCCTGAAACATCCGGGCCGACTTACCAGGACGTCTAGTTACCTCCTCCTATCCTCTGTGACCTCAAATTTTAGACTGGAGAGCTGGAGTAGGAGGAGCCCAAGCTGGAGGGGCCGGTCAACACTTTTTAATCTGAGGTGTTCTATCCTGTGTGGGCTCCGCCTACCCACTAGTAATGACTGTGTCTCCTTTCCTTCCATCTGCTGCTGAAGAAGGAACGTACGTCCCTACGTGAGGCGATAGCCTTCCGAAACAGCAAGGACAGAGCAGAAACCTGACCCTTCAGAGTGCTAACTGCCAAACCCTTGTCCAGCCCGAACTGTAAAAAGGCCAACAAATTGGGAATGGAAAAAATCCTCGGGTTCCTAGAAGAACCCGAACACCACGAAAAGAAGGCTTCCCAAGTTTTGTGATAAATCCTAGTAGTAGCCGGACCTCTGGCAGCTCGCAGAGTGGCAATGACTTCGGCTGAAAAACCTTGACGGATCAAGATTTCGGTCTCAAGAGCCACGCCGTCAAACGCAGAGACTTCAGGTCCAGGTGACGAACGGGCCCTTGGTTAACAGGTCCGGGCGAAGAGGGAGTGGAAGTGGAGGCGCTGCCAAAAGCGACACCAGCGTCGAGAACCACGTCCTCCTTGGCCAATCTGGGGCTATCAACATAGCCGGGACTCTCTCCAGTCTGATCCGACGCAACACCAGGGGAAGTAAGGATATTGGCGGGAACACATAGATTAGCTCGAATTGGTCCCACGGAGCCACCAGAGCATCCACCGCCACAGCCTTCGGATCCTTGTACCTGGACATGAACGTCGGTAACTTGGCATTGAACCTGGATGCCATCAAATCCACTTGGGGAGTTCCCCAACGGGAGCACAGCAGTGCAAAAATTTCCGGATGAAGACTCCATTCTCCGGGATCCATCTTTTTGCGACTGAGGAAGTCCGCAGTGATATTCTGAACTCCTGGAATGTGAATCGCAGAGATGGCTGGCACCCTGGCCTCGGCCTATACCAGGATCCGAGACACCTCCATCATGAGCCTGAAGCTCCTCGTCCCACCTTGATGGTTGATATACGCGACCGCCGTTGCGTTGTCTGTCTGCACTCGGACTGGTAGACCGCTTAAAAGGGACCGTCCAGTGTTGGAGGCAAAGGAAAATTGCCCTCAATTCCAGGATGTTGATCGGCAGGACAGACTCTTCCGACGACAATACTCCCTGAATCCAGAGATCGTTCCAGACACCCCCCCAGCCCGTCAGGCTGGCATCGGTGGTTATGACCGACCACCTCGGAGGGAGGAAGGACTTCCCCAGGGATAACACTTCCGGACGTAACCACCATCCTAGAGACTCTCGCACCCTGTGGGAGATGATGACACTGCAATCCAGTGAAACCTGCGATCGATCCCAACGGTTCAAAATGAGCATTTGGAGAGCCCTGGAATGAAATTGGGCAAACGGAATTGCCTCCATCGACGCCACCATCAAACCCAGAAGGCACATACACCTTCGAAGGGACATTGCTGTCGAAGACTTCATAACCTGTACATGTCGAAGAAGACTCGCTTGCTTGTCCGGAGGTAGAGACACCACTGCTCGTACCGTGTCGAAATGCATTCCCAAAAACAGGATTGACTGCGACGCTTCCAGATACGACTTCTCCCAATTGACCAGCCACCCGAAGTCCTCCAAGAGCTGAAGGGATAGATTGCGAGCAGTCACCGCCTCCTCCTTTGAGGACGCCACGATCAAAAGGTCGTCCAGGTAGGGAAGAATCGTAACCCCGTCTTCGAAGAATCGCCATGAGAGGTGCCAGAATTTTTGTAAAAACTCTGGGTGCTAAGGCCAACCCGAATGGCAGGGCCACAAACTGGTAATGGTCCTGACCTATGGCAAAACGAAGGAAGCATTGGTGGGCCCTTCCGACGGAACATGCAAATAAGCGTCGCGAATGTCGATTGACACCAAAAAGTCGTTCTGCGACAGGGCCGCCACAACGGAGCGAAGCGACTCCATGCGGAATTTCCGGGTGCGGACATGCCGATTCAATCTTTTGAGATCCAAAATGGGACGAAATTTGTCCTTTTTGGGGACCACAAAGAGGTTGGAATAAAACCCTCTTTCCCGGTCCACCGGCGGAACCGGTACCACCACACCCTTCTGCAGAAGGGAATCGACCTCCCGCAGTAGAGCGGCAAATAGCTCGGGCTCTGACGGAATGCGAGATTGGCAAAAACTGTCTGGGGGTCGAGAAAGAAACTCTATAAAATAGCCTGCCGACACGACCCGCGTCACCCAGGCGTCCGACACGCGGGAAGCCCAAGTCGGTTTGAATTGGAGCAAACGACCCCCCACTCGAGAGTCCTCGAGTGAGACCCTGGCGTCAGTCCGCCTTAGCGGGCTTCTTGTCAGCTTCCCGTTTGTCTTGACGGAAGCTCTGTTTCCAGGGAGTGCGGGATTTCTGAGAGTTCTTTTTTCCCGAAAAAGAGGGACGACCCGATCCCCAAGAGGGCTGACCGAACCGTCCCCTGGACCGAAAGGACCGCCGACTACTACCGGCACTAGGCCTGCCAGACGCAGAAGTCACAGCTCTTCGCTGCGGTAAAGCCGTCTCTTTTGCCTTTGCCTTGGCAATCAGCTCTGTGAGGTCAGATCCAAATAACTGACCACCCTTGTAAGCTAAAGATAGCAAACCTTGCTTGGAAACCGCGTCCCCGGTCCACTGTCTAAGCCACAGTGCTCTCCTGACTGTGATTGCCGAGGATTGTGCCCTGGGCAGCATGGAGGCAGTATCCAAACCTGCATCACTGCCATATCGGGCTGCATCCTCCAATGACTTGAAAAGCCCATCTACCTCGGATAGTGGGGATCCAACTTGCCACGCCGTCCGTAGACGGTCCTAACCAGCTCAGGGAAGCTTTACAAGCACACATGGATCCTAGCATTGCTCTGAATCCATGACCTGCGGCCTCGTAGATGGATTTCGCCGCCATCTCCGTTTTTCTGTCCAGCGGATCCTGCAGACTCGCCTTCCCTTTAACAGGAAGTAATGAGGATTTGCTAAGCTGGGATAAAGGGACATCCACTTCAGGAGAAGGAATCCAATTATCAATCAATTCCGTCGTACACGGATACAGCGTCTCAAAAAACCGTGTCCCCTGAAAATGTTTATCTGGACACAGGCGTTCCTTCTCCACTGCCCCATTAAGCTCATCCAGAGATGGTAATGCTGATCGCGACCTATGCGATTCCTGAAACATCCGGGCCGACTTACCAGGACGTCTAGTTACCTCCTCCGGTAACTGCAACGCCTCCCTCATGGCTTCAATAAAAGCCTCTGTACGGCCCAAAAGAGAGGCAGAGTGTCCCTGCCGATCCTCCTTATCCGAATCGGACATCTCCCCACCCGAGCTTGAAGGGGACCCTCCATGCCCAAGATCTCAGAGTCGCTACGTGGGAAGGATGGCACCGGCCTGTGTCGCTTCCTGCCATGAGAGGATCTAGCTGACACCCAATAACCTAGAAGGTCAGACAGGCCATCAATAGAACGAGCGAGGGCCTCCATTTTGACATCACTGAAACCTCTGACCGCTGCGCTTGACGCCGTCGAGGTCTGCGTGTCAGATATGCGAGACTGATCCTGTAGCGGATCTGGGAGACGGTCCGCACCTCCTGGACCCTGATCTGACATGTCCTCACACAGTATATGGCAGGTTAAACCTGTCAGTAACTAGGACAGTGTGGTTTCTTAAAGAAGAAACGAACGCTGAAGGGTTAAAACTCTTAAAAAGAGTTACCCCAGCTGTCCCCCAATTAAGGGTTAACCGCCTAAGAAGGGGTTAATGTCGCAGACTCCCCACAACCTCTGTTAATGAAAAGGGTGTGCGAGCCCCAGACAAAAAAAGGTGCCTCTTATGAGGTACAGCTGCAGGACAGCGCAGTCTGCCACCTAATTATGCCTCAGAAAGGTGTCCTGCACTGTGGGGGTGAGGGGGTTAAGCTTCTGCCCTGACAGGCAAAAGCGACTCACCCAGCTGGCCGCGGTGCAGTGTCCTAATTGTTCCTTCGGTCGGTCGGGGGGAGCGGAGAGTGAGGAGCCCGAGGAGGCCGTCAGTAATGGCCGCCGCGCTGAAGGAGAGAAGCCGGAAGAGGAGAAGCAGGGTAAAGAGCGCGCTCAGAGCGCTTCCTGCCCGCGAAATGACGGGAAAGCGCGAAGCCACGCCCCCCGCCGGCTTCAAAAAAGCGCGTGACTCCTCCGCTCTCCGTTCCTGCCCCGCTCCCATGTCCTGCAGGCATCCACCTGCGGACAAAAGTACACAAGTCACCACACTGAAAACCTGTAGCAGCGGCTGCCGCAGCAGCCGCTGAAGCACTCAAACACATTAAAATGATGAGTACTCACCCAGCTGAGCGCCACAGGGACCCCCAGGGATTTGTGGCGCTATGCCCATAGGGAACGCAGTGACCCCAGAAGCGCGGTTTGCGTCCCCGCCAGGGAAGCAACCCTTATCCCCCAGGGCCGGCAGGGTTCTGCAGGGACCACCTTAAAGGGTAATGCAGATCCGCCAAGGGAGGGGTGGGGGTCCAGCAGCGCTGAGACCCCTGAGACCTCAAGACCACGGGGGTCCAAGTCCTGTCCGATTAAAATAAAAAATTCTTCTGAGGAGCTGCTCCAGCAGCGACTATCCTCTGTGACCTCAAATTTTAGACTGGAGAGCTGGAGTAGGAGGAGCCCAAGCTGGAGGGGCCGGTCAACACTCTTTTTAATCTGAGGTGTTCTATCCTGTGTGGGCTCCGCCTACCCACTAGTAATGACGGTGTCTCCCTTCCTTCCATCTGCTGCTGAAAGCTCTCATTGCAGAAGAATGACAGCAGATAGAAAAAGCAAGTCAATTGCAAACTTGCGGATTTTCATACTATCTAATTAAATAAATCCACAGTACTAACTTGAGAATCCCCTTTTAAGGGGGTTGCCTTTTCAAAATGACAGTAATCTTTACTGGTTTAACAGTGATGATATCACATTCATCATTCACATGACCCCTGCAGACAATCAAAAGAATATAAGGAGGTGGTTTAAATACAATAGTAAATACACCAGACTTGCCCTTCAGCTGGCTTAGGTACCTTCTACAACAGTAGGAAACAAGTAAGGTGCCCGTGTAGCAGTATAAGGCCCATCATTTGAGGTATATTGATAGAGCCGACCGACGTAGGAGTGAAGCACAATTTATTTTTAAAACAAACTGTGCCCGTGAACAGGAAGCATTTTCCATAAAGAGGAAAACCCCTTTAATGGGAAGTTCAATTACAGGTTTCTGCGGTGACGCGATAGTGGCCCTTAAAATACAGAGCAGAGTCTCTGTGCCCGGTACAGCAGTCTGGACGCTTCTTAAGTTGTCCTATACGCGGTTTCTCTTGTGACATGGATTAGAATACACGGATTCAGCAATAAATAGTGAAGGTCTACTGAAGGAGGAAGAGAGAGGATCTATGAACACCAGAATTGGGGCAGTAGTCATCTGGTCATGGGTTATTATCATATATACAGTACAGACCAAAAGTTTGGACACACCTCATTTAAAGATTTTTCTGTATTTTCCTGAAAATTGTACATTCACACTGAAGGCATCAAAACTATGAATTAACACATGTGGAATTATATAATTAACAAAAAAGTGTGAAACAACTGAAAATATGTCTTATATTCTAGGCTCTTCAAAGTAGCCACCTTTTGCTTTGATGACTGCTTTGCACTCTCTTGGCATTCTCTTGATGAGCTTCAAGAGGTAGTCACCGGGAATGGTCTTCCAACAGTCTTGAAGGAGTTCCCAGAGATGCTTAGCACTTGTTGGCCCTTTTGCCTTCACTCTGCGGTCCAGCTCACCCCAAATCATCTCAATTGGGTTCAGGTCTGGTGACTGTGGAGGCCAGGTCATCTGGCGTAGCACCCCATCACTCTCCTTCTTGGTCAAATAGCCCTTACACAGCCTGGAGATGTGTTTGGGGTCATTGTCCTGTTGAAAAATAAATGATGGTCCAACTAAACGCAAACCGGATGGAATAGCATGCCGCTGCAAGATGCTGTGGTAGCCATGCTGCTTCAGTATGCCTTCAATTTTGAATAAATCCCAACAGTGTCACCAGCAAAGCACCCCCACACCATCACACCACCTCCTCCATGCTTCACGGTGGGAACCAGGCATGTAGAGTCCATCCGTTCACCTTTTCTGCATCGCACAAAGACACAGTGGTTGGAACCAAAGATCTCAAATTTGGACTCATCAGACCAAACCACAGATTTCCACTGGTCTAATGTCCATTCCTTGTGTTCTTTAGCCCAATAAGTCTCTTCTGCTTGTTGCCTGTCCTTAGCAGTGGTTTCCTAGCAGCTATTTTACCATGAAGGCCTGCTGCACAAAGTCTCCTCTTAACAGTTGTTGTAGAGATGTGTCTGCTGCTAGAACTCTGTGTGGCATTGACCTGGTCTCTAATCTGAGCTGCTGTAAACCTGCGATTTCTGAGGCTGGTGACTCGGATAAACTTATCTTCAGAAGCAGAGGTGACTCTTGGTCTTCCTTTCCTGGGGTGGTCCTCATGTCAGCCAGTTTCTTTGTAGCGCTTGATGGTTATTGCAACTGCACTTGGGGACACTTTCAAAGTTTTCCCAATTTTTCGGGCTGACTGACCTTCATTTCTTAAAGTAATGATGGCCACTCGTTTTTCTTTACTTAGAATTTGTATTATGGCAAGAAAAAAGCAGCTAACAGTCTATTCAGTAGGACTATCAGCTGTGTATCCACCAGACTTCTGCACAACACAACCCCATTTATAAGGCCAGAAATCCCACTTATTAAACCTGACAGGGCACACCTGTGAAGTGAAAACCATTCCCGGTGACTACCTCTTGAAGCTCATCAAGAGAATGCCAAGAGTGAGCAAAGCAGTCATCAAAGCAAAAGGTGGCTACTTTGAAGAACCTAGAATATAAGACATATTTTCAGTAGTTTCACACTTTTTTGTTAAGTGTAATGTATAATTCCACATGTGTTAATTCATAGTTTTGATGCCTTCAGTGTGAATGTACAATTTTCATGAAAATACAGAAAAATCTTTAAATGAGAAGGTGTGTCCAAACTTTTGGACTGTACTGTAGTTGCAGGAACAATAAAGATAAACAGAAAATGCAGCAACTTATTGAACTTCTTTATGTCTTTTTCATACAGAACAAAGACTAAACATAAAAACAAAAGCCTAAAATACTTAAATACCATATAGAATATGTACAACAAAATCAAAATACACTTTACCCGAAAGATCAGGAGTGCGGGAGATAATTGGATACGATGGTACAAAGATTTACACAAAACCGCATTTTGGAAGGTGAAAATGGCAATATGAGGGCCAAAATCAATCCTCAGGACGACCGGCTGCAAAATGCCCAGGCCGGGACACAAGTAATAAAATGTTTTCAGTCCTGACGGTAAACAAAAAGCAAGAAATAACCTTCAAAAACTAGAAAGATGGATCCGAGCTCCAGAAAAAAAACAAAAAAACAGAATAATGCCCACGTATATAAAAAGAAGTAGTCATGGACCAGATATGCTTACATAGAAACTGTTAAAAAGTATTGTCACCTCCGCAGCTGATTGTCGTCAGTGCCCGGCATACGTGCCACGTACACCTTCCCGGGACAGCATGCATGTCCTTCTGCGTTTTACCGCACCGTCTTATTGCTATGATCCTGCAGAAACGGGGAAATAAGCGATGCCCCAGTACAAAGTATTAGCAAAGCCTAGCGCTCCCCTATAAAGTTCCCAACAACACCCCCCCCCCAAAAAAAACAAAACAAAACACTGCAGCCATAAAGGCCACCAAACAAAAAAAAAAATGTAGCATAGCTTATAAAGATGAACAGCTGAGGACAAATCTGGATGAAGATGTGTGGCATAAGCTGAATTTATGGTGGTGGAGAGATTTTGGGATTTCTTGCTATTTATTTTGTTACAAACAGCCTAAAATAGCTGGTAATTGAACAACAGAAAAAAAATATAGTGCCCCTTTGAACTAAAGCAAGGTATGCCTTTAATTGCAAGTTATCCTTTAACTTGCTGGGAACCACAGCCAATCCAGAAAATGGGGCTTTGAGTGAAGGTGCACATGCTCAACCATCTCCATTGTTGTCTATGGGACTGCTGGAAATAATGGAGACTTATACTCAGCTTCCTCCAGGATAGACTATGGAAGGAGAGGTGCACATGCTTCAGACAGCCCCATTATTAGTATCGCTGGTGGTCAGAGCCATCAGGAATTTATACACAGTCTTTAAATTGGGAGATGAACAACATTGGTCTTCTAACCAAATTGCCAGTACGCAAATTGAAAAAAAAAATATAAGTCCAAAAAGTCCATTAGCCTCCATATTAAGTAAGAAGAACTGCAGTTATTTAGTGTCACTCAGGCCTTTAGGTCCTACTCGGACAGAAAAAGCTTATTGCTGCAAGAAAATGACAAGGTGACGAAAGCTTTGCCATCCCGTCGACAAATGTAAAAAAAACTTTAGAAGCGGTGAAGTCGGCAGTTTTCGGTTTGTGCCAAGATCCCAGGATTGCATGGCAGCAACCTACAGAACTAGCAACGAGAACCTGTAAATGCGCTGACTACAGATCGGCGGCAGGAAACCCGTCACAAAAGGCAAAAGTATCCGCGTTCAGTTCAACACTAAAGAAGCCTGTGCACCAGGGAGGTGGAAAGTCACATTTGGGGTCTGGATGATGATCTGTTTGGGTCAGTGCTTGACGTTTGTGCTTTTTTCTCCTCTTCAATCATTTCATCAAATATCTCCCTACAGGGAAAGAAAAAACTACATGAGAAATATTGAAACAGGAACAGAAATGTATCCGAGCTGCACTCCTACATGAACTAACAATCTGTTGTTATAAACCAGGAGGAGACAGCCAGAACGCTGGTTGCACAGGTGCCCTCAGATCCAAAGTTTGCGGCGACTGTTTGCATCGTCCATGCGATACTTCGTATAGGGAGGTAAGGCGCATGCACAACCAGCTGCTCCATTCATTTCCCCCTGGCCATGGTATTGCTGCTGAAATACCCCATTCTGTAGATCATTGAGTCTTTTTGCTGGGACCACCTAAACGGATCTCAGAATTACCAATCCAGTGAATGGGCGATTTTGCCTAAAGAGGTTTACATTTACCATAAATAAAACACCTTTAAAACAGACCCCAATTCTTACTTGTGCATGTAGAAAAATATGTAACCGCTACGATCCCGCTCATTCTGAACGCTGCTTTCGTGTGTCCGCGACACCGCCAGGTCATTGTACGTAAACCACGATTGCTTCTTGGTATCGTACGCATCGCTGATATAGTGGCCTAAATATAAATCAGAAGACTTTAAAACCCCAAATCATTCATTGTAAAAACAAATTAATTCACCTTCAGGGGGAAACACAAAACCTTTGCATACCGGAGGAGGAAGAGCTTCCAATATGGCTGACGACGCTAACCAGGCGATAGGAGTGCAGCAGTTCTCCGCTCTGCAAGTTCCAACACAAAAAGAGCATTAAAACCACTCAGAAAATACAAAGGATGAAACCCTAATGCAAACGTCGAGGTGCAGATACCTCCGCATTCTTCTTCAGCTCCTCGGCTTCCTCCTCTGAATACTCCATGTCTAGCACGTCTTCATTTCCAGAATCCTCATCAGACATCGCTCCATCCAGAAATGAGCTGTTAAACTCTGTATCCAGAAAGTAACAGACAGGTAAATATCAAGTCCCCAATGATGAGGCTTGGGATACAAGTAGTGTTCAGCTGCTTAGATGCCGCTACTTAAAATTCGCAGAGGCTTTCCGCTAAATCAATAGCTTTGAATTTCACATGGGGCATTACTGATGGCCGCATAGAAAACCGTGGGTCCATTAACAATAAGACGTGCAATTTCTAAACCTGCCGTGATCGGTAGCAAGCTCAGGTGCTCTGATAGGACCAAAATAAGGAGCTTCCCCCTGTAGTATAAATGTACAGGACTGGAGAGAACACGGTTCCTGTGACATTACAGAAAGGCGACAACTCTGCAGCAAACACCCACTACTGACGGTGCAGGCGGAGATCCCAACCACATGCCGCCATACACCCCCAACGAGTGAAACGCCAATGTGGTGAATCAACATAACATGGCTGAAGGAAAAAGGTGACACGTCATCACCTTGTAAGCTCAGCTCTGTTGCTCTTTTCAGGTCGTCATCTTCCGATAATTCTCGAGCCTCCTGTAAAAGAAGCAGAAAAATGGTCAAATCCTAACGAAAGATTCCCTATATGTACACAGTGAACCAGTGACTGCATGACAGATCTCAAATTTCCATGCAGACGTGACTTATCCATTAGTCAGTATCACAAAAACTAACAGGAGAGGAGAAAAGCCTAGAGGAGAAGCTAAACCAGACCCAACGGCAGGTAGGTGCAGCAACAAAAAGCAGTGAACTCACATGTTCTTGGAGCGACTGAGCCAAAGCTTGCTGCAGCTCCTGCTCCTCGCGTTCCCTCTCCAGCTCATACTGCATCCAATCTGTGTCGTTCTGGGAGCCATTTGGGGTCTTATTTTCTTTATTTTCATCAAAGTCTTTGGTCAGGTCACTATACTGCCCGACACCTGGAATGGCAAAATGGAGAAGTTGTGTAACTAATGCTGCATAGGTGCAAAGAGATGCAAACTAGTGAATAAAAACATAACTGGGGAAGACTGCTGGCATAGCTGCCCCATTCATCTGTAACTATAGATAATAGAGAGACTATATGAATATTTTTAGTGTGAACTGCCATCACTGTCCTCATTGGGGACCACAATCTACATTCCCCATCAGTATATTTTGGTCGCCCAAAAAAACGGTAAAAAAAAGCCAATGGGCAAAACACTAAAAAATTAGTTTTTTTTTTTTTTATAGCCAAAATATGCCACATTTATGGGGTTAATACTGCTTCACCGGAGGGACTGACATACCGGATTCCTTCGCTGCCTTTAATTTCTCTTCCTCTATAGTCTCCGCAGTTTCGTGCATGTCTTCATCCCCACCAAACCCGGTATCTGGGCTGCTGGCAAGCTTCTCCTCCTCATGCTCATTGTGCATATGGAGAGATTCCTCCTTTCTGGTCACTTCCAACACAGCCGCCATCATTTCATCATCGTTCATTTCATCAAAACTTGTATCGGTCAGATCCGGACACTTCAGGTTTTCTAAGTTTGATTTCTATAGAATAAAAGGATTTGAAAACTTTCCTCTTACAAGAAACCTAGCGAGAGACTATACCGTTGCAGACTTCCATCTCACTGCATCTGTTCTCACCTTGTCTGGGTCTTCAGACGACTGATCTTTAATTGCACAGATTGCTCTCTGGTTTACGCTTCTCTTCAGGACCTCGTCCTCACTCTCAGAATCTAAGTAAATGCTGACGTTGCTTGTGGATTTAAAGCTTTGTTTCCTGCATCGGTAGGAAAAGAGAAGGAGTTAAAAGAGAAAGGTTTCAGTTTATTAGTCCCAATCACTCCAGATCTTTTTGTTTCTTCTCACATCCACAGATAAGATCTAGGGGATCCGAATGAGCTCCTGACCCAGTGAGTCCATCAGCACAAGACACTGAATAGGGAGCACCAGAGGGAGCGTGCATCAATGCAAAGTTATATCCAGCACTACACACAAAGCAATGGTTCCAGTCCAGTGACTACCAGTGGACGTGGCTGATGGACAGGTCCTGCAGATTGGTTCAGATCTGCTCTAGTAAATATAGGTTGTGAGCGCCCCCTAGGGTTGACTGCAGGAAGCCAAATTTACCACCTAAGGCCTCTTTCACACATCCGGCGGGCGCCTTGCGGCGCCCCGGCATTTTCCCGCAGCGCCGCATCTGAAAATCTGATGCGCCGCATGCGGCTTTTTTCGCATTGACATGCATTAGCGCCGGATGGCGCCGCATGTCAATGCGTTGCATGCGGTTTTGTCGGATGCGGCGCAAATGTACATTGCGGCGTCCGGAAAAAAACGCTGCATGTAACGGTTTTTTGTTTTTGCCGGATGGTTTCTTATCTCTCCAAGCATCAGAAAACCATCCGGCAAAAAAAACGCATTTTGGGCGCAGGAAGTGTGAAAGCTTTTCACATGCGGCGCTGCGGCAAAATGCCGGGGGCGCCGCCAGGCGCCCGCCGGATGTGTGAAAGAGGCCTAATGCAGCCGTCTCCTCTAACCATTGGCAAAAAAGGAGAGCTCTCCCATGGCACAAGAAGCAGCTTTGCCTTTGCAGCAGTGGATTAGCGCAGGGGCACAGAAGCTTTAACTCTGCACCTAATTCTATTGGAAAGAACCCGTAAGCTTTGCGATCCTAGCCTAGATGACGGCCAACTCAGACTGCGAATAGTGACGGCAATCTTGGCAAAGAGTAGTAAAACTACAGAAGCAATCCAAGTTCTGGAGAATAGGGAGGATTTCTAATAAGAGGTAAATTGTAAATTTGCTTTTTTTTTTTTTTTTTACAAGCACTTAACTAATGGTTAAATTTGCAAAGGAAAATTGTCGCACCTGACAGCAGCTGAGCCAACGCTAAAGGAATTCACCATTTGTGATGTTTTCAGTGGTCGGGAATTCCTGTATTAGAAAAGAAAACAATTAACATTACGAACTAAATCAAAGCTTTTTACATTATAATTTTTACAAACGACGACAGTTATTTCCAGCTATTAGGTAACATGACAAGATTTCGCCGGAGCAACTAAGTCTACATGAAGACAAGCAAAGCCAATATCGTATCTGCAAAAAATAGAAATACATACGCTGCTGCCTGTGCGCTGCAGCAAAGTGGCATGGGGGTCCGTGTGCTTTCTGTACAGTGGGATGATAAAGTGAGGTACCGAGGAATGACCACTCGCTGGCCAACCTTGTTATTGAGTGACAGCGACACATTGAAACTGTAGCGTTTAAGGTGAAGAATTAAAACCCTAAGAAAAAAAAACAACACTTTTTTCAACACATCAGATCAGTATAAAACACGGATTTTGGTAAGAACTTACCTGTAAAATCCTTTTCAGCGAAGGAAGGAAGAGAGACACAGTATTCATTACTGATGGGTAGGCGGAGCCCCAGATCAGGATGTCACCTCAGATCAAAAGAGTGCTGACTGGCTGGCCCCTCCAGCTCGGGCTCCTCCTACTCAGCTCCAGTCGTACCAAAGCTTTTAGGAAAAGAGCCAAGATCACCAGCGGAGCAACATAACCCCTTCTGAAGGAACTTCAGAGAAAAAAACACAAGGATACAGGTTATGCATGCAAAGAAAGCCAAAAACCACAGAGTTCCAGGTACTACTCACGGAACCTGACTACTGCGATGAGCTGGCGATGCTGGAACAGAGCCTTAGCGCGCTGACCTCAGCCCAGATAATCGCTATCAGATAAGGGTCGCGCTGCATCTGAAAACATCAACACACTTCTGCCTTGGGAGGGTGCTGTGTCTCTCTTCCTTCCTTCGCTGAAAAGGATTTTACAGGTAAGTTCTTACCAAAATCCGTGTTTCAGCTGCAGATGGAAGGAAGAGAGCCACAGTATTCATTACTGATGGGACGTCCCAAAGCAGTACAAAAATAAGGGTGGGAAAAACCAACAAAAGGCAGAAACCCAACAACCTTAACAACAAAGCGCAACCAGCGCTAAACACAAGTTCATCCAGAACTTTAAACTACAGCTGCCTGCAGGACCCTACGTCCGAGGGCTGCATCAGCGGAAGCACTGACGTCCACTTTATAAAACTTCGTAAACGGGTGGACAGAGCGCCAAGTTGCGCCCGGCAGAGCTGCACTGCCGAAGCACCTTGGTGAAAAGCCCACGATGAAGCCACAGCCCTCGTGGAATGGGCTTGAATCTTAATCGGACAAGATTCACCCTGAAGACGGTAAGCTTCCAATATAGCTGACCGAATCCAACGAGCTATAGAACCTTGGAAGCTCGTTGACCACGCCGACGACCTGCTGGAATCACAAATAGGGAGTCCGTCTTACGAAAACCTTGAGTAATAGATAGATAAAACTTCAAGGCCCGCACTAAATCCAATGTGTGTAAAGCTCGCTCTTTCACATTCTTCGGATCCAGACAGAGTGAAGGCAACACAATATCCTGGTTGACATGAAATTGTGACACCACTTTAGGCAAAAAATCACCCCGAGTGCGAAGCACTACACGATCCGGAAAAAACTCCAGAAAAGGAGGCGAACAAGAAAGAGCTGCCAACTCAGAAACTCTCCTCAAGGAAGTGACTGCAACAAGGAAAGCCACCTTCCAAGAAAGTAAAGAAAGGCTAGCAGAAACCATCGGCTCAAAAGGTTTATGCTGAAGAGCCTCCAAAACAAGGTTGAGCCGCCAAGGAGACACGGGTGCCTTCCGCGGCGGAAACTTACGAGATATACCTCGGAAAAAGGAGAGCACGTCTCTATTTGAAGCAATGGTTCTCCGGAACAATAAGGACAGAGCAGAAATCTGACCTTTCAGGGTGCTGACTGCCAAACCCTTGTCTAGCCCATGCTGCAGAAAAGCCAACAGGTTGGGAATGGAAAATTTTCTCGGGTTCCGAGAGGACCCCAAACACCACGAAAAGAAGGTTTCCCAAATTTTGTGGTAAATCCTAGTAGTAGCCGGACTTCTTGCAGCACGAAGGGTAGCAATGACCTCGGCCGAGAAACCTCTACGGATCAAGATTTCGGTCTCAAGAGCCACGCCGTCAAACGCAGGGACATCAAGTCCGGATGACAAACGGGCCCTGAGTCAACAAGTCCGGTTGAAGAGGGAGTGGAAAAGGAGGTGCCGCCAACAGCGACATTATTGTCGAGAACCACACCCTTCTTGGCCAGTCTGGAGCTATCAAAATAGCTGGAATTCTCTCTAGTCTGATCCGACGCAGTACTAGAGGAAGTAAGGATATCGGCGGGAATACATAGATCAGCTCGAACTGATCCCACTGAGCCACTAGAGCATCCACCGCCACAGCCTTCGGGTCCTTGTACCTGGACATGAACGTCGGTAACTTGGCATTGGACCTGGATGCCATCAAATCCACTTGGGGGGTTCCCCAGCGAGAGCACAGTAGTGCAAAAACTTCCGGGTGGAGGCTCCATTCCCCGGGATCCATCCTTCTGCGACTGAGAAAGTCTAAGTTACTTACCGTTAACGGTATTTTTCGAAGTCCATGACAGCACTACAGAGAGAGGGGATCCGCCCCTTAGGAACAGGAAACCTACAGATATAAAAGGGCGGCACCTCTCCCACACATCAGTTGGATTACAGAGCATAAGAGGACATCAAGGTTAAATGGTATACAGCAAAAAAATTTCATGCATCACACAGTAACATTAATCAATTGTTTATTACATGTGGACTACATAAGCGGAAGAAGTGCACATAAAACCTGGGTGGGAATGTAAGGGTGCTGTCATGGACTTCGAAAAATACCGTTAACGGTAAGTAACTTAGACTTTATTCGAACGTCCATGACAGCACTACAGAGAGAATTACAGAGAGTAATAACTATTTAGGGAGGGACTACTGCCTGCAGCACCCTTAGTCCGAAAGAAAGGTCTGAGGAAGCACCCAAATCTAATCTATAATGAGTGTAAAACGTGTGTGGAGAAGACCACGTAGCTGCCTTACATATCTGGTCAATCGAGACTTCTGCCCTCTCTGCCCATGAAGTCGCCACAGCTCGGGTGGAATGACCCTTAGCCTCTCAGGTGCGCTTGCCCCTCGAGGTGTATGCCAGAGAAATTGCTTCCCTAATCCATCTGGCCAACGAGCTCTTTGTTAATCTACGGCCTTTGTTAATTCCTTGAAAAGAGACAAACAATGCATTGTCCCTTTTCCAGGGATCAGTGACTGCCAAATATTGCAGCAGACATCTTCTAACATCTAAAGTATGAAGTTTCATCTCTTTTTGATTAGATGGATTAGGGATGAACGAAGGGAGAATAATTTCCTGTGTTCTGTGGAAAGCGGAAGACACCTTAGGTAGGTATGCTGGGTCCGGTCTAAGTATTATCCTGTCATTCAGGACCTGAGTGTAAGGAGACAGTCTAGATAGTGCCTGGATGTCACTTACCCTCCTAGCCGAGGTTAATGCTACCAGGAAAGCGGTCTTAAGGGAAAGAGTTTTTATTGATGCTGCTGATATAGGTTCAAAAGGGGGCTCTGTTAAAGCAGTGAGAACAAGATTTAAGTCCCATGGCATGATTCTCACCTTCACTATGGGTCTCGACCTACCCGCAGCTTTAATGAATCTACTGACCCAGTAATTATTTGCGATGTTGCAACTAAAGAGTGCCCCCAAAGCTGAAACTTGTACCTTAAGGGTGCTTGTGGAGAGACCTAAGTCCAGACCCTTTTGTAGGAATTCTAGAATCTGGGTTATCGGTGTTGTGTCCCCTGCTACAACCGCCGAGCTCTGAAGAAATTTCTTCCAAATCCTAGCGTAGATCCTAGTTGTAACCTCTTTTCTGCTTTTAAGGAGAGTATTAATTACATTAGCAGAAAACCCCTTATCTGTCAGCAGCGACCGTTCAAAATCCACGCCGTCAGGTGGAGGCCCGCTACTCGAGGATGGTAGACTGGACCCTGGGAGAGCAGATCGGGAATGTCCGGCAGGACCCACGGGTCGGCTATCGACATGTTTCTGAGACATGAAAACCATGCCCTCCTGGGCCAAAAAGGAGCGATTAATATTATCCTTGCCCTGTCCTTCCTGACCTTCCTCAATACTAGGGGGAGTAAGGACAGGGGAGGGAAGGCGTAGGCTAGATTGAAATCCCACTGTAATAGAAGAGCGTCCACTGCCAGAGGGCGTTCTTTGGGATTCAGAGAGCAGAACTGTGTCACTTTTCTGTTGCTTTTGGTAGCAAAGAGATCTACTTCCGGTAGACCCCATTTCCGCACAATTAGGTCGAAGATGGAAGTCTTTAATGACCACTCTCCTTGGCTCAGGAGATTGCGGCTTAAGAAGTCCGCCTTGGTATTTTCTTCTCCCCTTATATGTAGAGCCGTTAGAGAAAGAAAGTGTCGTTCTGCTATCTGAAGTAGGCGCTTTGCCACTTCCATGAGAGGACCGGAACGAGTACCACCCTGGTGGTTGATGTATGCGACTGTGACCCGATTGTCGGAGAGCACTCGAACGTGGTGACCCTGTAGATAGACAAGGAGCTTTTTAATTGCTAGCTCTACCGCTGTTAATTCCTTCATATTAGAAGACATATGAATTTGATACTGCTCCCATAAGCCCTGAACCATAACGTCCCCCATATGAGCCCCCCACCAGAGGGGCTAGCATCTGTTGTGACTATTCGGGATATCTCATATTCCCAGGGAACCCCCTTAGACAGGTTTGTCTCATTCTTCCACCAATCCAGGGATCTTATAGCAGCCTGGGACAAGGATAGCTGGCCTTCCAGGTAACCACCTAGCAAATTTTGATACAGCAAGACCTCAGCTTGCAGTGCCCTTGTGTGAAATTGAGCCCACCGAACCGCGGGAATGCAGGACGAGAGGGAGCCCAAAAGAGACATAGCCTTCCTAAGCGACATGGAGGGATTATTGGAAGCGTTTAGGACCTGGTACCGTAAACGAATTAACTTGTCTGACGGTAAACTACAGTTCTGATTTTGTGAATCCAGGATTAGCCCTAGAAACTGCTGAACCCTCATCGGATTCAAACGAGACTTTTTGGTATTTATTAGCCATCCCAGCCGCTCTAAGGTAGAAATCGCTCTTTTCAGTTGCTCTAGGCAATGCTCTGCCTCTTTCCTATAATAAGAAAGTCGTCAAGGTAGGGGACTATAAGCATATTTGATTCACGTAAGTGGGCCATGACCTCCGACATAACCTTAGTGAATACTCGTGGGGCCACTGCCAAGCCAAAGGGAAGGGCGCTAAATTGAAAATGTCGCAGTACTTCCCCCATCTGGATTGCTACTCTGAGGAAACGCTGATGCTCCATATGGATCGGTATGTGGTAATAAGCGTCTTTCAGATCTAACACCACCATAAAGCAATTTTCAAACAGAAGCTTTATTGCTGAGCTGACCGTTTCCATTTTAAATCGGTGAATAATCAGGAATTTATTGAGGGCTTTCAAATTAATAATTGTTCTAAAAGACCCATCCAGTTTATGGATCAAAAACAGAGGGGAGTAAAACCCCTTACCCCGCTCTGCTTCTGGCACCTCCACTAAGACATTCTTAGCGCAAAGCTCCTGAACCTCCAACTCTAGAGCGGCCTGCTCCGATGGGGATGATCTGAGTGGGGTAATTTTAAAGTTATCCCGAGGTACCGAGGAGAATTCTAACCGCAGCCCTGTAGCTATGATGTTAAGGATCCAGCTACTGTTTGAGATTTCCGACCAGGCCGGGTAGAAGGCTTTTAATCTGCCTCCTACCGGCATCGCTAGTCATTGCGAGGGTTTTTTTGTTTCCCTAGGTGGACCCTAAACATAAACCCTGTACCTCTTCGTCTCTTTTCATCCCATTTGGCTCGTTCCCTGGACGACCTTCGGTAGCTGAACCTCCTTCTGCTGAAAGGTCTTTTATAGGAAGGAGTTGATAGACTGGGAAACTTTTTCTTGTCGTCCCCGCCTTTTCTAAAAGTTCGTCCAGGACCGGGCCAAAAAGATATTCGCCGTCACACGGAATGGAGCAGAGGCGAGATCTGGCTTGAATATCGCCCGGCCAACATTTCAGCCATAATGCCCTTCGTGCTGAATTAGACAGCCCTGCCGCTCTGGCAGCCATTCTTACTGAGTCCGCTGAGGAATCAGCCAGAAAAGCCGCCGCATTCTGAATTATTGGCAAGGTCTTTCGAATTGTCCCCCTGGAGGTTCCATCTGTTAACTGGGAAGCTAACTGGTCTAGCCAGACCATCAATGACCTGGCTGCGCAAGTGGCTGCAACTGCCGGCCTCAGGGCACCTGCCGACATCTCCCATGTGCCTTTCAAGAAGGAATCTGCCTTCCTGTCTAGTGGATCTTTCAAAGACCCCATATCATCGAAAGGGATGGAGGATTTTTTAGAAGCCTTCGCCACTGCTGCATCCAGCTTCGGGGCCTTATCCCATTTACCCGTCAGGGGATCTTCAAAGGGATATCTCCGTTTAAACGCTTGGGGTAAGGAGCCTCTTTTTTCAGGCTTCTTCCACTCTCTGTCTATAAGGCCTTGGATGCTACTATTTAGTGGAAAGGATCTCCGTTTTTTTGGGTCTAGACCACCAAACATCAGATCCTGTACTGAGGGTTCTGGTTTCGCCTCTTCTACCCCCATGGTGGACCTAACGGATTTGACAAATTTGTCCATCTGGTCCAAGGGAAAACAAAAACGGGTAGCGTCTTCCGTAGAAGACGAGGAGGAAGCCGAAGAGGAAGGCGAGGAGGGTCCTGACACAACTTCACCCCTATCATGGGCGGCAGGCGACTCTGAATCAGACAACACTGGTACATTTCTACGCCTGGAAAATTCTCCGTGTCTTGAGGACGCTTTCAACTCTGCTCTTATTATCTCCTTCAGGCTTTCGGTGAAATCTGGAGTCTCCTCCGCTATCTAAAAAGGGAAGGGGCATAGGGGGGGTTTACTATGTTATCCCATGCCCCTGTCCTTCCCCTTAACAATGCCCTACCGTCTGTTGCATGCACGGCTGGCACAACCTCTTAGGGCAAGCGTCAGGCAGAGGGCAAGCGCAAAAGGCACATTCCCTGTGCTTGCTTTTCACCGAACACTTCTTCCCCTAGTAACAGACAAAATGGGGAAAAAACTGTATTACTGGGTATTCTAAATCTGACGATCTCTTACCCAGATTGTACAGCAGTAGGTACCGGATCACGGGGAGGGGGCTTTTTCCCAGCTGCGGAACTTCTGCGGCTGGTGCTCCTGGCCATTGAAGAGGAGCGCTCTGTCTGCTGCTGCTGCTGGCTCTCCTGTTGCACCGAGGGAGCCTCTGCAGTGTCCATCGTAAAAAAATGGGGCAGAAGCGCTTTACCTCCTTCCTAGGCTCCTTATATCCTCCCCCGGATATCCGGATCAGCAGGTCTGGCCAGGGGTCCACCCCCTCCTACTCCCCGCCCACGGCCCCCCCTGCACCTCCCCGCCGTCCCCACAGCAGGCGCCGTCCCGACGATGCAGCCGCCAAAATTTTCAAAAACGCCGGCCGGCGTCTTACTTCCGGTTCCGGTGGTGGAGACTCCGCCCCCTTTTTTCCCCCGCTCGCACGGACCGACGGAGGTAAGCACAATCCCCCGCTGCATCGCCCCCCCAAGCGGAGATCTCCCCGACCTCAGCCGCGCCGCTGCAACAGCGGCGCACGATTGAAATTTCAAAAACCCCGCCGCGCCGTCCATAGCAGTGACGCGCGGCGGGAAATTCAAAACCGCCCGCCGCGCCGTCCATAGCCGTGACGCGCGGCGGGAAATTCAAAACCGCCCGTCGCGCCGTCCATAACAGTGACGCGCGGCGGGAAATTCAAAAAACCCCCGCCGCGCCGTTCACAGCAGTGACGCGGCGGGAAATTCAAATTTAAAAAAAAAATTTTCTTTTTTTTTTTTTTTTTTTAAAAAATCACGGCTGCACCCTCAAGAGGCCCCCACCATGACAGGACCACAGGAGAGGACAGGGAGAAGGCATCGGGACCAGGAGAGGGGGGGGGAATACTTACCTACCGGCGCTGGCTGGGAGACAGAGATCCTCTGGATACTGCTCCACCTGCTCCGCACACTGCCGTGGAATCCTACCCGGACCCACCGTGGCGCTTCCAGGGGCTCCGCACCGGCCGAGGTAGGAGATTCCCCCCGCTACCTGGGTCGACCGGCCGGCCTGGGTCCTCCTGAAGATCTTCATCTGTAGGAAACCTGTCCTTTAGGAACAGGAAACCAACTGATGTGTGGGAGAGGTGCCGCCCTTTTATATCTGTAGGTTTCCTGTTCCTAAGGGGCGGATCCCTCTCTCTGTAGTGCTGTCATGGACGTTCGAATAAAGTCCCGCGTGTAATATTCTGAACCCCTGGAAGTGAATCGCCGACAAGGCTGGCACATGGCCTCTCCAAATCAGAATTCGGGGAACCTCTACCATGAGTCTGGAACTCCTTGTCCCACCTTGGTGATTGATATACGCGACAGCCGTCGCATTGTTGTCTGCACTGGACTGCAGACCGCTCAAAAGGACGTCCAATGTGAGGGCAAAGGAAAATCGCCTCAATTCCAGGATGTTGACGGAAGGACAGACTCTTCGATGACCATACCCCCTGAATCCACGAGGATATGTCCACCATTGCCGACAAAGCACAGCCGTCGATGCTCTCCTCGGCTGCAACGTCAAGGACGCATGTGGAGAAGATCCCCCACAGAGAAACCCGACCCTACCCTGAATCGTACACGGCTGGCATCGGTGGTTATGACTGACCACTTCGGAGGGAGGAAAGACTTCCCAGGGAGAATGCCCTGGACGTAACCACCATTCTAGAGAATCCCGCACCGCGGAGAAATGGTGACACTGCAATCCAGCGATTGCGACTGGTTCCATCGACTCAAGATGAACCTTTGGAGAGTCCTGGAATGGAACTGGGCAAAAGGAATTGCCTCCATGGACGCCACCATCAGTCCCAGAAGACGCATACACTTCCGTAGGGACATTGCCGTTGAGGATTTCATAATCTGTACATGTCGAAGAAGACATGACTGTTTGTCTGGTGGTAGGGAAACTACCGACCGAAACGTGTCGAGATGCATTCCCAAAAAGAGGATTGTCCTCGATGGTTCCAGGGACGACTTCTCCCAATTGACCAGCCAACCGAAGTCCTTCAGAAACTGAAGAGACAAATCCCGAGCCGTCAACGCCTCCTCTTCCGAGGAAGCCACGATCAAAAGATCGTCCAGATAAGGGAGAATCGTAATCCCCTGTCTTCGAAGGATTGCCATGAGGGGCGCCAGAATTTTTGTAAAGACCCTTGGCGCTGAGGCTAAGCCGAACGGCAGAGCCACGAACTGGTAATGATTCTGACCTATGGCAAATCGAAGAAAGCGCTGATGAGCCTTTCCGATGGGAATATGCAAATAGGCGTTGCGAATGTCGATTGACACCAGAAAATCGTTCTGTGACAGAGCTGCCACAACGGAGCGAAGCGACTCCATGTGAAATTTCCGGGCATGGACATGCCGGTTTAATCGCTTGAGATCCAGAATCGGGCGAAATTTGTTCTCCTTTTTGGGAACTATAAAAAGGTTGGAATAAAAACCTTTCCCTCGGTCCTCTGACGGAACCGGTATCACTACACCCTTTTTTAGCAGAGATTCGACCTCTCGCTGTAGAGCGACAACAAGCTCGGGTTCCGACGGAACGTGAGATTGACAAAAAACATTTGGGGGTCGAGAAGCAAACTCTATGAAATAGCCTGCCGACACTATCCGCGTTACCCAGGAATCTGGAACGCGAGCCATCCAAGTCTCCTTGAAAAGAAGCAGGCGACCCCCCACTCGAGAATCCTCGAGTGGACCCCTGGCGTCAATTCGACTTTGCGGGCTTCTTGTCAAGTTCCCGCTTGTCCTGGCGGAAACTCTGCTTCCAGGAAGTACGAGTTTTCTGAGAGGATTTCTTTCCTGAGAAGGAAGGACGACCCGATCCCCACGAGGAGTGACTAGATCGTCCTCGGCCCCGAAAGGACCGCCGACCACTATAGACACCAGGCTTACTGGACACCGAGGCCATGGCCCTACGCTGTGGTAATGCTGATTCCTTCGCCTTAGCCTTGGAAATCAGCTCTGTGAGGTCGGATCCAAAAAGATGGCCACCCTTGTAAGGTAAGGCCAACAACCCTTGTTTGGAAACTGCGTCCCCGGCCCACTGTCTGAGCCATAAAGCTCTTCTGACTGTGACCGCTGAAGCTTGCGCTTTGGCCAGCAGAGATGCCGTATCCAGACCGGCATCAAAGATATAACAGGCTGCCGTTTCTAACCATTCACAAGTTTCCCGTATCTCAGATAACGGAGATTCATTTTGCAACTCCGTCTTCAGACGTGCCAACCAGCTTAGAGAAGCTCTAGCAGCACACATGGATCCTAGCACTGCTCGGAATCCATGACCCGCAGCCTCATAGCTTGCTTTTGCCGCCAATTCTGCTTTTCTATCCAAAGGCTCCTGTAAGCTCGCTTTTCCCTTAATAGGGAGTAGTGAGGATTTACTAAGCTGAGATAAAGACACATCCACTTCAGGAGCAGAAGTCCAATTAGCCTTTAACTCCGCAGAGCAAGGATAAAGTGTATCAAAGAAATGCGTTCCATGAAAACGCTTATCTGGACACAGACGTTCCTCCTCTATTACACTATTAAGCTCATCCAGAGCTGGCAATGTTGTACGCGAAGCACGGGACTCCTGGAACATGCGTGCTGATTTACCAGGACGACTAGTTACCTCCTCCGGTAACTGTAATATATCTCTCATGGCTTCAATTAATGCCTCCGTACGCTTCGCCATAGAGGAACGCCCCTGCGGCTCGTCCGCATCTGAATCGGATATTTCTCCATCCGAATTTAAAGGGGAACTCTGCCCAATATCAGATACATCTGACTCGCTCCGTGTAGAGGCCGGTAACGGCCTGCGTCGCTTCCTCTGAGAGGAATTAGCAGACACATATTGACCTAAAAGGTCAGACAAGTTGTTGATCGATCGAGCGATATCGTCCAATTTTCCACCGCTGTCGACCGCAGCGCTAGACGCTGTGGAGGTCTGCGTATCTGATTGCCGCAATGGCACTGGGACGTGGTCCGCGGCATCTGAACTCTGTTCAGACATGTCTCACCTGTATGAGCAGGTCAAAGCGGTAATACCAGCAAAAACTATGCGTTTTTTTTTTTTTTTTTTTAAACGCTGAAGGGTTAACGCTCCACCAAGCAGGGTTACCCCAGCGGTATTCAGTCAAAAAATTTAGCTGGTAGAAATAACCCTCAGAGGGGTTAATATTGCAAACTCACCACAATATATATATTTGTGAGCCCCAGCCAATTTTTATGTCTCTAATGAGACTGCAGCTGCAGGATAGCGATCGCTGCGCTGCGGGGTGAGGAATCAGCACTCACCCAGCTGGCCGTGGTGTCTTATGAGGAGAGGAGCGGTCTGAGGAGCCCAGGAGCCTGTGTAATGGCCGCCACAGTGAGGGAGTCGCAGGAGAAACGCCAGAGCGCGCGTCTTCCTGCTCAGAAGACGGGAATAGTTAGGCCACGCCCCCTGCTAGCTCAATAATGAGCGCGAACTCCCCCGCTCCTGCTCCCTCTCTGTCCTGCAGGTATCTGCCTGCGGACAAAAAATCACCACATCTACTTGTAACAGCGCTGTCACAGCAGCGCTGAAGCATACTGACATACATGTACTAGCGCTGTCACAGCAGTGCTGAAGCATACTGACATACATGTAGTAATAGCGCTGCTCACTCAGACGCTAAAGCACTCACACATAATTATAATAAAAAATTTGTGTGGAGTACTCACCAGCTTAGCGCCACAGGGACCCTCAGGGGTTTCTGGCGCTGTGCCCACGCTTCCCCCAGGGCGAGGAACGCAGTGACCGCACGTGTGGTTTGCGTCCCGCCAGGGAAGCTCTCCTCATCCCCCAGGGCCGGCAAGGATTCTGCAGGGACTTTGAGTAAATACAGATCCGCCAAGGGAGAGGTTGGGGTACAGCAGCGCTGGTACCCCTGAGACCTCTAGACCAACTAGTGATCCAAGTCTCCTGTCCGAATATAAAATAATAAAATCTTCTGAGGAGCTGCATTAGCAGCGACCATCCTCTGAGACCTCAAATCTTAGACTGGAGCTGAGTAGGAGGAGCCCGAGCTGGAGGGGCCAGCCAGTCAGCACTCTTTTGATCTGAGGTGACATCCTGATCTGGGGCTCCGCCTACCCATCAGTAATGAATACTGTGGCTCTCTTCCTTCCATCTGCAGCTGAAATGGTGAATTTCAGATATCTGTGCAAATTGGTACGAGATTTAACTGCAATGCAGAGATTGACCCGAGAAATATGTGAAGCGGTCACGCTCTGGTTGGGAGACCGGCGGCCAGTGTATACACCACGGTCTGCTCTCAGCCCGATTTGCACGGACGCCTGAATGCGCTCTTTGCGTCGCTTGGGTTTGATTTACAATCTGCGAAATGCTTGGAACCACTTACCTGGGCAGGCGGCTGAATTTGTGTACTACAACAGCAGACTTTCCATTGCATTTCTCACAGGAATATTCAAGATCTTCCTTCTATAAACACAAAGTATAAAAATGATTATTCCCAGTATTGCAAGTTATTACCAGTACACAGGACACTCACTGATCCAGAAAGCAGAGGTGGCCACAGTTTTGTTTGATTTTTTGGGGGGTCGTTTTGTGCTGTAGAAGAAGCATAACGGAAGTCTCAGTTACAGGTAACACCAGCCCTTACGGCGGCACAGTTCTCTGTTCTGAATCACTTTAATAGCCTCATTGCTGGTGCCGCTATTCACCGTGTTGAGCTTCTCTGCGTCTCTTACTTACTGTGTCCGACATCCAGGGAGCCGTCCAGCCCCTGCTGGATTACAGGAGCTTTAACCCCTTTACCACTGAGGGTGCTTTGCATGTTAATGACAGACAATTTTTTACATTTCTGACCACATTCAAGAAGTTTATTAACCCTTCAGGTGCTTCACAGGAATTTTTGGAATGTTTGAAAAAACTAACATTTAATTTTTTTTTTTTTCACAAAATATCATTTCAGATCCAATTTTTTTTTATTTTACGAAGGGTAACAGGAGAAATTGGACCCCAAAAGTTGTGCAATTTGTCACGAGTACACGGATACCCCATATGTGGGGGTAAACCACTGTTTGGGCGCATGGCAGAGCTCTGAAGGGAAGGAGAACCGTTTGACTTTTTCAACGCAAAATTGGCTGGAATGGAGATAGGACGCCATGTCACATTTGGAGAGCCCCAGATGTGCCTAAACAGTGGAAACCCCTCACAAGTGACATCATTTTGGTAACTAGACCCCCCAAGGAACTTACATGGTGAGCACTTTGAACCCCCAAGTGCTTCACAAAAGTTTATAACTTAGATCCGAAAAAATAAAAAAAATAAAAAATCATTTTTTTCCGCAAAAATTATCTTTTCGTTCCTTAATTTTTTATTTTACCAAAGGTAACAGGAGAAATTGGACCCCAAAAGTTGTTGAGCAATTTCTGTTGAGTATGCAGATACCCCATATGTGGGGGAATACTACTTTTGAGGCACAGTGCAAAGCTCAGAAGGGAAGAGGCACCATATTGGAGTTGAGATGTTTGCTGGAATGGTTTGAGGGTGCCATGTCACATTGGCAGAGCCCCGAGATGCCGGAACAACAGAAACCCCCTATATGTGAACTCATTTTACAAACTACACCCCCCAATGAATTCACCTAGAGGGGCAGTGATCATAAACACCACATGTGCATCACAGAATTTTATACCACTGAGCGGTGAAGAAAGAATTACATTTTTACCATTGCATTTACATGTCTTAGCCCCAAGTTTTTAATTTTTCTAAGGGCTAAGAGGAATTTTTTTTTTTTACAACAGAGGTCCCTTTTTTTCTGAGTGCGCCAATACCCTACATGTAATCGTGAAATATTTTTTTTAGGCACAGTGCAAAGCTCAGAAGGTAAGGAGCGCCAGATTTTACTGGTATGGTTTTGCAGGTGCCATGACCCACTGGGAGAGCCCATAAGGTGCCAGAACATCAGAACCCATATAAGTGACCCCATTTTACAAACTACACCTCTCAAATTCATCTAGGGGCGCAGTGATCATGATGACACCATGGGTGTGTCACACAATTATATACCATTGGGCAGTGAAGACAAAACTACATTTTTACCACCAAAATTTTGTTTTAGCCAAAGATTTTACATTTTCACACAATCAGTGGGTAAAATGGCACCAAAACTTATCCCACAATTTCTCCTGAACATGGCAATACCCCATACGTGGCTGTACAGTACTACTTAGCCATATGGAGAGACCTCGGGAGGAACGGCGCACTATTTGCCTAGTCAAGTGAATGGGTCTGTGCACATGTCAGTGTGTTTCCACTGTGTGTCCGTGGGCAAAACAAACTGACATGTCCATTTCATAATGCCAGAAAACGTCCCGCACATGTGCATACGCATAACAAACATGGATGTCATACATGTGACACGCATCGGTGCCAGGGAAGAAGCGTTACAGTAAGTGCTGTTCCCCTGCGCCGGGTGCTGAACACGGCTCTCATCATTTTTGCCTGCTCTGCCGGTATTTACATGGTAAATAAAGACAGCCAGAATAAGGTCTTTAATTAGAAATAAAACAAAAACACAGTCTCACTTTTACTGCATGCTATAGAAGCGGTCAGCTCTGCACTGACAGACTTGCTGATCATGCACTGCGCATGATCAGCAACTTTACTAGCTCTGGTGACCCGGATGTCGTCATGACGACATTGGGTTACCATGGCAACGATCGGGACCCGCGTCATTCCATCGTTTTCGATCGCAGCATTTTGGGGATTAAAGAGACAGGAGCGGTCCTGATTTTGACAGCTGACACCCAGCAGCGATCGCCCGCACACCACCCGTGTGCGTGGGTGATTGCGCTGACGTAATGATCCGTCCCTGGTCAAATAGGCCCAGGATCATTATGTCCGATGTCAAAGTAGTTAAACACTAAACATTTACATTGTGTAGGTTTAAAGCCCAAAACACTTACAGCACATGATCAATTGCAAAGAACCAGAGCACACATTCATTAGAATAGACCATTTACAGTTCCCGGCTTCAATTCCTAATATCACAGTTTTAACTCACCCGGAAAAAGAGGTCAAGAGAATCCTGTATAGATCTGCAGGGGAACAATTTCTTCCTCCGGGGAAGGTCGATGGACAGATCATTAAACTGCTCCCGCTTTGTGACTTTTTCACCACATCTGAGAATAAAACAGCAGCCATTAACAAGATGCACTTCTCAGAGCTTCCCAAACACTGACCGATTTTGCACTCACAGTTTACATATGATTGAATGCTGCGCCTCAAACTCAAAATTGCAAATGACAGGACAGGTGTAGCCATGGGCAGTAGCAATGTCGTCACCACCAGCTTTGTTTCCAGGTCGGTCGTCTTCTGAAGACAGTTCGGTTTGCCATTTCTTATTCAGTTTCCCCATGTCTTCCTTCAGCTGATCCAGGCACTGGCTCAAAAATTCATGAGCATCCTAAAGAGATAAATCACAGTCATCTACTATTTCTAGGTATGATGTCTATCAGTTTTAGTGGAAGGAAGGCGCAGCAAACTGACAGCTACCGTCATCAGCTCTTAAATATAGCTTTTTTTTGGTTATTGAACCCTTCCTTCGGCTTTATAAGCACAGAATCAATAGTATATTTTTTATGAAAACTAAAAAAAAAAAAAAAAAAAGTTATTCCAGCATATTCACTCCATAACTGTTTGGGCTCTGACATGCAAAAAATTTCCAACAATTCTGAAAATTTAGCCCGGCTCAAAAGTGAATTCACTACTCCCCACCGTATTAACCTCTGGCCATGCACTGTACAAAGAACATGAATTATGACCCCATTCAGGTGAACTGGTGTCAATGCAGTTATTTGCACAGCAGGTGGCCGGAGTGCTGCTGTGCAGAAAATCCTTAGACTGGAAGGCAGTGCAAAGTCAGTATCCCCTCCATTGCCAAGACTAGTGTGCATCCCAAAAATCAATCCCCATTATATCCATGAAATCTCTCATCACTTTATGAGAAGGGAAAATTTAATTATGCATTTAAACTTGCAGCTTTAATGACTTATTTAAAATCATAGCAAATAAAGAACAAAGGCCGGGTCTTCCAAATAGTGCTCTAATAATCTAGTAAAAATTTGGGCTGCTTTCACAACCAAGACACATTTAAGTCCAGGGAGGACTTACATTTTGCATGTAAC
Organism: Oophaga sylvatica; assembly: GCA_033576555.1. Lineage (NCBI taxonomy): Eukaryota > Metazoa > Chordata > Amphibia > Anura > Dendrobatidae > Oophaga > Oophaga sylvatica. Next base: position 89,296,075 of record JARQOD010000007.1, on the reverse strand, counting down.
CCGAGAACCGCTCGGCTGTGGCAGAGATGGCGCTCTTTACTTTCTTGAGCAGATCTTTCTTCATTTCAGCACTGCACACATCTTTCTTGGCCAACAGAAAAGCAAAGCGTCTGCAACACAGCATCATTATATGAAAAATAAGATCAAGATCATTGGACAAATGGCTATATATATATAATTTTTTTTTTTGTGGAAGGAAGCCGCATTATACCTGATTAATGCATTTAGGGGAATTTTCTTGTATGGGATACCTTGCTTAAGCAAATCATTTGCAAAAGGCTGCAGGGAAAATAGTGACTGCAGAATGGAGTTCATGTAGCAGGTATTTCCCAGGTTGGAGAAACTGCAGATATAATGAGAGGTTAATTACTGACGGTGAAACTGAGCAGCGCTGCACTGGTACGTCCTGGAGATGGTGCGGGTACAGGAGCCTTGCCTGGTGCAATCATTGCAGGAGCTCTGCTTAATGGACAGCCGAGCTCCTGCTCCAAAGGCCAGGGCCGGTAAATCACATTAGCATTTTCTGAACATTGATGCGTTTATAAAAAAACATTTCTTTACTTTAGCCCACTCTGAGATATTTATACATTACATTTTATAAATCAGATAATACACAGACCCCTGCAATTGCTGTGGCTGCGGGTGCGTGGAGAGAACCCTCTGCCTGTTCCAGCCGGTGTAGTCTTGGTTCGGTCGCAGTTTCTTCACAGATAAGGGGCTCGGCTGTGTAGGAAGAATGAGACTTCTTTTGGCTGATGGGTTCTGGATAGATCCAGGCGTCCTAGGTATAAAACACAACACTTTACTTGCACCTTGTAAATACCTGATCATTGATGCCACAATGGAGCCCAAATAGCTGTCAGGTGCTCGCCTAAAAAGGGCAGACTTCTGATAATCCAACGCTAAACCATTTTCATAGATATGTGGCATTACAATCCCATGCAGATTTCTTTCAGAAATTCAAATACCGCAACTTTTGCACAGCAAAACTGACTTTAGCAAGAAAAATCTTGTGTGCTCCTTATAGTCTGCAGGAAGCTTCTGTGATTGAGGACAATGCTGACAGATCTTCCAAGAACCAGACCTGCTCTCTCCTCCGGCCCCACACTGATCTATGCAGGGCAGGGAGCTACTGGAACCTGTATGGATGCGCACATCCTGAGGGAACGTTCAGATCACGCGATCAGTTACATAATCACACGCATGTAAGGAACTGCAAAGTGTGTTAATGCATAGAACATGTTGGAATGTGGAACGGCGTGGAGGCACAGCAGACCCGAGCGCGTACTGTACACAGCTGTGTTATGTGTATGTGGGAACTGCAGACGGTATGTCATGTGAAGAGTAAATAACAGGTGTGCTGCAAAGAAACATTAACTATAGATGTTTCTTGAGTGAATCACTAGGTGCCACAGGAACCATGATTGATCCATTTGTGCTTGCTGCTGCCACCAAGTATTAAGACCTAGAAGTCGGCTCTTCCTCAGGAGATTACCTAGCTGTTCAGTTTACCTTAGTGTCACTAGGAAGCAGACACAGGTCTTGAACTCCAAACCTGGTTTTGAGTAAGCATTTTGGCACTAGAGAGGACTGTCATTGCCCTTTTTCTCCCACCAACCTTGCCCCACCGAGAGCCAGGTGCATGCATGGAGCGAAGCCTTCCTCACAGCGTTTTTCCTGTCCTCTTTTTCTCTTAATGTTTAGACTTCTGCACCCACCTCCTGCCATCATAACAGAGTTCCCGACGGCAGTCACAGCTTCTGTGCCTTACAGAGTCACCATGGCGGTCATCTCTGCGCCCAGCTTTCGTTGCGACCTGGGTTGCCGAGGCCGTCACGGCCTGGGCAAAGCACCTACTCCAAGGCATCATCTTTGGTTCCCCGCCACTGGAGTGGTCAGACCTCACAGCCAGATCGCCCACATGGGCAAGTACCTCCGTTCCGCTCCCCTTGAAGCAGTTGACTACTAAGCAGAAGCTTCAAGCAATATGGTGGAAATCTGGTTCAAGATAGAAATTTCATCAGGTCCCACCTATTCAGCAACAGACCAGCGGTTCCTCAAGAAAAGAGGCCATGGTTCAATGCAACTACTTCCTGGCGTTTCAGCCAAGTCTTCAAAGAACAGAAGTAACAGATTCCCATCCGCATGATGGGATGTGTGACTCTGCAATCAAGGATGTCTGGGTCAGAGAAATATTCTCCACTGGATTCAAGATGGAAACAATTTTGTGGAGGATTAATTAGAGTTCTGTCCTGTCCTCCATGGCATGAACCCCTCTTTGGCAGCTGTTTTTCTCCACACCATTTCCACCTTTCTCCTGTCAGGCATCACTGTTTCAGCTCCTACTTGGACTACAGCCTGATCAAGGCTCCCTCCTAAGCCAAGAGCCTTCAGAGTCTGCAGATCATGCTGGACACGCTGCTTCACTTAAGATGGATTGTCAATGTCATCTCTGATCCCAGGACAGTGCATCATCTTCCGGGAATGCCATTCATAGCAAAGCGAAAATTTTCCTTCCAGCAGACAAGACGTCAGTCCTATAGACCGGCATCCAGTCACTGTGCCGCCCCATCTCCTCTTTCTCTCCTGCATGAACGTCCTAGGCAAAATGGTAGTGGCCATCAAAGCAATCCCATTTGCTCAGTTCCACACCAGACCACTGCAGATCGCGCTGCTTTACTGCTGGGCCAAGTCTGTCCTCTCCCTGGATGGCCCAATCCTTCTGAACAAAGCCATCCTCACCTCTTATCTACCACTGTACCTGAAGGCTTCTACCTCTGATACGAATCCCATGGGGTCGCACCTATTGTTTTTTCTCTACCAAAATTTTTTTTGCAGAATCAACTTTTTACACATACGTAAACAAAATGTCAGCAAAAATCCGCTGCATGTGAAAGCGCAAGAGATGGGACTTTGGTCAATCGGCCAAGTTCAATAATCTGTGACCACTAGACAGGAGGATGGGAATCTTCCTTACCTCCCAGTATTCCTGGCTCCTTCTGATTAGCTGGGCTAGGGCATTATTATCATCATCGCAGCATGATAAACACATTTCGCCAGCCTGGCTAATCAGAGGATCCAGGAATGCTGGGAGTTCTCCAGTCCAATTGTCACAGATTACTGACTTTAGCAATGAACCAAAGTCCTGGGAATTCTCCCATCTCTAGAAAGTACTGTAAGAGGGGGTGGGGGGGAATTCAAATAATGAAATACATTTTATTAGAAAGTGAGAAATACCTCTCTGGACATGAATTTCCTGCAGAATAATCTTTTGAGGTCAACCGGCTGCTGTAAAAGGATGAAGACTGCAACGACATTAAACCTTTAAGGAAAGAAAAACAAAACAAAAACACATTAAGAATCAACATCCAGATAGAAATCATTACACACGTCAATTTATTATCAAAATTGAAACCTTTCTGCAGTGGACTGTAAAGACTAATTTCAAAAACATGAAGCAATTTTGCATTAAGTGTTGATTAAAAATTTCCTAGTATACTTACAGCAGACCTATGCATCTCTATGGTAACAGATAGCAAATAGTGTAGTTGTGTTAATGAAGAAAAAAAAATAATGGACAGATGGAACAAAATAACTGTAGTCACAGCACGTTAGACTAGTACAGACAACCTTAATTGTGGCCTGAAAGTACAGGTGCAGTGCTGTCCTCTACAGTCCATCTCCCAGGATTACCCAGCAACTGTCCAAGAATAAAATTTATACTATCCTACTATTGTACTAAATATATAAATGGTCGTTTGCCCATGTGCCTTTAGTGCATGACTATTATACGTAGACATTAGCTAAAAATAAACAGGAAACACGACATTTTGACAATGTCGGATGAATAAATAATTTTCCCTGGCAAAAAAAAGGCATTAAATCACATGGCAGTACAGATGTGACAAGCGACTAGTCTGTGGGTAATGCAAAAATATCACGTGTATGATGAGTGAGGGGAAAGTAAAGAAGAAAAAAAAAAAAAAAAAAAGGAAATGAAGATACATTCACCTGGCCGATTTTCTTCTGCTTGCTTCACATTCAGCTGTTTCTCGCGGCTGCTGTTGAGAAATTTGCGGCTGGAATCATTTAATGTTTTGTTGGTGCTGCAAAAAAAAAAAAAAAAAAAAATGCAATATGTATATTAGTGGATGCAAATCTAAATATAGGAGGAAAAAGTTAAATAAGGGCAAGCTGGCTGAGTTTATGATGAGGACAGATGAACGTGCAAACACAATCTCAGATACTTGTTTGTGGCATGTAGAATTTGTGCCGTTGAATCAGACGAGCTGAAGGAGAATGGAGCTGTTCACGAATGTCCAAAAAGATGGTGAAAAGCCAAAATGTCCATGATAGAAGCCATCCACACGACGTTACATCGACTTTTCTGGCAAGTTCGCAACCAGCCTGTTCTGACTATTTTACTCCCAAGGGCTACCAGTATTTGTGGTTTATGTCTGCCCTTAATAGGTCTGATATAGATAGTTCACCATCCATTTAGCAAACTTTCTTAAATGCAGGTAAAGTTTAATAGGGCCTTTCTCACCTTGCAAACTGTTGAAAAATTATGGTGAGATTGCAGGTGGTACGAAGGATATTTCGAAGATAATATAGGAAAAACCACGTGGTGCTACTTTTTTTTGTACATTACCCTTCAAAGTTCAGACAGCAGGGTGGCATATAAAAGGGGTGGTTAAATTATACTTACCACATAATTGTGGATAACTGGCAGGCCGCTCACTCAGGTCTGAGAACCAGCACAAGATGTCAAACACCTTGGCAGAACCAGACAGAGCTAATAAGTTAGTGGAGTCTATCAGGCAACGCTGGTGTCCATTACACAAGGACCAGTCACAGCATTGTGGCTTCTGTGAGCAGACCCTTAGTCTAACGATTGTAAATGATATTTAAAAAAAAAAAAAAAAAACGTAGTATGCATGTCCATTCATGACCCAGGCCCGAACTTCCTTTTCTGGTGTGCACCATATATGTAATGCCAAAGAGATGCATATGTTCGTGCAGCCACATTAGCAAAATCACAAATGTCATCTATAGAGGAAAGTTAAGCATCTAGTCTATTTGATTTATGCATATCTGACAATGCCAAATAGACAGTGACCTCACAATAATGGATGACAGCTGGGAATGTCCTGGAATCAATGGGGCTTGACATTATTAGTTGCAATTATACAAATTACATATAAAAAAAAAAAATAAAAAAGCCAATGAATTAGAAGATGCAGGCAAACAAATCAAAGCCTAAACGCCCAACAGCCTGATAACCCAAGTGTGCAACCGCAACATACGTAGAAGAATCATTCTCTTTAGGGTAATCTTCAATCTCTGGACTTGACAGTAATCGCTTCCTTTTTTCACTCCTGTGAGTTTGAAAAATAGTTTAAGTTGACTCGGGATAAACCCAAGTCACCTAACTGCAGCGATTCCCTCCACCCACCCAAAAAACAAAGGTGGCTACTAAATCACTCATGCGGTGTTGAAATAATTTGCCTAAGATTCAGTAAGCGATACTAACGATATTAACATAACTACATCCCGTGTCAGAACCATACAGGACTGGCTCAGTGAGTACCTGGTTTCCATTAAGCCTGTCCTGTGTGGAGTGGAGGTCATGGGCATATTCCGGCTCGGAGTTAAGCTCTTTGGTGAGGTTTTCCCTGGGATTCTTCCATTACTGTTGAGCGGCTTTTTTACTGGAGTTTCATCTTTGCCATCAAAGCTCACTCTCTTGGTTGGAGTCTTAAAAATGTAACAGTATGATATTAAGAAAAACTAAAAGATATAGCAACTATAATCCTGGGATATTATAGCATTTCATTCAACTATTTTTCTATTTTACTTTGGGCACAACATACATAGATGACAAAAAAGGTGATGTTTCTGATACGGACTGACACAATGATTGTAGTCCTTTTAATATAGCTGGGATGAAATTTGTATCGAAAGTATTTCTATCTGCAGTCACCACAAATTTTTGCCATAATAAACATTGACTTTTCTCTGCTACACGTGGACATTAATCAACAATTGAAGTATAAAAAAACCAAACATTTCAAGTGCTGTTTGTCCCAGCAAGGATACAGCGGCTCTCTGCTTTTCAAGTTGCTAAAAAAAACAACAACATACACCTTGGCACATCAGGGTCGATCCACCCTCAGTCAGACACAATCTTGTAGTCCTAATACAGATGCAAAAATACACCAATATTACTCATGTGAATCTTTTACCTGGCTTCTGTTATTCAGTGGCCTGATGCTCTCTCTGTGAATACTTCTGTTAACCAGGATGCCTCCGAAGCTTGCGGACCCTTGTGTGGGTTTCACTGCTAAAACATTGGATTAAAACAATGGTCTGGGAAGTGCCAATTGTACCAAAAATCATTATAAATTAAATTCTGCCCTAGCAGAAAGTTCTATGGCGCTTCTACCAGTATAAAACTAACACTGGCATGCAAAGGAAAAAGCTGTAGACCTTACGCATCATTCATAACCTACAGACACCATGGGGTCTCACCAGTTTGTGCCTTTTCATGGTTGATGAACTCCAAGAGATGTTTCAGCTGCTCGGCCTCTTTGCTCGGGACCTTGTCAATAGTGAGAGAACTGGAATCTTTCATAGTAAGCAGAAGCCGTGACTGTTTACCTCCCACTGGCCGCAGGACAATATTTTTGATGTTATGATTAAGCTGCAGATGAGAGATAATAATGGTCTCAAATCTTTATTTCCTCAGCACATATAACAGTTAATTTAGTGACAAAATGTATAAGTGGTGGAGAAAGGTTGAACTTGATGGATCATGGGTTTTTTTTTTCAACCAATGTAACTATGTAAACGCGGTCAGCTCCCCACACAAAAAAACAAGCCTTCATACGTCTATGTGGACAGAAAAAAAAAAAAAAAAAAGAAAAACTTGAGGTTCTTGGAGGGGGGAAAAAAATCACCCACTTCATGGGAAAAAAAAGTGCCAGAACCTGCTCAAAAAGTCAAAAAATGTGTTGCAAATACCAAATTTTGTGACTTTTTTTTTATTTTTACACCAATTACCATGCATGCAGACAATGATTAAGAGGAAAGAAAAATATAGATAAAGAAGAATTAAAAGATTTGCTTGCTGTCAGTGAATCAGTGAATAGGTACCATAAGACGAACCTGAAATTTGGATGGCACCCCACCGGCATTGAAATTTATGACAAGGGTGAACTTGTTGTCTTTTTCGATGACCTCACACTTGCCTTCCTTCCATTTTGACGTCCCCATATTCAGGCAGTGTATGCGGATTGAGCCGTGCAAAGACAGTGCAGCAGCCATTTCTGATTAAGGTAGGTGTACACTACAGAAAAAACTAAAATAATAAAAAAAAAAAGACGGCCTGATGGGAAAAGTCGAGAAGTAAGAAGATTAAAAAAAACACAAGCTGATAAAATACATATCTGGGTAAAAATAAAATCTGATTTTGCTTTATAGGGATTGTCCACTACTAGGACAAACTATTCTTAAACTAAATGTTTGCCCCCTATAAAATAATAAAGCCTATTCTCACCTCCCGTGCCAAGACGCTCCCGCTGTGTCATCATTCGCTCTACCCGGGGCTGTGATGCGCTGTTGTGACACATGACACCTGCGCTCAATCAGTGCTGACCTCACTGTCTCCGCCTTCAGACAAACTGAACGGGAAGAGAAGTCCGGCTGCAGCCGATCTCAGACTTCCTCTTCATATTAAGTTTAGACGGAGACAATGACACCAGACATCACTTGTCATTCCATCACAGCCCCGGGACCGCGAGTGTTGACACCGCTGGAACGACACAGTCACAGGAGGAGAGTATAGGCTTTATTATTTTATCAGGGACAATCATCTAGTTGAAGGGGATGTCCTAGTAGGGGAAAACCACTTTAATGGGGATGCCAAGACACCAAAATAATAGTTAATAAAAAAAAAAAATTAAAGGCATTGATGGTTTTAAAATAACACACGGAGGAAGACTCTCCTTCCAGAAGACACACAAATACAGCACAGGCCGCTCTGGAGGTCTGCTCCGATAGCACATCACAAGACCACTGCAGCAGGCAAGTGACTAGGATGCGTCTCTGACAACGTGTTCTATCTCCTGACTACTGCAGCCAATCGCTGGTTGCAGAGATCCTGCGATTTGCAGCCACCATTATCTCTGAATATCTGACTAAAGGCAGTAAATGACATGGCAGGTCTGATGCTGTATTGCTGTACTGACGGCGGGTCTGGCACTGCCAATTATTGATGGAAGCTGTGACTGACTAACCCAGGCCTGCAAAACATGTGGCCCATGGAGATTTTCCAATATTCAAATGTATTCAAGCCTTTTGCCGGGATCACACATGTGAGAAACACGGTCGAGTCTCGCATGTGAATTTCCAGCACTGGCGCCGGCACTCGGGAGCGCTGGGAATTCACATGCGAGACTCGGCCGTGTTTCTCGCATGTGTGATCCCGGCCTTATAGATGCAAATACAATTAAACGCCAGGTCGGGTACAGAGCAGCGCTCATCAGCTCCCCGCACTGAGGTGCAGAGGTTTGCTGAGGTCATCACATTGCTGCTGTAAACACAGCGCAGCAGAGGAAGCGGGAACTTCAATGGTAAGCACTACATGGAAGAGACAAAGTTTAAATGTCTTGGCTGTTGTTGTAGGTGGGGGGTTTTACTCTGAAGGCACATCATTGCAAAATGGGAGGAAAATTGTGAAAGGGGGCAGTATACTCCATGGGAGCGGTGGGAGCGCACTGTACGGAAAGGTAGCAACATGGGGAGACACTGAAAATGGGGACAGCAGGAAGGAGGACAGTGTCGAGGCCAGTTTGTAAGGATCAGTATAACGATACTTTTAAGGGCAGTATGTCATGAAGTGTGAGAAAAGACTGGAGAAGTGTGTGTGTGTGTGGGGAGTCTGCAGAGACAGCTCTGTGTGTGGAATCTCATCATGACGTCTTTATTACTTTGAGACAAAAGGGATGAGAACATCTTAAATCAGAGAAAATATAACCGATATCTGGATGTAAATGTTTGTGTGTGATCACGCCTGTGTCACTGTACGACCCGCAGCCTGATGATGGCTGATAACAGAAACTAACAGTAAGTCTTAAAATTGTTAAAGGGGTTTTCCCCTAGCACAAAGTTCACTGATCAATAGTTCTTGGAATAATAACTTCCACAATTGGCTGCGATAATCTTATAAATCTCCCCTGCTGTGTGCCGTGTAATGGTTGGGTCTGACAGTGCAGGGACATGGTCTGATCATACCACAGCTCCTGGGCGGGGGGACACAGGAGAGGACACAGACATCACAGCCGGGGATCGCAGCTGCTGGTTTCTGTAAGGAAACGCATCTTTACATATTTAGAAACATGTTTTACCTCACAGAAAGAATCACGAAGTGCTGTGACCCCGGGGGGCCTGGGCAAACCTGTGTCACCCTTGGGGTACGTTCACACGCAGCATGTTTAGTGCATAAAACACTCCGCACTTAACAGGCCCAGCACGGCGAGCTTCCGATGACAGCTCATTCACACGCAGCTTTATTTCCTGCGTTTCTCTGATTAGAGGCAGCCCCTCCAGGCAGCGGGTTTTGCACTTTCTAGTAAATACACAGGTAAACTTATATTTCCTGCCAACACTGTAGAAAAAAACGGCTCCAATTCCACAGTGTGAACAGGGCCCAGCTGTAGCGTTCCTGCTGTTACATTAAGGGTAAAATGAACGGTGTCACTGAAAACCGCAACTCGCCCTCTACAGACAGACGGCTGCGAGGCCGGGAAACAACGGGAATGCTCCAAAGCATGAAGGGTCAATCCTCAGGCCTGCTGCTACCTGTAGTGCCCCCAGTATCACGGGAGGGGATGGTGACAGGACGCCGCCCGACACCGGAGCCGACGCCCGCCTGAGCCCCGCAGCCACCGGACACAGTGGCCGGCACCGCGGACACGGCCTCCGCCCCACAGCGCCCTCCTCTGCCGGCGGCAGACACTCACCGTCTGCGGGCTCCCTCCGCCCAGACACCTCAGCTCCTGGCACGTACTACACACACGATTTGGCGGGAACCTCCTAGCGCAGAACCCAGCAACAGAAACGAGGCGACGCAATCTGCGTCTGACGTCAACGCGCCGCTCACTTTGATGACTCCCACTACGTTGTTCCTAACCAGAGGCGCTTTATGATGACGTCACATCCGGGTTCCGGGGACGCCGGTCACGTGCGCATGTTACGTTAAGGAGGCGGGGTTCCGGGTTGTTGTGGAGGGGACGGAGCGGGAGAAGACGGTGGAGAGCCTGAAGGCGGCCTCCAGAGATGCACAGCCTGGCCACGGCGGCGGTGAGTGCCGGAGGGGGGAGAGGGGCCGGGGGGAGCCGCAAGCACCACCACTCTCACCTGCAGGCAGTCAGGGCATGCTGGGAGTTGTGGTGATCTCACAGCCGATACTGCTATATACTGGTCTCCTGTGTTGCCTGGCAACCGTAAAAATGGCGGAGACTGGGCAAAAAAATTCAAGCAAAGGCGGCTCAGCCTCTGTCAGCGACAATCTCGCCCAAGCCGGCGGAAATGCGCAGGGGGCGACACTCGGGGTCCGGACTGTGGGAGGGCGTCACGTTATGTCCAAGCCAAAATCTAGGAGATCGTCAGTCATTAATATAAGATTATTAGACAATCCCTCTACAGAGGCGTTTCTGCCACAGCGGAGCTTGTAATAACAGATGGGCAGCACGGTGGCTCAGTGGATAGCACTGCAGCCTTGCAGCGCTGGAGTCCTGGGTTCGAATCCCACCAAGGACAACATCTGCAAGGAGTTTGTATGTTCTCCCCGTGTTTGCGTGGGTTTCCTCCGGGTTCTCCGGTTTCCTCCCACACTCCAAAAACATACTGATAGGGAATCTAGATTGTGAGCCCCATCGGGGACAGCGAAGATAATGTGTGCAAACTGTAAAGCGCTGCGGAATTTGTTAGCGCTATATAAAAATAAAGATTATTATTATTAACAGAGCTGAGCTGTGTTTGTTACCGGCTGCTGATTGATCACTGATGTGAAACTGTAAATGTATCGATGCATATGGCAAGTGATTGTCTTCTGCCATAGGCATCAATAGAGCGGCATTTGCTGTTTCAAATCATTGATCTGTCATTAATCAATAACAAACACAGCTCAGCTCTGCTTAGTTATTACAGGCTTGTGCTGGAGGAGCGCAGGAGCACTGAGGGAAACCATCTGATAGTATAGGTGCAGTGTGGTTGTGCACTGACTGAAGATAGAAGCTTCTAGACAGGAGCCTCTACAGGAGCAGAGAGAGCACAGGCACATTAGTTTTGCACTTAAATCAATTTGATGATCACTTAGAAAAGTAAGGCTTCTCTGGAGCACCAGCGAGCGTGGTCTGCAGCACTGAGGAGAAGCTGGTGCTGCAGGGAAAGCAGTATAAGCAGATAAGAATAGGACCGCACATTCAGCTTTGTGTTGCTGGATCCATCCAGGGGCTGAAAGATGACAGAAGACTCAAAAGGTACAAGAGAGAATCTTTCTGAGTTCATGATGGGATTCGTCTTTATATGAGCAGTGTTTACTGCAAATAGAACAAGTAACAATTCAGCTCATTACTCCTGTTAGAGACAAGTATCCCAGGAGACTTTTCAGGTTTTTCTACCTGAAATATGTAACCAGTTTCAAGTATGTGCACATTTTGCCATTTTTTTATCCTATACAATTAAAGGCTAAGTTTTAACTACTTTCTGTGACTCATGGACAGCCTGTGAGACAGGATAGTCAAAAGGTCCGGGGTCAGATACCAGTAGAGCTTGTCATAAACAGGAGTAAGACAAAGATGTAGCCGGGTCACAGTCCGGGGTCAGAATTCTGGGAAGGTTGCGGATCAAGACAAAGGGGCTAGGCAAACAGACGGTCAAAGACAAATGCAAAGTTGGGCAGCAAAATATCAGAAACAGAGCACTGGAAAACAAGGCACACACAGACCACCGAGCTGAAGCTACGACTTGCAATAATCAGACTCTGACAGCCAGGTAATCGCCTACAATGGGAGACACCTGGAAGAAATCCAGCACGCTCCAGCCCTGATTGGCAGCTCGACTGTCACAATACTGAAAGCACAGGTTGAACCTGATTCGATAGGGTGGTTGAACTGTCACTCACTGTATCCCGGACACAGTGAGTAGTGGAATAGTGACACTTTCCCTTGGTGCTGGCTAACTTCCCCTTTTGGACCAGTATTTACTGTGCGTTGTGGAAAATGTGATTCTGGGAGTAACCCTTAAAGGGGATATCCAGGACCAGGGCTGTGGAGTTAGTAAGTCAAACCTCCAACTCCTCAATTTCCCTGACTCCACCGCACTGGTCACTAAAGAGCCTGTACAAAAAGTGCAGCACAGATTCATCTCGACTAAAAGCCGAGATCCTAGGATCAGGAATAGAACAGTTATTTATAGGACATTTCATAACTTTCCCAAATTATTCTGAAAAAAATTACAGCATATCCTGCATTGTACTACTGCACCTATTTATTATATACAGGGGTTGGCCAAAATAATGGAAACACCTGGAAACATCAACAAAAGTTAGTTTAATATGGTGTAGGTTCACCTTTTGCGGCGATTACAGCCTCAATTCTCCGAGGTATGGATTCATACAAGGTGTGAATTGTTTCCAAAGGAATTTTAGCCCATTCTTCAGTGAAAACACCCTCCAGTTCTTTGAGCGACGATGGCGGCAGAAATTGACGTCTAACTTTAATCTCTAAAATCGACCATAAATGCTCAATAATGTTGAGGTCTGGGGATTATGGGGGCAGATGAGATGCTCAACCTCATTAGAATGTTCCTCGTTCCATGCTTTAACGATTCTAGCCGTATGAATTGTGCACTATCATCCTGAAAGATGGCGTTCCCCTTCGTGAACAGTGCTTGAGCCATAGGATGCACTTGGTCGCCTAAAATGCTTAAATAATCACGGCTGTTAATTCTTCCATGAAGGGATATCATTGGCCCGGCGAATCTCCATGAAATAGCACCCCAGATCATCACAGAACCTCCGCCATGTTTACGGTTGGGGGAAGGCAGTCTGGATGGAATGCTTCTTTCGGCTGTCTCCAAACGTACACGCGGCCGGAGGTCGGAAATAGGGTAAACGATGATTCGTCTGAGAATATCACGTTTCCATGGCTCGAGGGACCAATTCTGGAGGTTTCTTCACCACTCTAAACGCTTGGAAACATTTGTCATTGAGAGCAGCGGTTTTCGAATTGCAGCTCTTCCATGGAATCCAGATTTGTTCAGCTCCCGACTAACAGTTTTTGTGGAAACTGGGTTCTGTAGGTGTTCATTGAGCTCAGCAGTGATTTTCGGAGCCGTGGTCTTGCGATCCTCTCTCACAATTCGCTTTAGAGTCCGACGGTCTCTCTCAGTCAACTTCGACTTTCGGCCGGACCTGCGCTTTGCTGCGGACGTTTTTCCTTCTCTTTCAAACGCAGTCATTACTTTGAAGACAGGACCTCTTGACACACCAAGCATTCGGGCACTTTCGGTTACACTAGCTCCTGCCATACCAGCACCAACAATTTGGCCTCTTTGAAAATCCGAGAGGTCTGCCATTGTATCAGGTTCTCATCAATGTTCTTACAATTATGCAACACAAACATGTAATTTACATACACATATCACATAACACAAATAATCAACTACAAAACATTCCATATGTCACGGTTTGCATGTTTATAACATGTTCGAAGATTATGATGCCAAAACGTTAGGTGTTTCCATTATTTTGTCCAACCCCTGTATTTTAAGAGTCGGTACTTTTTATTCCAGCTCCACCAAAATGAACACTAACTCCATGAATTTGACTCCACAGCCCTGTCCAGAACTTAGTTAAAAAAAGTTCCTAAATGCTAATAGGCAAGCAGTTGCTAACTTCCTGCCTGTTGTGCGTGGCACAGTTCTTCTCTGGCACAATGTGGTCACAGACCGGCTTCTGCTGACGCCATGCTGAATGACAGCCGGATCCCTGCTGCCTAACCGGGGGAGCCGGCTGTCAATCAGAATGATGGAGTCACGTAGCGTTGACTGGGCGGGATGGAAAAGAAACCGCCGCTCTGTTGAACTGACTTTTGTGACTGCTCTGTGGCGAGGAAGAATGGTGCCGGTCACAACAGCAGGTAGGTAGGTTGTTGGCAACCTGCCTGTTATTGTTTAGGCACTTTAAAAAAATATATAAATAAATAACAAAGTCACAGATATCCCCTTTAATGCTGCAGAATAGACTTTTAGTTCTGGATGTGATTTGTTTCAGTTCAGGTATAGAATCTTTGGAGTAAGGATGCGGCAGTGGGCACCTGAACAAGTCTAGCCATACACCCTAAGACTGATAAATGCTGCACATGCATGCTCAGCTGAGTGTGCATATCGTAGTGGAGGCTCATCTCTTGGCAGGACAAAACTTGTGTACTCCTCAGAATGTGGAATAACCTTGTGTTTCTGTTTTCTCCTCTTCCTGTAGCCTGTTCCGGCAGCACTAGCACAAGTCGACAGAGAGAAGATATATCAGTGGATCAATGAGCTATCGAGCCCGGAAACACGTGAGAACGCTCTGCTGGAGCTGAGCAAGAAGCGCGAGTCTGTTCCAGACCTCGCCCCAATGCTGTGGCATTCATTCGGCACTATTGCAGCACTGTTACAGGTTCGCCTCTGTCAGATTCTGTCTTTTTATTATATATATATATATATATATATATATATATATATATATATATTTATTTTAGTGCATTCATTTATTGTTTAATTGTCCAATGACCATGAAATATTCCTCAAATTCTCTTCTACTTCTTCCAGGAAATTGTAAATATCTACCCATCCATCAATCCTCCGACCTTGACAGCGCATCAGTCTAATAGAGTGTGTAATGCGCTGGCCCTGCTGCAATGTGTGGCTTCTCACCCGGAGACCAGGTAAGTGAGGCGGAAAGTGACAGACTATGGCATCAGGCACACATCTGGGTTACAGGGATTCTCAGAGACCTTTAGAACTTTCTATATATGAAAACGCCAATATTATTCACCTGTTAAATCTCCCACCACTCCAGCACTGATGCTCCCGTGTTTCTCTTCGCTCTTTCTTTATTTTCCTTGCGTGATGATGTGTTGTACTCTGCAGAACTTGGCAGCATCACTGTGGAGGTCAGTGATTTGGCTGCAGCAGTATTCACCTGCATGTAGTGCACATCATCACTCAATGAAGGTAAGTGGTACCGACCACCAGGGAATTTACCAGCTGATTGATGCATTTTATTTTATAACCTATTCTGTAGTCTGTTTAATTTCAGACAACTCCATTGAGACTGTTTTGCAAAAGGCAGCAATAGATGGCACTTGCAGGTCCCCATGACTGTTAGTGGCCACAGAGGATTTGCTACAGTCGCCTGAACATTGCCCTGCCATTTATGTGGTGCCTGAAGCTCAGAAAATACTAATAATAATGTACCCTTAGACTTCTATTGAGCAGGCTTGTGTTCTGCTATCGCTTAATTTCTTGGAAGAATGCCTTTAGGGTGGTAGTTGTGTTCACTTTGCCATCAGACGCTCCCAAAGAAAATGCCTGATGGAAATGAAGTTATATTACAAATTAGTGATGCCTTATGGTTTCAATAGTATGGCCATACAAGGCAGAGCAGCCGGTTACATAATGCCATTCATCTTATTAATATCATGTTTTTTCTCTCGCTGATCCAGGTCTGCTTTTCTTGCTGCACACATCCCTTTGTTTCTCTATCCCTTCCTTCACACTGTCAGCAAAACGCGGCCTTTTGAATATCTCCGTCTGACCAGCCTAGGAGTCATTGGTAAGAAGTGGCGTTCCTACAGAGTTTTATTTTACCTTGTCTTAACCCTCTCTGACATTAGACGTACTATCCCGTCCATAAAACCCGTGCCATTCTGACCATGGACGGGATAGTACGTCATAGGCGATTAGCTGCGCTCCCGGAGGGAGCGCAGCTAATCGCCGCCGGGTGTCAGCTGATTATCACAGCTGACACCCATGACTGTGTCAGGAGCGGTCACGGACGCTCCCGGCACATTAACCCCTTGCACACCGCGATCAAACATGATCGCGGTGTACTGGGGGCACAGGGGAGGATCGCGCAGGGTGGGGGCTCCCTGCGCGCCCCCCTGAGACCCTCAGACCAGCGACGATGTGATCGCGCTTCTCTGAGGGCTTCCTCCCTCCCAGGACCCGGATCCAAGATGGCGCTGGGGTCCTGGAGGGAGGCGGCTTCCTCAGTGCCTGCCGAGAGCAGGCACTGAGAAGCCTGCTGCACTGCCTGAGCGATCGCTGGTGTGACAGAGTGCTGTGCACACTGTCACACCAGCGATCTGATGAAATACAGTGATGTCCCACCCTGGGACAAAGTAAAAAAAGTAAAAATAAACATGTGTAAAAAAAAAAATCCAAAATAAAAAAAAAAAAAAAATATTCCCCAATAAATTCATTACTTATTGTAAATAAAAAAAATAAAACAATAAAAGTACACATATATGGTATCGCCGCGTCCGTAACGACCCCCCCTATAAAACTGTCCCACTAGTTAACCCCTTTTGTGAACCCTTAAAATAAAAAAATAAAAACGAAGCAAAAAATCAGTGCTTTATCATCATACCGCTGAACAAAAAGTGGAATAACACGCGATCAAAAAGACGGATATAAATAAACATGGTACCGCTGAAAACGTCATCTTGTCCCGCAAAAAACGAGCCGTCACACAGCATCATCAGCAAAAAAATAAAAAAGTTATAGCTCGCAGAATAAAGCGATGCAAAAATAATTATTTTTTATATAAAATTGTTTTTATTCTATAAAAGCGCCAAAACATAAAAAAATTATATAAATGAGGTATCGCCATAATCGTACTGACCCGAAGAATAAAACTGCTTTATCGATTTTACCACACGTGGAACAATAAAAACGCCTCACCCAAAAGAAATTCATGAATTGCTGATTTTTGTTCATTCTAACCTCCCAAAAATCGAAATAAAAAGCGATCAAAAAATGTCACGTGCTCAAAAATGGTACCAATAAAAGCATCACCTCGTCCCGCGAAAATTAAGACCTCACATGACATTGTGGGCCAAAATATGCAAAAATTATAGCTCTCAAAATGTGGATGCAAAAAACTACTTTTTGCAATAAAAAGCGTCTTTTAGCGTGACAGCTGCCAATCATAAAAACCGCTATAAATAGTAAATCAAACCCCCCTTTATCACCCCCTTAGTTAGGGAAAAATAATAAAATAAAAAAAATGTATTTATTTCCATTTTCCCATGGGTTAGGGTTTTTCGGCTAAAGTTAGGGTTGGCGCTAAAGTTAGGATTAGGGTTAGAGTTTGGATTGGGATTAGGGTTGGGACTAGGGTTAGGGGTGTGTTGGGGTTAGGGTTGGAGTTAGAATTGGGGGGTTTCCGCTGTTTAGGCACATCAGGGGCTCTCCAAATGTGACATGGCGTCTGATCTCCATTCCAGCCAATTCTGCTTTGAAAAAGTCAAACGGTGTTCCTTCACTTCTGAGCTCTGCCATGCGTCCAAACAGTAGTTTATCCCCACATATGGGGTATCAGCGTACTCTGGACCCAAGAGTTATTGTGAAATTTGTCCTATTTCTTCTGTTACCCTTGGGAAAATAAAAAACTGGGGGCGAAAATATTATTTTTGTAAAAAAAATAAGATTTTTTTGTTTTTACGGCTGTACATTATAAACTTCTGTGAAGCACTTGGGGCTTCATAGCGCTCACCACACATCTAAATAAGTTCCTTGTGGGGTCTATTTTCCAAAATGGGGTCACTTGTTGGGGATTTCCACTGTTTAGGCGCATCAGGGGCTCTCCAAATGCGACATGACGCCCCCAGACCATTCCATCAAAGTCTGCAATCCAAAACGTCACTACTTCCCTTTCCGAGCCCTGACATGCGCCCATACAGTAGTTTTCTCCCACATATTGGGTATCAGCGTACTCAGGACAAATTGGACAACAACTTTTGGGGTCCAATTTCTCCTGTTACCCTTGTGAAAATAAAATATTGGGGGCGAAAAAATCATTTTTGTAAAAAAAAAAGGATTTTTTATTTTTACGGCTGTGCGTTATAAACTTCTGTGAAGCACTTCGGGGTTCAAAGTGCTCACCACACATCTAGGTAAGTTCCTTGTGGGGTCTATTTTCCAAAATGGGGTCACTTGTGGGGGGTTTCCACTGTTTAGGCGCATCAGGGGCTCTCCAAATGCGACATGACGCCCCCAGACCATTCCATCAAAGTCTGCAATCCGAAACGTCACTACTTCCCTTTCCGAGCCCTGACATGCGCCCATACAGTAGTTTTCTCCCACATATTGGGTATCAGCGTACTCAGGACAAATTGGACAACAACCTTTGGGGTCCAATTTCTCCTGTTACCCTTGTGAAAATAAAATATTGGGGGCGAAAAAATCATTTTTGTAAAAAAAAAGGATTTTTTATTTTTACGGCTGTGCGTTATAAACTTCTGTGAAGCACTTCGGGGTTCAAAGTGCTCACCACACATCTAGGTAAGTTCCTTGTGAGGTCTATTTTCCAAAATGGGGTCACTTGTGGGGGGTTTCCACTGTTTAGGCGATCAGGGGCTCTCCAAATGCGACATGACGCCCCAGACCATTCCATCAAAGTCTGCAATCCAAAACGTCACTACTTCCCTTCCGAGCCCTGACGTGCACCCATACAGTAGTTTTCTCCTACATATTGGGTATCAGCGTACTCAGGACAAATTGGACAACAACTTTTGGGTTCCAATTTCTTCTGTTACCCTTGTGAAAATAAAATATTGGGGGCGAAAAAAATCATTTTTGTAAAAAAAAAAAAAGGATTTTTTATTTTACGGCTGTCGTTATAAACTTTGTGAAACACCTGGGGGTTCAAAGTTCTCACCACACATCTAGATAAGTTCCTTGAGGGGTCTAGTTTCCAAAATGGTGTCATTTGTGGGGGGTTTCCACTGTTTAGGCAGATCAGGAGCTCTCCAAACACGACATGGCGTCCAGCCAATTCTGCGTTGAAAAAGTGAGACGGCGCTCCTTCCCTTCCAAACTCTGCCATGCACCCAAACAGTGGTATACCCCCACATATGGGGTATCAGTGTACTCAGGACAAATTGCACAATAACTTTTGGAGTCTTGTTACCCTTGGAAAAATAAAAATTCGGGTGAAAAGATCATTTTTGTGGAAAAAATATGATTTTTAAATTTTACGGCTCTACGTTATAAACTTGTGTGAAGCACTTGAGGGTTCAAATTGCTCACCAAAGATCTAGATAAGTTCCTTAGGGGGTCTAGTTTCCCAAATGGGGTCATTTGTGGGGGGTTTCCACTGTTTAGGCACATCAGGGGCTCTCCAAATGCAACATGGCATCCAATCTCAATTCCAGCCAATTTTGGTTGGAAAAAGTCAAATGGTGCTCCTTCCCTTCCGAGCTCTGCCGTGCGCCCAAACAGTGGTTCCCCCCCACATATGGGGCATCAGCGTACTCAGGACAAATTGGACAACAACTTATGTGGTCCAATTTCTCCTGATACCCTTGGGAAAATAAAAAATTAGTAACTAAAAGATAATTTTTGTGGGAAAAAAATAGGATTTTTTATTTTCATGCCCGGGCATTATAAACTTGTGTGAAGCACTTGGGGGTTCAAAGTGCTCACCAAAGATCTAGATAAGTTCCTTAGGGGGTCTAGTTTCCAAAATGGGGTCACTTGTGGGGGATTTCCACTGTTTAGGCTCATCTGGGGCACTGCAAACGGAACATGACCCCCATCAACGTCTGCATTCCAAAACGTTACTACTTCCTTTCCAAGCCCTGCCGTGCGCCCAAACAGTTTTTCACCCCCACATATGGGGTATCAGCGTACTCAGGACAAATTGGACAACAACTTTTGGGGTCCAATTTCCTTGGGAAAATTCAAAAATTTAGGACTAAAAAATCATTTTTGTGGAATTTTTTTTTTTTTTTTTTCACACCCAGGCATTATAAACTTTTGTGAAACACTTGGGGGTTCAAAGTGCTCACAACAGATCTAGATAAGTACCTTAGGGGGTCTAGTTTCCAAAATGGTGTCACTTGTGGGGAGTTTCCACTGTTTAGGCGCATCAGAGGTTCTCCAAGCGCGACATGGCGTCCAATCTCAACTCCAGCCAATTTTAGTTTGAAAAAGTCAAACGGCGCTCCTTCCCTTACGAGCTCTGCCGTGTGCCCAAACAGTGGTTTTCCCCCACATATGGGGTATTGGCGTACTCAGGAGAAATTGCATAACAACCTTATCTGTCCATTTTCTCCTTTTACCCTTGTGAAAATAAAAAAAAGTTTGTAAAAGATCATTTTTGTGGCTAAAAAGTTAAATATTCATTTTTTCCTTCCACGTTGCTTTAGTTCCTGTGAAGCACCTGAAGGGTTAATAAACTTCTTGAATGTGGTTTTGAGTACCTTGAGGGGTGCAGTTTTTAGAATGGTGTCACTTTTGGGTATTTTCTGTCATGTAGACCCTCAAAGTGACTTCAAATGAGAGGTGGTCCCTAAAAAAAAATGGCTTTGTAAATTTTGTTGTAAAAATGAGAAATCGCTGGTCAACTTTTAACCCTTATAACTTCCTAACAAAAAAAATTTTGATTCCAAAATTGTGCTGATGTAAAGTAGACATGTGGGAAATGTTATTTCTTAACTATTTTGTGTTACATATTTCTCTGTTTTAAGGGAATAAAAATTCAAAGTTTGAAAATTGCTAAATTTTCAAAATTTTCGCCATATTTGCATTTTTTTTCAAAAATAAACGCAAGTTATATGGAAGAAATTTTACCACTAACATGAAGTACAATATGTCACGAGAAAACAATCTCAGAATCGCGAAGATCCGTTGAAGCGTTCCGGAGTTATAACCTCATAAAGAGACAGTGGTCAGAATTGTAAAAATTGTCCCGGTCATTAACGTGCAAACCACCCTTGGGGGTGAAGGGGTTAAGCAGCATGCTCCTAAACGAGATATTTTTTGCTCTCCTTTTTTATGCGTGATCTGGGGGCACCACATACACATTCTGACTTGTTTTATTAAGACAACATTTATAGCCGTCAGTAGGCA
Source organism: Oophaga sylvatica (assembly GCA_033576555.1). Lineage (NCBI taxonomy): Eukaryota > Metazoa > Chordata > Amphibia > Anura > Dendrobatidae > Oophaga > Oophaga sylvatica. The sequence goes on along the minus strand of JARQOD010000007.1, from coordinate 89,274,889 downwards.
CAGTATACAGACCATCCCGCAGTTCTATCAGATCATTCTATAGCGCCATAAAGAGGCCTTAATGGTGTAACTATAAGAAATCACTGGGGCAATTATTAATCGCCAGAGCACACACCGTTCTTGGTAACTCATTTGTTTCCTTCCAGGCGCTCTGGTGAAGACGGATGAACAAGAAGTCATCAACTTCCTCCTCACAACAGAAATCATACCCCTGTGTCTGCGGATTATGGAGTCTGGAAGTGAACTCTCCAAAACGGTACAGCGTCCTCTCCCCTCCATGCTAGCCTCCATTCATGGCGACAGCTTTTATTGATCCTCGCTCTCTAGGGTCTCCTCCAGTCTGGAACAGGCAGCAGCCGTCTCTGATCGCACATACGGCTGAGAGCAGATCATTTCTCTGTAATAAGTTTGTTATCCTTCTTTAAGGTCGCCACGTTCATTCTTCAGAAGATCCTGCTGGACGACACAGGCCTGGCATATATCTGTCAGACATACGAGCGCTTCTCTCACGTTGCAATGATTTTGGTAAGATTTGAGTGGAGCTTGGTCTTGTGCAAATAAAGGAGGACTCCAATAAAAAAAAACAATTCCGCGTTTTATACATTTCATTATGAAGCCCCACAAACTTCAGATTTTCATTGTGTATTCTGTAGCTCGTGCATTAGAGACGTCATGCGTTCATTCAATACCAGATTGTTTGCATGAAATTCTGTTTTTTGATCTATTTGCCTTTTTAGGGTAAAATGGTGCTGCAGCTCTCCAAGGAGCCGTCTGCCAGACTGCTGAAACACGTTGTGCGCTGTTATCTGCGCCTCTCGGACAACCCCAGGTATACTTTAATTGTCCCATTTTATTCCATTATTAAATTTTTTTTTTTTTTTGTTTGCTTTTTTTTAAATATATATTAACAGTCTGTAAACTGTGACTCCTCAGCTATTATGAAATTACAAGATGTCAGGATTGTGTTAGGAGTTGTAGTTTCACAATGACTGGAGAGCCGGCTTATAGTTTTTGCTACTGCTGAACTATTTCAATTAACCGCATTGATTGATGCAAAAAAAAAAAAATCCCTTGAAGTCGCACATAGTTTGGACGATAATGGCGCGGACTAGACCCGGACGCTTACATTGGTCACAATGGAAATCTACCGATAATTGTCTTGTAAGGGGTTGGGGTGAGAGGGTTTCCTCTTTTTCTAGGTAACCATTTAGATGCCATGGGCACTATTGAGGAATATAATGGCTGAGTTGTCCAATCCCCATCATTGCAGTAATATATAGCGGACTGGTGTCGTACATTTATGGCACTATGGGTTGCCTGCTAATGGAGGTTACACTTTACCGAGGGGTTAAATGCAATTTTATTATCTGGTTATTTTTTGGTTCAGCATTCTGTGCTAATGTATTACTACATTAATCTATATAGTGGTCACAACTCATTTTTTTTACATACTGACCTCCTAATCCCCTTAATAGACCTAAACCTACATGATAAATTCCTGTCTGGCTTCTGCCATCACCCTGGGGAGTGATTTTTGGTCCTAAAAGCAAAGAACCTTGAGAGTCTTGTGTAAAGGAAACAATTTACTTTCTCCCATGAAAAGTGAGAGGTAGATTTAATAGATCAAATCACACTTTGGCTGTAAATAAGGGGTTAAATAGTCATTGCATTCCTCCATTTTGTCTTACAGAGCACGTGAGGCGCTGAGACAATGTCTTCCTGACCAGCTGAAGGACACCACGTTCGCCCAGGTACTGAAGGATGACACCACAACCAAACGCTGGCTGGCACAGCTGGTTAAGAACCTACAAGAAGGTCAAGTCACGGACCCCCGGGGGATACCACTCCCTCCTCAGTGACCTCGAAATGCAATGCAGCGGTGCTGATGAGCGCAGCTTCTGGGATGGCAGCGGTGCTGATGAGCGCAGCTTCTGGTATGGCAGCAGTGCGGGATTCTGTCTTCATCTGATCAGTCTGCTTCTTTTTTTACTGGCCCAGATGCTTCATTCGCCCATTCTCAGACTGGACAGGCTTTTTGTAACCAGGGACTCGGCTTTCTTGTTGATCAAGAAGTGGCCACTCTAGAAACTCCTCCTGGATCTTTCAGGTCTCTGGGCCGCAGTGATCTAGTGTCATGTTTACAAACTGCTACCATATAATGGATTCACCGGACCCACTGCAGAACCGGGACACGCTCCTCGTCTGCTGCCTGACAAGCTTATAGCTGTGTCCCAACTTTACAAGAAAAAAAAAGAAATAAAAGTTATATATTTTTCACAATTGAGATGTTAAAGTTTGCAAAAGGTTTTGCAGAAAAGTACACAAGGTGTCCTAAAATAAAAAGTTATGGTTTCTTCATTTGTTGCAGGGTTTAATAAATAGTGGCTCCAGACATAGACTCTTCCCCCTTTTCCTTTTCTTAAAGGCTATTTCCTTTGCTGAAAAGAAGAGTCTTCAGTCTGTTAAATCCTGACTGCAATGCATGTTTACACAGCGCAGAACTCGACTGCATATATCAAATTTATATACTTGTGGTCAAGTTGTCAACCAGATTCTTGTTGGGCTTCTCACAACGTTCTATGGTGAAGAGTCTTGTTGGCGCATGATCACATACTTGCTGTCACATAACCGCTCACTTGTGCTGGGAATTTAGGGGAAGCGTAACTATGTGCGCACTGAACACTCATGGACCAGGAGTCTGCAGACAGAGGGGCTGACTGCAGCCTGGAAATCCCCAATAAATTGTACCTGGCAGCATTGCTGAGTTTAAAGTTGGAACCTTTCCATTCGCCTCTATGGTTCCCTGTTCTCTAGGGGGGCATGCAGTCTCTGGTCTGCCAAGGTGCAGTCATTTAGACTTGCAAGTTTTTGTTGATTTCCCACCTAGATGAGATTTTTAGAAGAGCATATTTAGACTGTTCCAATGGTCGGGCAGGAGCAGTCTTGCAGGTCGGCTGGGAGCTGCCTTGTCTCGGAGCCCTCCTGTTGGATTATTTTTCTCCTAGTTGTTGCTGAGACTTGAGGCTCCGTGATCGGTCTCTTCTGGGTTTGTAAGTGTGTGGTTGGATGTGGGGTGACACAAGCTTGCTTTACTGTAAGGCCGATTTCTGATATAGGTTGAATTGTTCATGAATAGAAATCAAGACTAAACCCAGTGCAGATACAAACCTTTCTAGACATTTCTGCAAGTTTGACTCTGAATAAAAGCTCATTTTTGGATTGCAGGGAAGAGGAAGGACTTGGTAGTTTTGTCAGATGATAAGACAGCTGTCCAATATCTCCATCACCAGGAGTGAACAGGGTCCGTTATCCTGGTGACAGAATTGGAGAGCATGACATTTTGCAGAGTCATAAGTCTCTCGCCCAGCCTCGGGAGGAGAAGGTCAGTGAAGGCTTCCTTTTAGATCTAGGCCTGTTTCTTGCCTTAAGGAAACGCTCTAGGATTTTTCTCTACCTTCTACCTTTTCTAAGCAACATAGGCTAAATTTGGGGTATTTGGACATATTCTTTAGAAGAAAGGTCCCTCGAGCAGTGACTCCCTGCAGCTGTATACAGAGATACATAAGATTCTGTCTGCAGCCACCACTAGGGGGAGCTCCCTGTATACAGAGATACATAAGATCCTGTCTGCAGCCACCACTAGGGGGAGCTCCCTGTATACAGAGATACATGATAAGATTCTGTCTGTAGCCACCACTAGGGGGAGCTCCCTGTATACAGAGATGCATGATAAGATCCTGTGTGCAGCAACCACTAGGGGGAGCTCCCTGTATACGGATACATGATAAGATTCTGTCTGTAGCCACCACTAGGGGGAGCTCTCTGTCTACAGAGATACATGATAAGATTCAGCCTGTAGCCATCACTAGGGGGAGCTCCCTGTATACAGAGTCATACAGCCACCACTAGAGGCCTGTAGTCTGTGGAGGAAGGTGTGCCGTTTTGTTTGCTCCAGGAGAGGGACCAGTTTTTTTTTCCTTACACCCAGGAATCCCCCCTCTCTGACCCAGGAAAGAGAGGGGTGTAGTGGATGAACTGTGGGGCTAAGTCCCCGTCTCCCACCCCTCGGTCTAAGCCGGCGGGGGGTGGGAGCTCATTGCTACCGGCAAAGAGGGTCACCAGATCCAGCAAGGCCCGAAACATAGAGGAGCCCAGGAAGACCCAGGAGGGCTGCAAAGCTCCTAAGGCTGAGGCGAGGGCCACTGCGGTGTCTCCTCCCGGAGGTGAGCGGAGTACTCGCAGAGGTGCAGCGGCGGCGGTGCAGAAGGACTGGGGCACTAGGGCCGCCGGTTACCAGCTATGGCTCCCGCATCCATGTGTACCTCTGCGAGTATGAGGAGGCTGGTAAGACCCTGAGGAGGCTCCGGGAGGAGATGAAGGAGGCGAGACAGGCTGCAGACAGGGCCTCCCGTACAGAGAAGTCTGCCCTAACAGCCAGGATATCCAGCCTGAGGATCGGCATTGAGGGCATGGAAGCCCGGAGAGAGGCTATACTGGATAACAGCGGGCCTTTCCGGGAAAAACTGGACAATGAGGACAGATTCCATAACATGGCTGCTGCAAAGGAGCCAGAGGGGTCTCGGCGTCCGACCCAGGTGGAGGAGTTGGACCATGTGGAGATGGAGGAGGCACCGTACCCACCTGGGGGCTTGATAAGTGATCTCCAGGCCACACACAGCGGGATAGATCCAGTGCAGTTCCCACTCCCATCAGACAATAGTATTTCAGAGGATGATGGGGGTGATGCGGATGATAGCGGCAGCGATAAAAGCATTAGTGGGAGTTGCCTCGTCTTGCAGCAGATCCGTCAGCTGGAGTCCCCAGTAAATTATGCCCACCTGAAGTTTGGGGATGAGGTCTGCGGGGACGAGGCAACCAGGAGGGGGAAAAAGAAACGGAAAAAAAAGGAAGAAAACATCGGAGGAGAGGTTGGTGTTTGTGCCCCTTCCTGGGACCCCCAGTCCCGCTGTGTGGAACCCGCTACCCACCCCGGCCCGGGACCTGCAGTGGTTCCGGTGCGAGGGAGCGGGGAGAGTACAAGTCATATGGCGCCGGTCGCCGTCTCTGCTGGCAGTAGCAGAGGGGGCGAGAGTGGGCATGCGGCTGCAGAGCCGGACAGTGTGCATGGTCTGGAGTGTGGCCCTGTGGCGGGCGGTAATAAGATCTGTGGAGGTGTCCAGGCCCGATCCTCTGTGAAAACCGGGGACGGCCTGGCGCCTGCTGCACCCGCTGACGCTCAGGGGGTGGAGGCTGTGGGTACCTTGCCTCATCATCGGCGGCGTGTGCTGTGGTGTCGGGGTCCCCCACATGCAGATCCGATGCTGGATCAAAGTCAGGTGCCCCGGCACCGATTATCATCTCAGGTGCAGCTGTAATGGCTGCGGTAATGCCGGCCCGGATCGCACCACCGGGATCCTCTGCATGTGTGTCACCTGTATCTGCGGGGAACCTGGTGGTGAAGTGCACACAGGAGCGTGGAGATGGTCTGCAGGAGAGGCTGGAGCAACAGTCTGCAAGCAGCACATGCTCTGCTGAAAAGCAGGGTGTGGTAACTAAACTCTGCAATACCACTCTTAAAGGGGCAGTAGCACTGCAAATAGCAACCCCCCAGCAGAAAGCAGTGAAAAAAACACAAATGGAAATGTAAATAATAATGGAAGTGGTGCAAGTGGTGTGAATAGTGTCTGTGACAATGGTGAAGGGTCAGGTGTTGGAGGGGTGGTTTCTGCTGGAGGTATGGTTGGTGTGAATGGTGCCAGTGTGGGAAAGGAAAAAAAAAAAAGTTCTACTAGTAAAAAATGGTGTGGCTGAGGTAAGTGAGGTGGAGATGGTTGACTGTGAAGTTGAGGGTTCAGAGAATATAGGGGCTGGTCCATCGTCCACCTCACCTGCAGGCACCATAAGTTATGCGGCTGCTGCCGGTGGGGTTCTGCGGGGGTCTTCCTCATCTCCGGACCCAGGGAATGATGCTTTTCGCCGCCGCTTCCTGGAGGCCCTCAAAAAGGGGAGCGGACGATCAATGTAGAGGGAAGAGAGGTGGAGTTGTCCTACTGGCTAGATAAGTTTGGTCTAGCTGCCTTCCAAGAGAAAAGGGGGGTGGAGACCGTGTGGTCCCTCCCGACAGCCGGGCAGGGGGTCTCCAGGAGAAATGTTGTTCGTCTTTGCTGGAGGGGCGATGAGGCGTGTCCATCTAGGACAAATGTGGTGAAGCTCCTCATGAAGATGGACTTCAGGGCTATTGACATCTTTGCTCTGATACATCCTTTTGGGACCTCAACCTTTGATATCAGCTTTGTTCGGCCAGAGGGCTTAGAGCTCTTTTGGTCAAATTATGAGCTGGTAACAGAGGAGCCCGCCTGGCGAGGGTTTGCTGTGGAGGCAATTTCTCGCCAAAGTGGGCCAAAAAAGTGACCGTTTTAACATGTAATGAGTCCCTTTCTGGCGTTGACATAATGAGCTGGTTGAGCCGGTACTGTGAGGTTGTGGAGGTCCCTAAGAAGAATCGGGACGATTTTGGCATGTGGTCAGGAGGCTGGACCTTCATGGTAAAGTTGAAGCGTTCAGGGGGCACTGTCACCCACATCCCTTCCTCGGCTTTCCTGGGAAGGGATCGTATTCTGGTCTTCTACCAGGGGCAGCCGAAGGTCTGCCACAGGTGCGGTGATCCTCGCCACTTCAGCGCGGGCTGCAAGGTGCAGAAATGTGCCTTGTGTGGCGAGGTGGGTCACCTCGCCGCGTCCTGTGGTGTCATTCGATGTCACCTGTGTGGTGATCTAGGTCACCCTTCAGCCGCTGCCCTCGTTCCTTCTCTAATGCCATGGCCAGCCGGGCGGAGGGGAGCCGCGAGGAAGTTCTTGGCGGTGCAACTTCTGCAGGGGTTGGCAGTGGCGGCAGGGGAGGAGCTGAGGGGCCGATGAGGAATGGCAGGGCTAGGGGCCCCTCTTACCAGCTGAGGCAGGGGGCAGGAGGAGCCTCAGGAAACTGGGGTAATGGCTGCCCCGTCCTCAGAGGCGATGGCCCATGTCACTGAGGCCCCGGGGGAGGAAGCGGTGAATGAGGAGATCAGACGGATGGAGAATGAGGAAGTGGCTGATCTCTCAGATGCCTCACAATATGAAAGTTTTGATGAGGATGGAGGGGAACAGCCAAAAGAAATGGGTGACAAGGATACCAAGAGTGCCAAAAGTAAAAAAAAGAAGAAAAAAGGTGGAAAATCTTCTTCCCTGACCAAGGTGCCTAAGGAAGGTCCCACCTACTCCCCTCTGATCTCCCTCTCCAACCGGTTCCAAGCCCTTGATGACCCTGCTGAGGTGGGGGTCGGGGGTGAGGTTCCGGAGGTAACATCTGGAGGGTCTTTGGGAGGGGGCGGAGTCCCTTCTCCGGAGGGTATGTCTTCTTCAGGAGGTGGGGCCAACCCTGCGTCCGGAGATGAGAAAGAGGTGGGGGGGATGGATACCTCTGTCTCTTTGAAAAGAAGAGGGGGGGCTTCATCGTCCGGAGATGAGCGGGCTAGGAAAAAGGGTGGGGGGAAGAAAAAGGCCATCTAACTCGATCACTCATGATGGCGGCACCCACCCCGTTGACTCTGGCGACCATTAATGTCGCTAGTATAAAGTCAGATGCGGCTAGATTTGCGGCCTTTGATTTTCTCACCCGATTTGAGGCTGACATTTTGTTTTTGCAGGAGACCAGACTTACGGATATGGGGCCATACGCAAGGTCCTCGTACTGGTCTCTTGCGGCCGAGCCGTGTAGCGGGGTGGCAGTCCTTTTTAAGACTGCATCGGTTGAATGTCGGAGAGTTATCGAGGTAGAAATGGGTAGGTGCCTGGTCTTAAGGTACTGCCACACTACACAATCCCGCTAGCGATCTCGTTAGCGTCGCATACTAATGCGATCGCTAGCGGGATTGTTTCTATATCGCTAGTAGCTACCTATTTTAGCGATGTCGTTAGGACGCTATCGCGGTTAGCGATCTCCTTAACGACTTTAGCGGTACAAAAGTACCGCTAAATCGCTAAAAAAGGTGCTACACTCAGAGATTAGATACCAGCGGGGCGCCAGCGACGAAAATAGGGTCCGGAATGATTCCAGCGACGAGCGAGATCACAGCAGGAAGCTCGTCGCTGGCAGATGCCGCACACAACAACATCGCTAACGGGATCGCTAAATAGTGACGTTTTTTAGCGATCCCGTTAGCGATGTTGTTTAGTGTGGCATACCCTTTAGACGTCTTCATGAGGGGACAGGAGCTTCGGCTCATTAACATCTATGGTCCACAGTCAAAGTGGGACCGTAAATGTCTCTTCCTGAAGATTAAGCCCTATCTTTTTACGAGTCGGCAGGTGGTCTTTGGAGGTGACTTTAACACTGTCACAAGGCTTCGTGATAGGGGAGGCTCCATTGACCGGCTGGCTTATGATAGTAATACTCTTAATAGCATAGCTAGTGACGCTCGCCTGGTGGATGTCCACATCCGGCACACCCCAGGTCACTGTGGTTTCACCTTTCATAGAGGTAGCTGTAGGTCTAGGATAGACAGGTTTTTTTTTGAAGGAGGAAGCCATCTCTTCAGCAGTGTCCGTTGTTGAGGTGGAGTTCTCCGATCACTGTCTGATTTCTTTTTCTCTGAATGTTTCAGAAACCCCTCGGATGGGAAAGGGACTATGGAAGCTGAATTCGTCCCTCTTGGAAGAAGCAGAGATAAGACAATCCTTTGAGGACTTTCTTCAGAGCCAGGTACCGCTTTTGGATCTCTGTAGCGATAAGTCAGAGTGGTGGGAGATCTTCAAGGAACGGGTTGCGAGTTTCTTCCGCCAGCTCTCGAGCCACAGGAGCCTGAGCAGGTACCGCCTGTATCAGGGTCTGAGGAGGAAACTCGAACATCTCGTCTCGGCTGGAGGTGACCGTGAGGAGATCTCCAGAGTGAAGTCTTTACTCAAGAGGTGTCAGTACGATAGGCACACATCTTTGGTTTTTGAGAGGGATTTCGGGAGGTACCGCTCGCCCGACCCCTACAGAAACTGTAAGATGTCAGTGAGTTGTAAGGTGGTGACAGGACTGATCGACAGTACGGGTTCCCTGAACAGATCCAAATCAGGGATCCTGGAGGTGATCAGATCTTTCTACTCACACCTCTTGGGGAAGAGGGATCTGGATCGGAACGTGATGTCGGCTTTCCTGGCCGAAGCCATCCCTGAGCCAGGGGATGACCCCTCGCTTCACGTTTTGACAGAGGCAATCAGGGAAGAGGAAGTGCGACTGGCCATTGATGGGCTTCGGCCTAAGAAATCGCCAGGTCCGGATGGCTTAACATCCGAGTTTTATAAGACCTTTAGGGACTCCTTGGTCCCCCTCTTGACTGAGGTGTTTAACGAGTGTCTCTCCTCGGGCGCTCTTTCCCGGTCAATGAGGCAGTCAGCCCTGATTATCCTGTCAAAGGGTAAAAACTCTCCCGTATTGAGAATTGGCGTCCCATAGCGCTTCTCAATACGGACCGGAAGGTTCTGGCAAAGGTGCTGTTCAATCGGCTGGTGAAGTTTGCACCCCGGCTCCTTTCGGGGGCCCAGCATTGCTCTGTTCCAGGCCGCAGCACTTTTAGTGCAGTACTCGGTGTCCGAGAGGCAGTGGAGCAGGGTAGGGCGGGTCACTGGAAGGGGTACTTGCTGTCTTTAGATCAGGCGAAGGCTTTTGATCGGGTTAACCACGAGTACCTCTGGTCCGTCCTTCTGAGGTACGGTCTGCCTGGGGGGTTTGTAAATTGGCTAAAGATCCTGTATGCGGGGGCAGAGACTTTCCCGCTCGTGAATGGTTGGTCTGGCCGCCCTTTTGAGGTTGGGTCTGGGGTCAGGGCTGTCCGTTGAGCCCGCTGTTATACGTGTTCGCGATAGATCCCCTTTTAAGGAGGATTGAGCGCGGGCCGTTGGCGGGAGTCAGGATGGACCAGGCGGCCCCAGAAGCCACTCTGAGGGTGGTAGCGTATGCTGATGACGTCTCCCTTTTCGTATCCTCGGGTGAGGAGGCGGAGTGGGTCATGTCTGAGGTTGGTCGCTACTCGGAGGCTTCTGGGTCCAGAATTAATTAGGAAAAGTGTGAGAGTCTCTGGCTGGGAGGGGGAGACCCTAGTTTCGGTCTCCCGGACACTCTTCCAGAGCCTCAGGCATCAGCAAAAATCCTAGACATCGAATTTGGCCCGGGGGACTACCCCCAGCAAAATTGGGAAGGCAGACTCAGGATCGCCGCCCAGAAGGTGGACCAATGGAAGGGTTGGTCTTTGACCCTGAGGGAAAGGGTTAGCCTGGTTAAGGGTTTTTTGCTACCCTTGTTAATATACCTGGGCAGTGTCTGCATGTTGCCAGAGCCGCTCTGGACACGGGTCTACAGCCTGTTTTTCCAAATGTTATGGGGAAATAGGCTGAACCTAGTCAAGCGAGAGGTCACATATCGCACAAGGAGACTAGGAGGGTTGGGTATGGTCAAGCCAGTGGTGTTTCTAGTAAACACTTTTGTCAAGACTAACATCGCCAACCTCTGGTCAGAGAGGGCTCCTCCGTGGGTATTCTCCTGCAGGGGATGGCTTCGGCCCTTCTTCCAGGAATGGGAGACAGGAGGGCAAGTGAAGGACCTGCACACACCGCATGGGCATCTCCCGGCTTACGCTACCCCGGTTCTGAAGGTGATCCGCCGGTGGGGTCTGGGAATGTGGGAGATCAGGACCATGTCGAGGAAATTCCTTGACAGGAGGGTCCTGTTGACCCATTTCCAGAGGCCTCTGGTGCTCAAAGATTGCCCAAGTCGGGATCTGGAGGGCGGGCTGAGGTTATTGAATTCTGCACGGGTCCCCTTGAAGTTTTGGGACTTGGCTTGGCGCTGCTTCCACGGGAAACTGTATGTAAGGGACAACCTGAAGTGTAGGAATTCCGAAGATCGGGGTTGTCCCCGTGAGGAGTGTTGCGACACGCTGGAAAGCATGGAGCACTTCCTCCTTCAGTGTCCTTTTAATGCAGGGGTCTACAACAGGGTGGGTGCTTCCATAGGCTGGCCTCGGCTGGCACACCTTTCCTATGCGGAGTGGGCGTATGGGGCATTCGGATCCCTGGGTGGCCGAGATCGGGGCACTTTATTTCTAGTCAGTTTAGTCGTCAGGTTTTACACGTGGAACTCACGGTGCTTAGTGTCAACTCAGCAGAAAATCCTCCCCCGGGACGAGGTTGTTAGGAACATTCTGGGTGGCCTGGTGAAGGTGCGCTCTCTGGAGTATGACAGGCTGGGTGCAGCGAGGGCCTCTCTTCTCTGGAGAGGGTTCTCATTTAATGTACCCTAGGGCCTAGATAAGCAGGTAAGTGGTAGGGACAGGTAGATAGCTTCAGTAGGGACAGGTAGATAGTTAGGGACAGGACAGGGACAGCTGAGGGACAGTTAGGTAGGCACGCGGTGAGTTAGGTAGGGCAGTAGGGTCAGGCAGGGAGAGACAGGGAAAGGTAGGTAGATAAATAGGGACAGATGTTTAGGCAGGTAGGGACGGCTGGTAGAGTAAGGCTTGTTAGGATAGACGCCTGTCATCTCCGGGTTCCTGGTGGCGGGCTGGGGGCTTTTCACTATCAGATTTTTGTTTTGCAGAAGTGAATTACTGATATAGGGCTTACAGGCCCCAATCCTGGCTCTGGGGAAGTGTTGTGATATAGAGAGTTAGGTTGTATTATATTATATAGTATTGTATTGTAAGATGTTCCTGGAGGTCATGAGTTCCTCAGTGAAGCTTATTTTTGTATTGTGTGGGGGGTTTATGGTGGTGGGAGGGGAGTTGGTGGTAGGTTTGTTATAGTTGTATTTGCTGTGTAACTAAAAAAAAAATATATATATATATATATATATATATATATAAAAGGAAAAAAAATTGTGTGGTTTTGATAGATGTGTTTTAAGCCAGGTGGCTTTTGTGTTTCTTTTTGAGCGATGGAGCAGAGTTTTCTCTGTCAGGTTTGGTGTGAAGTGTGTATGTGGTATTAATAAAATGTTTCTTCTCTCCTTGGGTGACGTAACCTGGGGAGGAGGAGATCTGGAGGAAACAAAAAGTGAGATGAAGTCGGCTGCCATTCTAGGCTGAAGTCACCTGCCTTTCTCAGATCGCAGCCGCTAAGCAGCTTGAGGCTGGGCAAGACAGGAATGGGAGACCGGCCGGGAATCCCTGGTGCAGCATCAGAGAGAAAGATGGAGGAGGAAGCCTCTCTGAGGAAGAAGACAGAGTTTGTTTTGGGGGGGGCAGTTATGCTGGACTTGGACTTTTGCCTGGACTGGGGGGGTAATGTTGGACTCGGACGGTTGATTTCCGGGGTTTGGACTTTTGTTCTTTATTAATTGTAAGTTTTGTATTTTTTATAATAAAAGAGTTCCCTGTATACAGAGATACATGAAGATCCTGTCTACAGCCATCACTAGGGGGAGCTCCCTGTATACAGAGATGCATGGTAAGATCTGTGCAGCACCATGGGAGCTCCTGTACAGAGATACATGTAGATCCGTCTCACACCACTAGGGGGAGCTCCCTGTATACAAAGATACATGATAAGATCCTGTCTGCAGCACCACTAGGGGGAGCTCCTTGTATACAGAGATACATGATAAGATCCTGTCTGCAGCCACCACTAGGGGGAGCTCCCTGTATACAGAGATACATGATAAGATCCTGTCTGCAGCCACCACTAGGGGGAGCTCCCTGTATACAGAGATACATGATAAGATCCTGTGTGCAGCAACCACTAGGGGGAGCTCCCTGTATACAGAGATACATGATAAGATCCTGTGTGCAGCAACCACTAGGGGGAGCTCCCTGTATACGGATACATGATAAGATTCTGTCTGTAGCCACCACTAGGGGGAGCTCTCTGTATACAGAGATACATGATAAGATTCAGCCTGTAGCCATCACTAGGGGGAGCTCCCTGTATACAGAGATACATGAAGATCCTGTCTACAGCCATCACTAGGGGGAGCTCCCTGTATACAGAGATACATGATAAGATCCTGTCTGCAGTCACCACTAGGGGGAGCTCCCTGTATACAGAGATACATGATAAGATCCTGTCTGCAGTCACCAGTAGGGGGAGCTCCCTGTATACAGAGATACATGAAAAGATCCTGTCTGCAGTCACTACTAGGGGGAGCTCCCTGTATACAGAGATACATGATAAGATTCAGCCTGTAGCCATCACTAGGGGGAGCTCCCTGTATACAGAGATACATGATAAGATCCTGTGTGCAGCAACCACTAGGGGGAGCTCCCTGTATACGGATACATGATAAGATTCAGCCTGTAGCCATCACTAGGGGGAGCTCCCTGTATACAGAGATACATGATAAGATCCTGTCTGCAGCCACCACTAGGGGGAGCTCCCTGTATACTGAGATACATGATAAGATCCTGTCTGCAGCCACCGCTAGGGGGAGCTCCCTGTATACAGAGATACATGATAAGATCCTGTCTGCAGCCACCACTAGGGGGAGCTCCCTGTATACAGAGATACATGATAAGATCCTGTCTGCAGTCACCACTAGGAGGAGCTCCCTGTATACAGAGATACATGATAAGATCCTGTCTGCAGCCACCACTAGGGGGAGCTCCCTGTATAGAGATACATGATAAGATCCTGTCTGCAGCCACCACTAGGGGGAGCTCCCTGTATACAGAGATACATGATAAGATCCTGTCTGCAGCCACCACTAGGAGGAGCTCCCTGTATACTGAGATGCATGATAAGATCTTGTCTGCAGCCACCACTAGGGGGAGCTCCCTGTATACAGAGATACATATAGATTCAGCTGTAGCCACATAGGGGGAGTCCTATACAGAGATACATGATAAGATCCTGTGCAGCCACCACTAGGAGGAGCTCCCTGTATACTGAGATACATGATAAGATCCTGTCTGCAGCCACCACTAGGGGGAGCTCCCTGTATACAGACATAGATGATAAGATTCTGTCTGCAGCACATAGGGGGAGTCCGTATCTGAATCATGATAAGACCCTGTCTGCAGCCACCACTAGGGGGAGCTCCCTGTATACAGACATAGATGATAAGATTCTGTCTGCAGCCACCACTAGGGGGAGCTCCCTGTATACAGAGATACATGATAAGATCATGTCTGCAGCCACCACTAGGGGGAGCTCCCTGTATACAGAGATACATGATAAGATTCAGCCTGTAGCCACCACTAGGGGGAGCTCCCTGTATATAAGATCTAGTGATGAGTGAGTTTGCTCGTCTTCTGAATAACTTCGGTGTGGTCGAAAAATATGTTTGCGTCCCTTCGGCTGCATGTCCCGTGGCTGTTAGCCACAAAACAAGCCGGGATAGCCTAACAAACAAACATAACTCCTTTTCTGAGCACTAATTGATAAGACCACTGGGACCAGGATGAATTTCTTTGTAGGATTTGTGACAACCTCTGTAATTACTAATCTCTAATTTGTAGATCTAATTAGATTAGAAAGAGTGGAAGGAATCCCTTTACTCAGGACGTGATTGCCTATCAGGAGTGTGGGAAAGCAGGGTGACAGTGTCACTTGGATCTATATTGGCATTTGCCCAGCAATAGAAATAACGCAGCTTAATGTTTTTTTCTAGTGAGGATTTTCCTTTTCTTCCTTTCCGCCCCTGTGGAGCGTCTTGTCCTGGTAGCAGCAGCTGCTGTCATTTGAGAGTGCCTCTTTAAGAATGGATAGGGAGCGCGGTCTGGGCAGGGCTGGGACGCGGCGGCTTATAATACGCGGTGTCCTTCACGTCCACTCACACTGCTCAGGAGACAGCGCCTGAGGCTGCAGGGCAGGTCCTCATCCCAGATGCTGCACTAAAGCGAGCTGCTGCTGACGTGCCTGGCACAGGTAAGATACCTGGCACTGCCCGTATTAGTGGCTCACTCATCACTACACAGAGGAAAGACATGCAAAATCTGGAACAGATGTGAAGTGCTCCAGTATCAGCATTGCCAGCTCAGTGTCTGGGCAGATGCCGGGCTCTGTCTGGGGGCAGAAGTTGGGCTCGTTGTCGGGGCAGGTGCCAGGCTCTGTCGGGGGCAGGGGCCGAGCTCGATGTTGGGGCAGATGCTGGGCTCGATGTCAGGGCGGGTGCTGGGCTTTGTGTTGTGGATGATGCCAGGCTTGATGTTGGGGCAGGGGCTGAGCTCGGTGTTGGGGCAGATGCCGGGCTCGATGTTGGGGCAGATGCCGGGCTCGGTGTCAGGGCAGGTGCTGGGCTTTGTGTTGTGGATGGTGCCAGACTTGGTGTTCGGGCAGATGCCGTACTCGATGTTGGGGCAGATGCCAGGCTCGGTGTCAGGGCAGGTGCTATGCTTTGTGTTAGGGACAGTTCCAGGCTCGGTATTGGGGCAGATGCCAGGCCTGGTGTTGGGGCAGGTGCCGGGCTCAGTGTCGGGGCAGATGCCGGCTTGGTGTCAGGGCAGGGGCTGGGCTTTGTGTTGAGGACGGTTCCAGGCTCGTTTTGGGGCAGGTGCCGGGCTCAGTGTCGGGGCAGATGCCAGGCTTGGTGTCAGGGCAGGTGCTGGGCTTTGTGTTGTGGACGGTTCCAGGCTCGGTATTGGGGCAGATGCCGGGCTTGGTGTTGGGGCAGATGCGGGCCTTGGTGTTGGGGCAGAGGCTGAGCTCGATGTTGGGGACGGTTCCAGGCTCGGTATTGGGGGCAGATGCCGGGTTTGGTGTTGGGGCAGATGCCGGGCTCGGTGTCAGGGCAGGTGCTGGGCTTTGTTTTGGGGACAGTTCCAGGCTCGGTTTTGGGGCAGATGCCGGACTCGATGTTGGGGCAGGTGCTGGGCTCAGTGTCGGGCAGATGCCGGGCTTGGTGTCAGGGCAGGTGCTGGGCTTTGTGTTGGGGACAGTTCCAGGCTCGGTTTTGGGGCAGATGCCGGACTCGATGTTGGGGCAGGTGCCGGGCTCAGTGTCGGGGCAGATGCCGGGCTTGGTGTCAGGGCAGGGGCTGGGCTTGTGTTGGGGACGGTTCCAGGCTCGGTTTTGAGGCAGATGCCGGACTCGATGTTGGGGCAGATGCTGGGCTTGGTGTCAGGGCAGGTGCTGGGCTTTGTGTTGGGGACAGTTCCAGGCTCGGTTTTGGGGCAGGTGCCGGGCTCGGTGTTGGGGCAGATGCCGGGCTCAGTGTCGGGGCAGATGCCGGGCTTGGTGTCAGGGCAGGGGCTGGGCTTGTGTTGGGGACAGTTCCAGGCTCGGTTTTGGGGCAGGTGCCGGGCTCGGTGTTGGGGCAGGTGCCGGGCTCAGTGTCGGGGCAGATGCCGGGCTTGGTGTCAGGGCAGGGGCTGGGCTTGTGTTGGGGACGGTTCCAGGCTCGGTTTTGAGGCAGATGCCGGACTCGATGTTGGGGCAGATGCTGGGCTTGGTGTCAGGGCAGGTGCTGGGCTTTGTGTTGGGGACAGTTCCAGGCTCGGTTTTGGGGCAGGTGCCGGGCTCGTTGTTGGGGCAGATGCCGGGCTCGGTGTCAGGGCAGGTGCTGGGCTTTGTGTTGGGGACAGTTCCAGGCTCAGTTTTGGGGCAGGTGCCGGGCTCGGTGTTGGGGCAGATGCCGGGCTCAGTGTCGGGGCAGATGCCGGGCTCGGTGTCAGGGCAGGTGCTGGGCTTTGTGTTGGGGACAGTTCCAGGCTCAGTTTTGGGGCAGGTTCCAGGCTCGGTATTGGGGCAGATGCCGGGCTCAGTGTCGGGGCAGATGCCGGGCTTGGTGTCAGGGCAGGGGCTGGGCTTGTGTTGGGGACGGTTCCAGGCTCGGTTTTGGGGCAGATGCCGGATTCGATGTTGGGGCAGGTGCCGGGCTTGGTGTTGGGATTTACTTTGGGCTCACAGCAGGAGCTGGAAGAGCAGAATTCTGTGCAGCAGGTGCAGGATTAGTTCAGGTCTCATGGCCGCTAGTATCTGGGTTACAGGAAGATAAGAAGTTTATCTAATGACACCATCTCTAAAGCCGATGACGAACTGATGCCAACCGCCCCCAATCCACCGCGTGTACAGAGGGCATCCTGGAAAAGTGCCCTGTAATGACACCGAAGTGTCCCTGAAATGGTATCAGACAGAATTAGATACACCGCTCAGCAGACAGTATCACAGATGACGGATTAGATATTCCATAGATTTGGATACATCAAATGCGTATTCTATGCGGGTTATTTCGTAATGAAAAACAGAAATGCTGAAAAACCCGAAATCCTGTGTAATAAAAAAAAATGTATCGCAGGTCTAAAAAATCAAATTCATTTTGTGTTTCTTGATGCTGAGCTTTTTTCATCCCTATAAAAACAGACAAAATAAACAGCAAAAATGCGACATGTGAACAAGCCGTGCAGTAATTACAGCAGTAATGGCCATGGAGGAGCCGGGCCCCATAGCAAGGATGGGAGTGGGGCCCCTGCTTCCCTTATGCATACTGTTGCAGCCCCCTGGGTAGTGCGGAGTAACATGTTCATCTCAGACCCCATATAGACCCAGTTCCTATTTACACTACATTAGGATCCGTCAAGAGCAAACACAATTGTGCCGTACATGTGGGAATCCTACAATTTATGGCAATTTATTCAAAAATTGCTCCTTCAAGTCGTTGAGATTCTGTCCTCCGATTATCATGGATTCCTGACATGTTATAAAATGTCCTTTACGATCTCCCTGAAGAAAGGGTCGGCTCAGGTCACCCTGTGTAAAGAATGGCTGCAGGGATTACGGGGTTAATAGGCGGATGACAGCAGAAGAGTGATACATTCATAATACGGACATGATACATTGTTGCCAAAAGTGTCTGTAACACCGAAATCAATACATAAAAATGATACATTGCAACAAGCCCTGCAGCTGTGTAAATAGCACGTGATCAAGAAAGGGTTAAAGGTTACTATTCACTGAAAGCCAGCAGAGATATTGACTACAATGATGGAGTGAAACGCAAAAGGGGAACCGTATTCATAGCTGTAGGTAAAAAAAAAAGTCACAAAAGATGCCACGTTTCTGCAATATTTTGTGCCTCATTTTCCAATGCCGCTTGTTCTAGTGGGAAAGACGGACAGATGTACTATGCAGCAGAAATCCTCCTGCCGCCTGTGTATGTCAGTGTGCAGTCCACTGGATGGGATCATTATGGGATCGTCCTCCATGCAGTATTGTTACCCCGGTTTCACCCTATTCATTTATGATGGCCGTTGCTTCGTGCTGTATACGGCAGTGATTTATATGGCGGCGTTTTATGCAGTTCTTTAATGGAGTCATGAGTAATCAGTATTATTGTTGGTGCAGCTGGTCCGGGCCCCGGCTGACACATCCCATACATCTCCGCGCTTCCCGGAATCGTTACTAATCAGATTCCCTTATTTGTAGCAAGGAGCGGTCCGCTTATTGTGCTGCAATCTGGTTACTTATAACCTAATGCAATGGTCTCCAACCTGCGGCACTCCATCTGTTGCAGAACTACAACTCCCAGCCTTTCCTGAGAGCCACAGCCTGCCAGAGCTTGCTGGGATTTGTAGTTTTGCAACAGCAGGAAAGTCTCATGTTGGAGATTACTGATCTAAAGTGATTGTGATAGTAGACTATATGCCATTCAGGGACCATGGAAAGCTGGGTGTTGCAATAGCTTTGGGCATTATTTAGCACCAGTTACCTGGCATCTGTAGTGTATGGCAGAAACCATGGTCAGCTAAAATGTAAACAGAGCCCTAATGGATTACATAGGGTTTATGCCTTTAATTGTTCTGGGCGACGTCTGCGGCTGAAATTAAATGGAATTGTAATAAAAGAAAATTAAGAGATTGAGCAAAATCCAGCGTGTGCCGCCTGCGGCCAAAATAATTAATAATCAAATCCTTCTATGTCAGCTCTTCTGTATGAGCTCATGGTGCAAGCACTTCAGGGTGAGATTGGGGATAATATGCAAACCAATGCACAAAATGCAGCATTAAGCACCGCCATACAGTCCACAAATAGTATACAGTGACTATACAGTGTTAAATACAATCCAAAAGAAGGATGACAATAAATAGTGCTAAAATAATGCCTCCATCAAGTGTCCTAAATTGCGGATGTTAATAATCCAATTATACGCCATACAGTATGTAAATAATAGCATACAGCGTGCAACTAATGCTGTCTATGTACTGGCCAATATGGACCATACAGTATGTAAATAATACCGCTATACAGTGCACTAATGCTGTCTATGTACTGGCCAATATGGACCATACAGTATGTAAATAATACCGCTATACAGTGAACTAATGGCGTTTATGTCCTGGCCAATATGGACCATACAGTATGTAAATAATACCGCTATACAGTGCACTAATGCTGTCTATGTACTGGCCAATATGGACCATACAGTATGTAAATAATACCGCTATACAGTGCACTAATGCTGTCTATGTACTGGCCAATATGCACCATACAGTATGTAAATAATATCACTATACAGTGCCTAAATATTATGTACATATTAATACTGTATTGCACCCAAATTAGGAAACCAATAGTCCCAGATACTAGAGCTCGGAGATGAGGTCCGGTGTTCTCCATCCCCGGTGGAGTTTCTGCAGCCCGGGCACACACTGTGAGTGGAGTCTGAGGCGAGCGGCCCTATAGCAGTTAATGGCAGCATTACAGGACAGGGCACTAAGAGTCTGGTTCCGCTTCCCGTAGAACCTTCCGTTCTTTCCTTCTCCCAGAGACCTCACTATTTATTATTTTTTTACCCTATAAAGACGGCGTCTTACGTTTTGCAAATGTCCCAGAATGATCCCGAGTATTGATCTCCTGAGCGATGATCGATAGCACTCAGGTCAGATCCTGGAAAGTGACGAGACGTTCACATCTGCGGTACTACTCCCTCCATCATCCTGCCGACACATCAGAGAAGGAGGATGAGAGCACTGCCCGGCAGCTGCTGTACAATGTACTGACTGTGTGTCACCACTGACATGTCTGACAGTGGTTCTGTGACACTGTATCAAGTGTGAGAGCTTAGATACATGTGGAAGACAGTATCACACAGGAAAGCTTAGATACACTGGGAAGAAGGCAGTATCACAAATGATCTGCTTAGATACACTATGTCACACATAACACACTCAGATACATTGGCTCAACAGACAGTATCACACAAGATAGGATTAGATACACAGCTCAGTAGACAGTATCACACAAGATAGGATTAGATACACAGCTCAGTAGACAGTATCACACAAGATAGGATTAGATACACAGCTCAGTAGACAGTATCACACATCATGGGATTAGATACACGGCTCAGCAGTCAGTATCACACAAGATAGATTAGATACACAGCTCAGTAGACAGTATCACACATCAGGGATTAGATACACGGCTCAGAGACAGTATCACACAGGGATTAGATACACAGCTCAATAGACAGTATCACACAAGTAGGATTAGATACACGCTCAGTAGACAGTATCACACATCATGGATTAGATACACGGCTCAGCAGTCAGTATCACTCATCATGGGATTAGATACACGGCTCAGCAGACAGTATCACACAGTAGGGGATTAGATACACGCTCAGCAGTCAGTATAACACAATGGATTAGATACAGGCTCAGCAGACAGTATCACACATTGGGATTAGATACACGGCTCAGCAGTCAGTATCACACATCATGGGATTAGATACACGGCTCAGCAGACAGTATCACACGGGATAGGATTAGATACACGGCTCAGCAGTCAGTATCACACATCATGGGATTAGATACAGGCTCAGCAGACTATCACAGATCATGGGTTTAGATACACGGCTCAGCAGACAGTATCACACATCATGGGATTAGATACACGGCTCAGCAGTCAGTATCACACATATGGATTAGATACACGGCTCAGCAGACAGTATCACACATCATGGGATTAGATACACGGCTCAGCAGACAGTATCACAGGATATGGTTTAGATACACGGCTCAGCAGTCAGTATCACACATCATGGGATTAGATACACGGCTCAGCAGACTATCACAGATCATGGGTTTAGATACACGGCTCAGCAGACAGTATCACACATCATGGGATTAGATACACGGCTCAGCAGACAGTATCACACATCATGGGATTAGATACACGGCTCAGCAGACAGTATCACAGGATAGGGATTTAGATACACGGCTCAGCAGACAGTATCACACATGGGATTAGATACACGGCTCAGCAGACAGTATCACACATGGGATTAGATACAGGGCTCAGCAGACAGTATACACAGATGGATTACATACACGGCTCAGCAGACAGTATCACACATCATGGGATTAGATACAGCTCAGCAGACAGTATCACACATCATGGATTAGATACACGGCTCAGCAGACAGTATCACACATGGGATTAATACACGGCTCAGCAGACAGTATCACACATGGGATTACATACACGGCTCAGCAGACAGTATCACACATCATGGGATTAGTACTTTGACCCTGAGAAATGTTTTATAATGAAGTTCGGTGCCATAATAGATGGGGGAAGCAGTTATGGGACTTTCTTTGAGTGTTTTTGAGGGGGTCATTATTATAATGCAGGACCCCTGACAATGGCGGCAGCGCCGGGGATCTCCTTATAATACACTCACGGCCAAAAGATTTGGGACTGACACAAATTTTGGTTTTCACATTTTGCGGCTACAGTATTTTCGCTCTTTTAGTCGGCGGTTTCTATGGTTACTGACGGACAATTGTAAACATTCCGTACATTGTTACATTTTATTGACAGATACATAATGTTCTTGTGATGGCTCAATATCCCCAGCGCTGCCCTCATTCCCCAGACTTCTGACCTTCCCCCGGCAGCTGATATCGGCTTCTGGGCAGATCCTGACTGATGGCCGCCGGTTTTTGTCCCATCGCAGCTCGGAGGTTATTATCACTATTGCTGGGATTTTCTTTGTCGCTTTTTGCCTGCATGTTCTCAATCGCACGGAGATCTGTGGAGTTTCCTGCTGTGGATCCACAGTGTCAATGTTTCGTTCACTGATCCACTTAGTTATCACTTTTGCCTTGTGACCTGGTTTCCATCATGTAGGAAAAGGCATCATCACCTCATTATCCTGGATGATGGGAGGAGTTGTTCTTTGAAAATTTTTAGATTGCGTTCTTTATTAATGGCTGTGATCTTGGGTAAGTTTGTGACTGAGCCCCCTCCATAGATGAGAAGCCCCCACATATTGTGAGTGATCCCTCCATGGATGATAAGACCCCGCATATTGTGAGTGATCCCCTCCATGGATGATAAGACCCCACATATTGTGAGTGATCCCCTCCATGGATGATAAGACTCCGCATATTGTGAGTGATCCCCTCCATAGATGAGAAGCCCCCACATATTGTGAGTGATCCCCTCCATGGATGATAAGACCCCGCATATTGTGAGTGATCCCCTCCATGGATGATAAGACCCCGCATATTGTGAGTGATCCCCTCCATAGATGAGAAGCCCCCACATATTGTGAGTGATCCCCCTCCATGGATGAGAAGCCCCCACACATAGTGAGTGATCCCCTCCATGGATGATAAGACCCCGCATATTGTGAGTGATCCCCTCCATGGATGATAAGACTCCGATATGTGGTATCCCTCATGATGGAGCCCATTGTGAGTGATCCCCTCCATGGATGATAGACCGAATGTGAGGTCCTCCTGTTAAGACTCCGCATATTGTGAGTGATCTCCTAGTGAGAAGCCCCCATATTTTGATGTCCCATGGATGATAAGACCCCGCATATTGTGAGTGATCCCCTCCATGGATGATAAGACCCCGCATATTGTGAGTGATCCCTCCATAGATGAGAAGCCCCCACATATTGTGAGTGATCCCCTCCATGGATGATAAGACCCCACATATTGTGAGTGATCCCCTCCATGGATGATAAGACTCCGCATATTGTGAGTGATCCCCTCCATGGATGAGAAGCCCCCACACATTGTGAGTGATCCCCTCCATGGATGATAAGACCCCACATATTGTGATTGATCCCCTCCATGGATGAGAAGCCCCCACACATTGTGAGTGATCCCCTCCATGGATGATAAGACCCCACATATTGTGAGTGATCCCCTCCATGGATGAGAAGCCCCCACACATTGTGAGTGATCCCCTCCATGGATGAGAAGCCTCCACACACTGTGAGTGATCCCTCCATGGATGAGAAGCTCCCACATACAGTCATGGCCAAAAGTTTTGAGAATGACACAAATATTAATTTTTACAAAGTCTACTGCTTCACTTTTTCTAATGGCAATTTGCATATACTCCAGAATGTTATAAAGAGTGATCAGCTTAACAGCAGTTACTTGCAAAGTCAATATTTGGCTAGAAAATGAACTTTATCCCCCAAAACACATTTCAACATCATTGCAGCCCTGCCTTAAAAGGACCAGCTAACCTCTTTTCAGTGATTGCTCCATTAACACAGGTGTGGGTGTTGATGAGGACATGGCTGGAGATCAATCTGTCATGATTAAGTAAGAATGACACCACTGGACACTTTAAAAGGAGGCTGGTGCTTGGCATCATTGTTTCTCTTCTGTTAACCATGGTTATCTCTAAAGAAACACGTGCAGTCATCATTGCAATGCACAAAAATGGCCTAACAGGGAAGAGTATCGCAGCTAGAAAGATTGCACCTCAGTCAACAATCTATCGCATCATCAAGAACTTCAAGGAGAGAGGTTCCATTGTTGCCAAAAAGGCTTCAGGGCGCCCAAGAAAGACCAGCAAGCTCCAGGACCGTCTCTTAAAAGTGTTTCAGCTGCGGGATCGGGCTACCAGCAGTGCAGAGCTTGCTCAGGAATGGCAGCGGGACAGGTGTGAGTGCATCTGCACGCACTGTGAGGCGGAGACTCTTGGAGCAAGGCCTGGTCTCAAGGAGGGCAGCAAAGAAGCCACTTCTCTCCAGAAAAAACATCATGGACAGACTGATATTCTGCAAAAGGTACAGGCAGTGGACTGCGGAGGACTGGGGTAAAGTTATTTTCTCTGATGAATCCCCTTTTCGATTGTTTGGGACATCAGGAAAACGCCTCATTCGGAGAAGACAAGGTGAGCGCTACCACCAGTCTTGTCTCATGCCAACTGTTAAGCATCCTGAAACCATTCATGTGTGGGGTTGCTTCTCAGCCAAGGGAATCGGCTCTCTCACAGTCTTGCCTAAAAACACAGCCATGAATAAAGAATGGTACCAGAATGTCCTCCAAGAGCAACTTCTCCCAACCCTCCAAGAGCAGTTTGGCGATCAACAATGCCTTTTCCAGGACGTCCCCCTGACAGCACTATGGAGGACGTCCTCCTCCTCCTTACAGGGACAGGAAGCACACGAGAGGTTAAAAGGTCCCACTCCTCCCCCAATACCTCAGTGTTTTTCCTGTCCCTGCATGGAGGGACACACGAGATATTGCTGTGCAGCTTACCGGGCCCAGGGGGATCGTGCGGTTCGTCCAAATCCTTCCCCCTGTCAAGAGGTCCAGGGCCGAAACTCCCTCCTTGGGAGTCCCTCTGCTCCAAAGACCGGGGGCGGACGAGCTCCCGGGTAAGAGCCGCTCCTCCCGGTGGGAGGCTCTCGGCTCAGGCGTCTTCCTCCTGGTCCAGGGAGGAACGCCGTACAGGCCTCGTCTGAGAGCGGAACGTCACTTCCGGTGACGCAGGCGCAAAGAATCAGCGTGCGTTCTGGAATGGATCGCAGAAAGGCCGAAGAGCGTCGCATTTGGAATCGCAGGTGCACCGCTAAGATTCATGCGTTCTGGAACAGAACGCAAAAGGTAAAAGCGTCATGTTTTAGGTCGCAATCGTTGTGCGTCCCAGGATGGAACGCAGGTAAAGCGGCGCTGATGACGTCACTAAAAAGAGCGCTATACTAAGAGCGCATGTGTGGTGGCGATTGAACTATTGGGCGCCATTCTGTGATTTAATCACAGGGAAAGAGTTGTAGCCACCATAGCAGTCCTAAAGCAGCAAGGTGAATCTTTCTGCGGCAGGATATGGAGTCTGAAGGAGGATAAGGGGGTGAGTGCGCATAGCGCAAAAAACGGCACCCTCACTATGTAAGATTCATTATCCAGACTCAGTCCTTAGTATACATATTGTTGTGTTACTTAGGACAAGGAAACCTCAGCTTACCTCGGCAGGCAGCGAGAAAATCAGGCAAGGCCTTGGTGAAATCTAATCGCTGTTCCACATGTCACAAGAGGCTTCCGGATGCGTATAAGAAACCGGTCTGTTGTTCTTGTACACCAACGGTCTTGGAGCAAGAAAGATCTTCATTATTATCTGACCTGAAGGTCCTGATTAAGGAAAAGTGCAAGTGTCCTTATCTGCTAGTTCACAACAGCAGCCCACTAGTCAGGGTCCATGTCGCAAGAGACCTAGGTGGGAGTCGGAAGAGGTCCCGAAACCGGAATCAGAAGAGGAAGAAGATGAAGCCAGGAAAAGGCCAGGGTGGAAGATACGGAAGATCTTGTTCAGGCTGTAAGAAGTACATGCATATGGAAGATGTTCCACGGCCTCAGTCCAGACAGGATTTGATGTTTGGAGGTCTCACAGCTCAGATTCAGAAAGTTTTTCCTATAAGTGATCATATTAAAACCATGATTCTGAGTGAGTGGAAGGACGCAGAGCGGAGGTTGGTAATGTCACGTGACTTTAAGAGTCGTCTTCCATTCGATCCTGAGGACTCAAAACTTTGGGAGGAGATTCCAAAAGTGGATATGCCAATTGCAAAAGTGGCGAAAAAGACTTCGATTCCTTTTGAGGACTCTTCAAGTCTTAAAGATCCCATGGACCGGAAAGCGGACATCCTTCTTAAACGGGCCTGGGAATCTTCGGCGGCTTTAACAAGGACCAATATTGCGGCTACTTCGGTAGCAAGGTCTATGGTTTTTTGGATGGGTCAGCTGGAGGAACAACTAACCAACAAGACCCCTAGAGCTGAAATATTAGAGTCGCTTCCTCTTATCAAATCAGCGACGGCCTTTCTGGCAGATACCTCAGCTGAGTTGGTTAGGTTTCTGCCAAAAATAGCTCTCTGTCTAATGCAGTCCGTAGAGCTATCTGGTTAAAATCCTGGTCAGGGGATAATGCCTCTAAAAATAAACTATGTTCCTTACCCTTTGCAGGTTCAAAGGTATTTGGCCAGGCGCTAGATGATATCCTAGAGGCGTCAGATAGCAAAAAAGGGTTCCCAGAGGAAAAACCCAAAAAATTTCAGTCCTTTCGGAAGAAACCAGCTTTCCGTAGACAACCTTTTTACAAAGACACAGGAAGAGCTAGTAGAGGATCATATAAAGGTTCATACACCCAAAACAGAAGAAATAAGAGTTCATTGTTCGGGTCTTCATCAAGATCTAGAAAACAATGACGCCAGGCACATAGGGGGCAGACTCCTGTTCTCTGCAGAGAACTGGAAACAGGTTACCAGGAACGAATGGGTCTTACAAACCATAAGAGAAGGCTACAGAATAGAGCTGACATCCTATCCGCCCCAAAGATACATATCTCCCACAGCGGTCCAGGCAAATTCAGGGATATTTCAAGATCTTCAGGATCTAATCTCTTCCCAGGTTATAGTGCCAGATCCAGAATTAGAAGAAAAGATGGGACATTATTCCTCTCTTTTCCCAATAATGAAACCATCAGGCGAGTCGCGGACAATTCTGAATCTCAAACCATTGAACAAGTTGTTCGGTACAAAAGATTCAGAATGGAGTCTATAAGGTCGGCAATTCCACTAATAGACAAAAACTCGGTAATGTGTACCCTAGACTTAAAAAGTGCGTACTATCAGGTCCCGATTTATCCAATCTCGCAGGGTAAGCCTACCGGACTGTACCCGCCACTTCCAGTTCCAAGGCCTTCCGTTCAGGCTGGCTTCTGCTCCCAGAGTATTTACGAAGCTAATATCAGAAGTCGTAGCCTATCTGAGAAACCAAGGAATTATTGTAATACCGTACTTGGACGACTTTTTGTTAGTGGCTCGAACAGCGGAAGTCCTAAATCATCACACAGAACGAACAGTGTCGGTGCTGGAATGTCTCGGTTGGATGGTGAATCGAGAAAAATCTCATTTAATACCCAGTTCAAGAAAAGTATTTCTAGGGGTATTACTGGATTCCAGATCCAGGACAGCATTCTTACCAGAAGTCAAGCAACAATCGTTAAAAAAGAAGGTTGCAGAGATGGTGAAGGCTATGCAGGTTCTGGGAGTGATGACATCTTGCATTCCATGCGTCAGATGGGCACAGGCTCATTCAAGGCCCCTACAAAAAGAAGTTCTATTTCTATGGGATCGTCATCAGGCATCCCTAGACAAGAAGATCCATCTTTCTGCAAAAGTGAAGAGATCTTTAAGTTGGTGGATGCAAAGCAGAAATCTCAGAAGAGGAGTTCTTTGGATTCCATCTCCAGTCATAATAATAACCACAGACGCAAGCGCTTGGGGATGGGGAGCCCATTTAGAAGGGAAGATTCTCCAGGGAAAATGGCCAGAAAAAATCAGACGAATGTCGTCAAACTATCGAGAGCTGTATGCGATTTGGGAGTCGTTAAGAAGAAACCAAAACCGTTAAAAAAAAAAAAAAAACAACATGTTAAAATCCTGTCAGACAATATGACAGCAGTAGCCTTCATAAAACATCAGGGAGGATCTCGATACAGAACTCTGCAGGATCTAGCAGAGAAGATACTCATATGGGCAGAAAAAACGGTCTTTTCTATAACCGCAGTACACCTGGAAGGTTCGCAGAACTTAGTAGCAGACTATCTAAGCAGACAGAAGATCTACCCGACCGAGTGGGATCTGAACCAGGAGGTCTTCCACTTACTATGCCAACGATGGGGAACGCCTTTGCTACAAGAAAAAATTTGAAGCTACCAAGGTTTTATTCACTGAACCCAGTGGACAATCCAGAAGGTGTAGATGCCTTGAGTCAGAGGTGGAACGAACCTCTAAATTATGCATTCCCACCAATAGCACTGATACCAGCGGTTCTGAGGAAGATAAGAGAAGACGGAGCGAGAGTCGTACTAATAGTTCCGTTCTGGCCAAGGAGGAGCTGGTTTCCACTTCTAGGCGACATGACCACAAAAAAACCAATCGAGCTTTCCCGGTGGAAGGACATAGTTCACCAGGGACCAGTTCTTCACCAGGACCAGAAAGGTTGCACCTGTCAGCCTGGATCCTGAACGGGACATTTTAAAAGCTCGTGGTCTATCAGATCAAGTTATAACAACGATTCAGGCCAGCAGAAAACCGGTAACTTCGGCAATATATTATAAGATCTGGAAAAAGTTCTGTCTGGAAGGTGGCAGGTCTGATGCCGTAGCTGGAGTCCCGGATGTTCCTCGAGTTCTGGATTTCCTCCAGAAAGGATTTAATATGGGTCTTAGACCTAGTACACTTAAAGTTCAAATCTCGGCATTAAGTACTTACATGGACTATCCATTAGCCTCCCATCCTTGGGTAGTTAGATTCGTCAAAGCAGTCCAGAGATTGCGGCCCACTATAAGACAGTTGTCTCCCCCCTGGGACTTAAATCTAGTTTGGCGGCTCTTTGTAAAAATCCTTTCACACCAAACAGGGAGTTACCTGTTTCATTCTTATCGATGAAAACGGCGTTTTTGGTAGCAATCACCACAGCCAAAAGAGTAGGGGAAATTCAAGCACTTTCCATTAAAGACCCATATCTGCAGATCAGAGAGGATCACATAATTATTAAAACTTGACACTGCTTTCTTGCCCAAGGTAGCTTCCTGGCAAAATGCAATCAAGAAATCATACTCCCGTCTTTTTGTGAAAAACCATTAAACGTAAAAGAACAGGCTTTACACTCCCTTGACGTTAGACAGGCAGTGATTGATTACTCAGAAGCCACTAAGCTCTGGAGGAAAGACCCTAATTTGTTTATTTTGGAGGTAAAAACAGGGGTAAAAAAAAAAAAAGCTTCTAAAGCATCCATTGCTAGATGGATTACCACTATAATCTCAAAAACTTACACATCTGAGGGTGTAGTTTGTCCTATAAAGATAAGAGCCCATTCTACCAGAGCATTGTCAGCCTCATGGGCTGAGAGAGCAGGAGCATCATTAGAACAAATTTGTAAGGCAGCCTCCTGGGCTACGATAAATACCTTTTGCAAGCACTACAAACTAGATGTGCTAGCAGGACAACATACGGCATATGGTAGAAAAGTATTACAGGCCGTAGTCCCACTCTAGGAGGGTTTCTTTGGTACTCTCCATAGTGCTGTCAGGGGGACGTCCTGGAAAATGGGTATTATACCTACCGAAAATTCGGTTTCCAGGAGTCCATCCTGACAGCACGGTTAGTTCCCTCCCTTGTCTAGATTGTTATATATGCTAATTCATATGATGTAATATGTTTAAGTAAATTAAAGTGTTATCACTGGCATTGATCCATGGTATGGTACTTGTCAAATCACTGAGGTATTGGGGGAGGAGTGGGACCTTTTAACCTCTCGTGTGCTTCCTGTCCCTGTAAGGAGGAGGAGGACGTCCTCCATAGTGCTGTCAGGATGGACTCCTGGAAACCGAATTATCGGTAGGTATAATACCCATTTTCCAGCATGATGGAGCACCTTGCCATAAAGCAAAGGTGATAACTAAATGGCTCAGGGAACAAAACATAGAGATTTTGGGTCCATGGCCTGGAAACTCCCCAGATCTTAATCCCATTGAGAACTTGTGGTCAATCATCAAGAGACGGGTGGACAAACAAAAACCTAAAAATTCTGACAAAATGAAAGCATTGATTGTGCAAGAATGGACTGCTATCAGTCAGGATTTGGTCCAGAAGTTGATTGAGAGCATGCCAGGGAGAATTGCAGAGGTCCTGAAGAAGAAGGGTCAACACTGCAAATATTGACTTGCTGCATTAACTCATTCTAACTGTCAATATAAGCTTTTGTTACTCATATGTTTGCAATTATTATATTTCTGTCTGTGATAAAAACATCTGTCAAACACACATAAAAACCAGAGGGCAGCAGATCATGTGAAAATAGAATATTTGTGTCATTCTCAAAACTTTTGGCCATGACTGTATTGTGAGTGAGGCCCCTCCATGGATGATAAGCTCCCACATATTGTGAGTGAGGCCCCTCCATGGATGAGAAGCCCCCACATATTGTGAGTGATCCCCTCCATGGATGATAAGACCCCACATATTGTGAGTGATCCCCTCCATGATGAGAAGCCCCACATATTGTGAGTGAGCCCCCTCCATGGATGATAGCTCCCACATTTGTGAGTGAGCCCCTCCATGGATGATAAGCTCCCACATATGTGAGTGAGGCCCCTCCATGGATGATAAGCTCCCACATTTGTGAGTGATCCCCTCCATGGATGAGAAGCCCCCACATATTGTGAGTGATCCCCTCCATGGATGATAAGACCCCACACACTGTGAGTGATCCCCTCCATGGATGAGAAGCCCCCACATATTGTGAGTGAGCCCCTCCATGGATGATAAGCTCCCACATATTGTGAGTGAGGCCCCTCCATGGATGAGAGCCCCACAATTGTGATGATCCCCTCATGTGAGAAGCCCCCACACATAGTGAGTGAGACCCTCCATGGATGAGAAGCCCCCCACATAGTGATAGACCCTCCATGATGACTGAATGAATAGATTACCCACCTTTCATTGATTGATTCTGCCGCAGCTGATGTGTGTATTAAGAGGTTCTGATGCAGCTGTGGTGTATTATGAAGTTCTGCAGCAGCTGAGGTATGTATTATGAGATTCTGCAGTAACTGAATTGTAATATGAGGTTCTGCAGCAGCTGAGGTGTACTATGAGATTCTACAGCAGCTGAGGTGTATTATGAGGCTCTGCAGCAGCTGAGGTGTATTATGAGGTTCTGCAGCAGCCGAGGTGTATTATGAGTTTTCTCCACAGCTGATGTGTGTATTACGAGGTTCTGCAGCAGCTGAGGTGTACTATGATATTCTGCAGCAGCTGAGGTGTATTATGAGGTTCTGCAGCAGCTGAGGTGTATTATGAGGTTCTGCAGCAGCCGAGGTGTATTATGAGGTTCTAAAGCAGCTGAGGTGTATTATGAGATTCTGCCGCAGCTGATGTGTGTATTATGAGGTTTGGCAGAAGCTGAGGTGTGTATTAGGAGATTCTGCTGCAGCTGATGTATTATGAGCTTCTGCAGCAGCTGAGGTGTACTATGAGGTTCTACAGCAGCTGAGGTGTGTTATGAGGTTCTGCAGCTGTTGAGGTGTGTTATGAGGTTCTGCAGCAGCTGAGGTGTGTTATAAGGTTCTGCAGCTGCTGAGGTGTGTTGTGAGGTTCTGCAGCAGCTGAGGTGTACTATGAGGTTCTACAGCAGCTGAGGTCTACTATGAGGTTCTGCAACAGTTGAGGTGTATTATCTTTCAAGCAATAAAGACCCCCTCATGTCAGTGGCTTGCACACCAGAAGTAATTCTCTGCAGGCGCAGACCTTCGTGCGTGAGAGATAAGCGGTGCCAGTGTGACGCTGATCGTCTCTGTATATCCGTCTGGCTCTGACATCAGCCTCTTATGATTATTCAGATATTTACAGACTTGTCAATGGGAAATTCTGAATTTGTATAACAGATCAGTGTTCCCTGCAGTTACAGATAGGTCTGTGGGGGTCCCCGGCACTCAGGGAGTAGGGGGAGGCTCCCCGCTCACGTCGTGTGGAATTGTGCATGTTTTTCTCGTCCTGGGAGGCTGAAATCGGAGCTGTCTTTCAACTGGACCTACTATGTTACTGTGTAACCCTATAAGTGCAGCTCCGCGCTGTCACTCACCGGCTCGGGGTATTCCCTGCGCTGCGCAGCTCCCTACTGAATGTCAGTTTTCTATGTTGCTCCTTCTCCCCTTCCCCAGGAAGAAATGCAAGACCTGTCCTAATAAAGCAGCAGACAATGGCGGACACCATGCAGAAAACTCATTAAGCTTCTGCATACTGGATACATGATCCAGACGAGTCCTGAACCCGGGGAGGACGCCAGCTCCGCGTATCAGGTCAGTGTGTGCCCCAGAGAAACCGAGGCCGAGAGGAGCACGGGCCAGCGGCGTATAATAGTGCGGAAGCATTATACCAGGAGCCACCGATGTCAGGACATCTTATTACAGTGCTTCGAAAAAGTCTTCATACCCAGTGAACTTTTCCACATTTTTTTCACGTTACACCCATAAACTTAAATGTACTTTATTGGGATTTTAGGTGACACCAACACAAAGTAACAAGTGTTTGTGATGTGTAAAGGAAATGATACGAGGTTT
The DNA here is from genome assembly GCA_033576555.1 of Oophaga sylvatica. Classification (NCBI taxonomy): domain Eukaryota; kingdom Metazoa; phylum Chordata; class Amphibia; order Anura; family Dendrobatidae; genus Oophaga; species Oophaga sylvatica. The sequence goes on along the minus strand of JARQOD010000007.1, from coordinate 89,242,556 downwards.
T
>JARQOD010000007.1:89174376-89242455 GCA_033576555.1 Oophaga sylvatica | reverse complement strand
TATTCTATAGAGTCATTACACACAGAGTGATCTATTCTATAGAGTCATTACACACAGAGTGATCTATTCTATAGTCATTACACACAGAGTGATCTATTCTATAGAGTCATTACACACAGAGTGATCTATTCTATAAGTCATTACACACAGAGTGATCTATTCTATAGGTCATTACACACAGAGTGATCTATTCTATAGTCATTACACAGAAGTGATCTATTCTATAGAGTCATTACACACAGAGTGATCTATTCTATAGAGTCATTACACACAGATGATCTATTCTATGGTCATTACACACAGAGTGATCTATTCTATAGAGTCATTACACACAGAGTGATCTATTCTATAGGTCATTACACACAGAGTGATCTATTCTATAGAGTACATTAACATCACAGAGTGATCTATTCTATAGAGTCATTACACACAGAGTGATCTATTCTATAGAGTCATTACACACAGAGTGATCTATTCTATAGTCATTACACACAGAGTGATCTATTCTATAGAGTCATTACACACAGAGTGATCTATTCTATAGATCATTACACACAGAGTGATCTATTCTTAGAGTCATTACACACAGAGTGATCTATTCTATGAGTCATTACACACAGAGTGATCTATTCTATAGAGTCATTACACACAGAGTGATCTATTCTATAGTCATTACACACAGAGTGATCTATTCTATAGAGTCATTACACACAAGTGATCTATTCTATAGGTCATTACACACAGAGTGATCTATTCTATAGAGTCATTACACACAGAGTGATCTATTCTATAGAGTCATTACACACAGTGATCTATTCTATAGAGTCATTACACACAGAGTGATCTATTCTATAGAGTCATTACACACAGATGATCTATTCTAAGTCATTACACACAGAGTGATCTATTAGAGTCATTACACACAGAGTGATCTATTCTATAGAGTCATTACACACAGATGATCTATTCTATAGTCATTACACACAGTGATCTATTCTATAGTCATTACACACAGAGTGATCTATTCTATAGAGTCATTACACACAGAGTGATCTATTCTATAGATTACAAGTTATCATTCTTACACAAGTGATCTATTCTATAGTCATTACACACAGAGTGATTATCTATAGAGTCATTACACACAGAGTGATCTATTCTATAGAGTCATTACACACAATGATCTATATCATTACATATCTATTTAGAGTCATTACACACAGAGTGATCTATTCTATAGTCATTACACACAGAGTGATCTATTCATTAAGTCATTACACACTTCAACGAGTGATCTATTCTATATAGAGTTCATTACAACACAAGTGATCTATTCTATAGTCATTACACACAGTGATCTATTCTATAGTCATTACACACAGAGTGATCTATTCTATAGTCATTACACACAGAGTGATCTATTCTATAGAGTCATTACACACAGTGATCTATTCTATAGTCATTACACACAGAGTGTATTCTATAGTCATTACACACAGAGTGATCTATTCTATAGAGTCATTACACACAGAGTGATCTATTCTAGTATGAGTGTCATTAACAACACAGAGTGAATTCTATGTCATTACAAGAGTGATCTATTCTGAGTCTACACAGAGTGATCTATTCTATAGAGTCATTACACACAGAGTGATTATTCTATAGATCATTAACACAAGTGATTCTATAGTCATTACACACAGAGTGATCTATTCTATAGAGTCATTACACACAGTGATCTATTCTATAGTCATTACACAGAGTGATCTATTCTATAGAGACATTACACACAGAGTGATCTATTCTATAGAGTCATTACACACAGAGTGATCTATAGTCATTACACACAGAGTGATCTATTCTATAGTCATTACACACAGAGTGATCTATTCTATAGTCATTACACACAGAGTGATCTATTCTATAGAGACATTACACACAGTGATCTATTCTATAGTCATTACACACAGAGTGATCTATTCTATAGAGACATTACACACAGAGTGATCTATTCTAGTCATTACACACAGAGTGATCTATTCTATAGAGTCATTACACACAGAGTGATCTATTCTATAGAGTCATTACACACAGAGTGATCTATTCTATAGAGTCATTACACACAGAGTGATCTATTCTATAGAGTCATTACACACACCGTGATCTATTCTATAGAGTCATTACACACAGAGTGATCTATTCTATAGTCATTACACACAGAGTGATCTATTCTATAGAGTCATTACACACTGATCTATTCTATAGAGTCATTACACACAGAGTGATCTATTCTATAGAGTCATTACACACAGAGTGATCTATTCTATAGAGTCATTACACACAGAGTGATCTATAGAGTCATTACACACAGAGTGATCTATTCTATAGAGTCATTACACACAGAGTGATCTATTCTAGAGTTATTACACACAGAGTGATCTATAGAGTCATTACACACAGAGTGATCTATTCTATAGAGTCATTACACACAGACTGATCTATTCTATAGTCATTACACAGTGATCTATTCTATAGTCATTACACACAGAGTGATCTATTCTATAGAGACATTACACAGAGTGATCTATTCTATATAGTCATTACACAGAGTGATCTATTCTATAGAGACATTACACACAGAGTGATCTATTCTATAGAGTCATTACACACAGAGTGATCTATTCTGTAGAGACATTACACACAGAGTGATCTATTCTATAGTCATTACACACACAGTGATCTATTCTATAGAGTCATTACACACAGAGTGATCTATTCTATAGAGACATTACACACAGAGTGATCTATTCTATAGAGTCATTACACACAGAGTGATCTATTTCACGTGTTTATTTCTGTTAATGTTGATGATTATGGCTTACAGCCAATGAAAACCCAAAAGTCATTATCTCAGTAAATTAGAATACTTTATAACACCAGCTTGAAAAATGATTGTAAAATCTGAAATGTCGTCCTACTGAAATGTATGATCAGTAAATGCACTCAGTACTTGGTTGCAGCTCCTTTTGCATCAATTACTGCATCAATGCGGCGTGGCATGGAGGCGATCAGCCTGTGGCACTGCTGAGGGGTTATGGAAGCCCAGGTTGCTTTGAGGGTTTGTGCACACGTTGCGGATTCTGCTGCGGATCCGCAGAACTGTAAGTGATGTACAGTACCATTCTAGTCAATGGAAATCAAAAAACGAAGTGCACATGCTGCAGATTTTTCCATGCAGATTTGCTGCGGATTTAAAACTGCAGCATGTCAATTCTTTTGTGCAGATCTGCAGCGTTTTGAGACTTGGTCCATTATAGGAATCCGCAGGTCTCAAAATGCAGGGGAAATCCGCACAAAAACTGCAGTAAATCTGCACTAAATCCGCAGGTAAAACGCAGGTCATTTCAGCTGCAGATGGAAGGAAGAGAGCCACAGTATTCATTACTGATGGGTAGGCGGAGCTCCAGATCAGGATGTTACCTCAGATCAAAAGAGTGCTGACTGGCTGGCCCCTCCAGCTCGGGCTCCTCCTACTCAGCTCCAGTCTAAGATTTGAGGTCTCAGAGGATGGTCGCTGCTAATGCAGCTCCTCAGAAGATTTTATTATTTTATATTCGGACAGGAGACTTGGATCACCAGTTGGTCTAGAGGTCTCAGGGGTACCAGCGCTGCTGTACCCCAACCTCTCCCTTGGCGGATCTGTATTTACTCAAAGTCCCTGCAGAATCCTTGCCGGCCCTGGGGGATGAGGAGAGCTTCCCTGGCGGGACGCAAACCACACGTGCGGTCACTGCGTTCCTCGCCCTGGGGGGAAGCATGGGCACAGCGCCAGAAACCCCTGAGGGTCCCTGTGGCGCTTTGGCTGGTGAGTACTCCACACAAAAATTTTATTATTAATGTGTGAGTGCTTTAGCGTCTGATGGCAGCGCTATTACATGTATATCAGTATGCTTCAGCACTGCGGTGACAGCGCTATTACATGTATATCAGTGTTTTTCACCAGCCTCTCCCTTGGCGGATCTGTAACTACATAATGGTCCCTGCAGACTCCTTGCCGGCCCTGGGGGATGAGGAGATTTTTCCCTGGCGGGGGCGCAAACCACACACTGGGGTCACTGCGCTTCCCGCCCTGGGGGAAGCATGGGCACAGCGCCAGAAACCCCTGAGGGTCCCTGTGGCGCCTTGGCTGGTGAGTACTCCACACAAATTTTTTATTATAATAATGTGTGAGTGCTTTAGGTCTGGTATGCAGCGCTATTACTACTACATGTATGTCAGTATGCTTCAGCGCTGCGGTGACAGCGCTATTACTTGTATGTCAGTATGCTTCAGTGCTGCTGTGACAGCGCTGTTACATTGTAGATGTGGTGATCTTTTGTCCGCAGGCAGATACTGCAGGACAGAGAGGGAGCAGGAGCGGGGGAGTTCGCGCTCAATATTTGAGCTGGCGGGGGCGTGGCCTAACTTTTCCCGGTCTTCTGAGCAGGAAGACGCGCGCTCTGGCGTTTCTCCTGCGACTCCCTCACTGTGGCGGCCATTACACAGGCTCCTGGGCTCCTCAGACCGCTCCTCTCCACATAAGACACCACGGCCAGCTGGGTGAGTGCTGATTCCTCACCCCGCAGCGCAGCGATCGCTATCCTGCAGCTGCAGTCTCATTAGAGACATAAAATTGGCTGGGGCTCACAAACATATATATTGTGGTGAGTTTGCAATATTAACCCCTCTGAGGGTTATTTCTACCAGCTAAATTTTTTGACTGAATACCGCTGGGGTAACCCTGCCTGGTGGAGCGTTAACCCTTCAGCGTATATAAAAAAAAAAAAAAAAAAAAAACCGCATAGTTTTTGCTGGTATTACCGCTTTGACCTGCTCATACAGGTGAGACATGTCTGAACAGAGTTCAGATGCCGCGGACCATGTCCCAGTGCCATTGCGGCAATCAGATACGCAGACCTCCACAGCGTCTAGCGCTGCGGTCGACAGCGGTGGAAAATTGGACGATATCGCTCGATCGATCAACAACTTGTCTGACCTTTTAGGTCAATATGTGTCTGCTAATTCCTCTCAGAGGAAGCGACGCAGGCCGTTACCGGCCTCTACACGGAGCGAGTCAGACGTATCTGATATTGGGCAGAGTTCCCCTTTAAATTCGGATGGAGAAATATCCGATTCAGATGCGGACGAGCCGCAGGGGCGTTCCTCTATGGCGAAGCGTACGGAGGCATTAATTGAAGCCATGAGAGATATATTACAGTTACCGGAGGAGGTAACTAGTCGTCCTGGTAAATCAGCACGCATGTTCCAGGAGTCCCGTGCTTCGCGTACAACATTGCCAGCTCTGGATGAGCTTAATAGTGTAATAGAGGAGGAACGTCTATGTCCAGATAAGCGTTTTCATGGAACGCATTTCTTGGATACACTTTATCCTTGCTCTGCGGAGTTAAAGGCTAATTGGACTTCTGCTCCTGAAGTGGATGTGTCTTTATCTCAGCTTAGTAAATCCTCACTACTCCCTATTAAGGAAAAGCGAGCTTACAGGAGCCTTTGGATAGAAAAACAGAATTGGCGGCAAAAGCAAGCTATGAGGCTGCGGGTCATGGATTCCGAGCTGTGCTAGGATCCATGTGTGCTGCTAGAGCTTCTCTAGGCTGGTTGGCACGTCTGAAGACGGAGTTGCAAAATGAATCTCCGTTATCTGAGATACGGGAAACTTGTGAATGGTTAGAAACGGCAGCCTGTTATATATTTGATGCCGGTCTGGATACGGCATCTCTGCTGGCCAAAGCGCAAGCTTCAGCGGTCACAGTCAGAAGAGCTTTATGGCTCAGACAGTGGGCCGGGGACGCAGTTTCCAAACAAGGGTTGTTGGCCTTACCTTACAAGGGTGGCCATCTTTTTGGATCCGACCTCACAGAGCTGATTTCCAAGGCTAAGGCGAAGGAATCAGCATTACCACAGCGTAGGGCCATGGCCTCGGTGTCCAGTAAGCCTGGTGTCTATAGTGGTCGGCGGTCCTTTCGGAGTCGAGGACGATCTAGTCACTCCTCGTGGGGATCGGGTCGTACTTCCTTCTCAGGAAAGAAATCCTCTCAGAAAACTCGTACTCCCTGGAAGCAGAGTTTCCGCCAGGACAAGCGGGAACTTGACAAGAAGCCCGCAAAGTCGAATTGACGCCAGGGGTCCACTCGAGGATTCTCGAGTGGGGGGTCGCCTGCTTCTTTTCAAGGCGACTTGGATGGCTCGCGTTCCAGATTCCTGGGCAACGCGGATAGTGTCGGCAGGCTATTTCATAGAGTTTGCTTCTCGACCCCCAAATGTTTTTTGTCAGTCTCGCGTTCCGTCGGAACCCGAGCTTGTTGTCGCTCTACAGCGAGAGGTCGAATCTCTGCTACAAAAGGGTGTAGTGATACCGGTTCCGTCAGAGGACCGAGGGAAAGGTTTTTATTCCAACCTTTTTATAGTTCCCAAAAAAGAGAACAAATTTCGCCCGATTCTGGATCTCAAGCGATTAAACCGGCATGTCCATGCCCGGAAATTTCGCATGGAGTCGCTTCGCTCCGTTGTGGCAGCTCTGTCACAGAACGATTTTCTGGTGTCAATCGACATTCGCGACGCCTATTTGCATATTCCCATCGGAAAGGCTCATCAGCGCTTTCTTCGATTTGCCATAGGTCAGAATCATTACCAGTTCGTGGCTCTGCCGTTCGGCTTAGCCTCAGCGCCAAGGGTCTTTACAAAAATTCTGGCGCCCCTCATGGCAATCCTTCGAAGACAGGGGATTACGATTCTCCATTATCTGGACGATCTTTTGATCGTGGCTTCCTCGGAGGAGGAGGCGTTGACGGCTCGGGATTTGTCTCTTCAGTTTCTGAAGGACTTCGGTTGGCTGGTCAATTGGGAGAAGTCGTCCCTGGAACCATCAAGGACAATCCTCTTTTTGGGAATGCATCTCGACACGTTTCGGTCGGTAGTTTCCCTACCACCAGACAAACAGTCATGTCTTCTTCGACATGTACAGATTATGAAATCCTCAACGGCAATGTCCCTTCGGAAGTGTATGCGTCTTCTGGGACTCATGGTGGCGTCCATGGAGGCAATTCCTTTTGCCCAGTTCCATTCCAGGACTCTCCAAAGGTTCATCTTGAGTCGATGGAACCAGTCGCAATCGCTGGATTGCAGTGTCACCATTTCTCGCGCGGTGCGGGATTCTCTAGAATGGTGGTTACGTCCAGGGGCATTCTCCCTGGGGAAGTCTTTCCTCCCTCCGAAGTGGTCAGTCATAACCACCGATGCCAGCCTGACGGGCTGGGGGGGTGTTTGGAACAATCTCTGGATTCAGGGGGTATGGTCATCGGAAGAGTCTGTTCTTCCGATCAACATCCTGGAATTGAGGGCGATTTTCCTTTGCCTCCAACATTGGACGGTCCCTTTGAGCGGTCTGCCAGTCCGAGTGCAGACAGACAATGCGACGGCTGTCGCGTATATCAATCACCAAGGTGGGACAAGGAGTTCCAGACTCATGGTAGAGGTATCCCGAATTTTGATTTGGGCAGAGGCCAGTGTACCAGCCATTTCGGCGATTCACATTCCAGGGGTTCAGAATATTACAGCGGACTTTCTCAGTCGCAGAAGGTTGGATCCCGGGGAATAGAGTCTCCACCCGGAAGTTTTTGCACTCCTGTGCTCTCGCTGGGGAACACCACAAGTGGATTTGATGGCATCCAGGTCCAATGCCAAGTTACCGACGTTCATGTCCAGGTGCAAGGACCCGAAGGCTGTGGCGGTGGATGCTCTAGTGGCTCAGTGGGATCAGTTCGAGCTGATCTATGTATTCCCGCCGATATCCTTACTTCCTCTAGTACTGCGTCGGATCAGACTAGAGAGAATTCCAGCTATTTTGATAGCTCCAGACTGGCCAAGAAGGGTGTGGTTCTCGACAATAATGTCGCTGTTGGCGGCACCTCCTTTCCCACTCCCTCTTCAACCGGACTTGTTGACTCAGGGGCCCGTTTGTCATCCGGACTTGATGTCCCTGCGTTTGACGGCGTGGCTCTTGAGACCGAAATCTTGACCCGTAGAGGTTTCTCAGCCGAGGTCATTGCTACCCTTCGTGCTGCAAGAAGTCCGGCTACTACTAGGATTTACCACAAAATTTGGGAAACCTTCTTTTCGTGGTGTTTGGGGTCTTCTCGGAACCCGAGAAAATTTTCCATTCCCAACCTGTTGCCTTTTCTGCAGCATGGGCTAGACAAGGGTTTGGCAGTCAGCACCCTGAAAGGTCAGATTTCTGCTCTGTCCTTATTGTTCCGGAGAACCATTGCTTCAAATAGAGACGTGCTCTCCTTTTTCCGAGGTATATCTCGTAAGTTCCCGCCGCGGAAGGCTCCCGTGTCTCCTTGGCGGCTCAACCTTGTTTTGGAGGCTCTTCAGCATAAACCTTTTGAGCCTATGGTTTCTGCTAGCCTTTCTTTACTTTCTTGGAAGGTGGCTTTTCTTGTTGCAGTCACTTCCTTGAGGAGAGTTTCGGAGTTGGCAGCTCTTTCTTGTTCGCCTCCTTTTCTGGAGTTTTTTCCGGATCGTGTAGTGCTTCGCACTCGGGGTGATTTTTTGCCTAAAGTGGTGTCACAATTTCATGTCAACCAGGATATTGTGTTGCCTTCTTTCTGCCCGGAACCGAAGAATGTGAAAGAGCGAGCTTTACACACATTGGATTTAGTGCGGGCCTTGAAGTTTTATCTATCTATTACTCAAGGTTTTCGTAAGACGGACTCCCTATTTGTGGTTCCAGTCGGTCGTCGGCGTGGTCAACGAGCTTCCAAGGATTCTATAGCTCGTTGGATTCGGTCAGCTATATTGGAAGCTTACCGTCTTCAGGGTGAATCTTGCCCGATTAAGATTCAAGCCCATTCCACGGGGCTGTGGCTTCATCGTGGGCTTTTCACCAAGGTGCTTCGGCAGTGCAGCTCTGCCGGGCGGCAACTTGGCGCTCTGTCCACACGTTTACAAAGTTTTATAAAGTGGACGTCAGTGCTTCCGCTGATGCAGCCCTCGGACGTAGGGTCCTGCAGGCGGCTGTAGTTTAAAGTTCTAGATGAACTTGTGTTTAGCGCTGGTTGCGCTTTTTTGTTTAGGTTGTTGGGTTTCTGCCTTTTGTTGGTTTTTCCCACCCTTATTTTTGAACTGCTTTGGGACGTCCCATCAGTAATGAATACTGTGGCTCTCTTCCTTCCATCTGCAGCTGAAACACGGATTTTGGTAAGAACTTACCTGTAAAATCCTTTTCAGCGAAGGAAGGAAGAGAGACACAGCACCCTCCCAAGGCAGAAGTGTGTTGATGTTTTCAGATGCAGCGCGACCCTTATCTGATAGCGATTATCTGGGCTGAGGTCAGCGCGCTAAGGCTCTGTTCCAGCATCGCCAGCTCATCGCAGTAGTCAGGTTCCGTGAGTAGTACCTGGAACTCTGTGGTTTTTGGCTTTCTTTGCATGCATAACCTGTATCCTTGTGTTTTTTCTCTGAAGTTCCTTCAGAAGGGGTTATGTTGCTCCGCTGGTGATCTTGGCTCTTTTCCTAAAAGCTTTGGTACGACTGGAGCTGAGTAGGAGGAGCCCGAGCTGGAGGGGCCAGCCAGTCAGCACTCTTTTGATCTGAGGTAACATCCTGATCTGGGGCTCCGCCTACCCATCAGTAATGAATACTGTGTCTCTCTTCCTTCCTTCGCTGAAAAGGATTTTACAGGTAAGTTCTTACCAAAATCCGTGTTTTACCTGCGGATTTAGCAAAATCAGCACGGAAAATTCCACAGCAGAATCCGCAACGTGTGCACATACCCTGACAGCAGCCTTCAGCTCGTCTGCATTGTGGGGTTTGGTGTCTCATCTTCCTCTTGACAATACTCCATAGATTCTCTATGGGGTTAAGATAAGGCGAGTTTGCTGCCAATCAAGCACAGTGATACTGTTGTGTGTACACCAGGTGTTGGTACTTTTGGCAGTGTGGACAGGGGCCAAGTCCTGCTGGAGAATGACATTTCCATCTCTAAAAAGCTTGTCGGCCGAGGGAAGCATGAAGTGCTGTAAAATGTCCTGATAGACGGCTGCGCTGACTTTGGTCTTGATAAAACACAGTGGCCCTAGACCAGCAGATGACATGGCTCCCAAACCATCACTGACTGCCTGACCACTGAGACCCCCAGTGATAGGGCAGGGGTCTGCATAGAGAGATGGTGCACTTTCCCAATCTCCACTCCATTCACTGTTTATGGGAGTGCCAGAAATGGCCACATGCAGCACTCAGCAGCCCCATAGATAATAAATGGACTGAAGATGGAGTATGGGCACCTCCGCTCCATTCAGGACGAGGCTGCAGAGCCCCATTCTTGGGTTCGCTGTTGGTCAAGGTGGTCAGACCCTCAGTGATCCTACAGATGAGCCATAACGTTATGTTTTAGGAATTAACCTTTTTAGCCCAAAGTTGGCTGCAGAAATTGGCATGTTATATTGTGAAATTGCTGTAAATTAAAGAACGCCCGAACCTACAGCTCTCCGGATGTTGCAAAACGACACTTACCTGTGAGCCATGAGAGCGGCATTACCATGCTGGCTGCTGCAGGTTTGCAGTAGATGAAGGACGGCCTGGACGTCTTTGTTCATAGCGTCTCACGGATATAGGATTCAATGTAAAGATAAATGGGTCTGTGCTTCTCTAGGAGGCCTGAGAGACTATGCCACAAAATCCTGGCTCCGTATCTGCTTTCATTCAGACATTATATGGTATCAACACAAAGAGGAGGAGAAACAGAAAACTGCACACGATGACGGATCACACAGTAACACTTTTATTGAATATCGGGTGGGACGGTACTTCCTTTATGGCAAGTATTCAAGCTGTAAGCAGTAGGGCTGCAAACACCTGACGCCTTCCTGAGACACAAACCTTTTTTACATTTGCACCAATAGAAAAGGTTTGTGCTTCTTTGGATGTTTTTTGTGCCATTTGTGAAATTACATTTTATATCCGGATGTAGCAAAATCCCTTTAATTGGACTCTGAGCCGGCTGCGGGTGGATGGCTGAAATCTCACTGCATTGATATATGATAACGTTCTATAAACATATAACGTTTGCATGCGTCTCATTCCTTACACCAGTTACTGCTCGGATCCTTCTTGAAATGGACTAGAGATAGTGGAGGATTGGAAAGTTTCTCCGTTCTCCTGTGCGGAGGAGAAAGGCCCAAAAAACTCTGCTGCAAAAGTAACGACGTCCTCCGGCTTCCTGAGGAGCAAGAACTGCATGAAGTCCGCAAGGAGAGTCTTAATCTCTGGATGTCGTCGCAGGTACGTCTCGTGGTCGGACATTAGTTCTTCCTGTGGAAAGAACAAGCAATGCTGAGGGAATAGGACAGCCGTCCACCATGGGGAAACATTACAAAAAACCTAGATACCGCATGTTGTTTTACTGCAGTGGTCTCTGTACCGGGCGGCGTACTCTGCTGTCCTTTAATATACAGTTAGCAGTAAGCAGCTGCATACAGAGGTTAAAAGAGGACAAACTTGTGGCCTCCACCAGGTAAAGGTCGCAGCACGAAATTATAAAGTCATCCATGCAATAAAAAAATAAAATAAACAAATCTCTGCTTTCTGTGGGCAGTTTCTGGCTTACAATGCATGCTGAGATTTGTAGTTCTCATGTAGCTAAATTTGGTATTGCCAGTTTAGCCACGCAAGGGATTCCTCAAAAAGCCGAAATGGGAATATCCCTTTAATCAGTCCCAGCCCTCCTCCGCGTACCTTTCTCTCCAGGAACTGTGAGTACAGCTGAGGGTCTTCCTCCCAGATTAGGGGCTTCTTTTCAAACACTGGTTTGGGATCTTCTTCGTCTGTTAACAGATTTGAGAGCATCAAGTCGTTTTCTACAAAGTGGGGAAGTCTAAATATTACAACGTTCCCTCATGTCATTGCCATCCAGTATCCAGAATACAAGGCGCTGTTCAGATCCCGTAGTAAAGTAAGGTGCTGTTCAGATCCCGTAGTAAAGTAAGGTGCTGTTCAGATCCCGTAGATGCCGGATAAAGTAAGGCGCTGTTCACATCTCAGCCAGGTCACTGGCTCATTTCCATCGAGGTCTTTGGCCTTTTCTCTTGTCAGTATGTAATAGATCTTTTGATGTATATATTATTTTGATGTTTTTGTGACCTCCATATCGTGCAATCTCGGCTATAATCCATATACATTTAATCCATTGCTATAGGGGTCAATTGGGTCACATTATCTATATGAACAGGTCAGTCTGACATTTGGTTGTTACTGTCCATCCTTACAAGTGATGGTTACGTGCTATGTTGTGATCCCGTCATAGATTACTATTGACTGCCAGATGTTTACTGTTGGTTCAACACACGGTTATTAAAATTGATAGGTTGTCACCTTTTAATATTGAGGGGTGCGGGTTGACCGCCATGTTGTATACATGTTTTAATTTGTTTTTATGTTTATGGATTTGTGTGTCCTAGTGTTCAAATAAAGCTATACGTTTTGTATTTTTATATTATTGTTATCTTTGTCTGAGCACACAATTATGGGTTTGGTCTTTCTAGCTTTGTTTCCGTTGTATTCTCAGGCACGGTGTGGCGCCCGGTGACACATTGATATGCATATTATCTCATGGATGGGCACCCTGTTTTTCTCTTGTTACGTGTAAAGTTGATTGTCTGGCTTTAAAGATCTATTAATACCTGGTTCTGAGAGTATCGGCATCTGAGTGATTCTCATGGCGACAGGAGACCCGACCTGGATGCGACTCGTCATATGTCTGTAAGAAGTAAAGGTAAGAATGAACTGGTGGCGACATGGGATACTAATAAAATCAGCAGCTGCGAGTTGGGATACTAATAAAATCAGCAGCGGGGAGGTGGGATACACTGCATGTGATAAAATCAGCAGCGACGAGGTGGGATACACGGCATGTGATAAAATCAGCAGTGGGGAGGTGGGATACACGGCACGTGATAAAATCAGCAGTGGGGAGGTGGGATACACGGCACGTGATAAAATCAGCAGCGGGGAGGTGGGATACACGGCACGTGATAAAATCAGCAGCGACGAGGTGGGATACACGGCACGTGATAAAATCAGCAGCGACGAGGTGGGATACACGGCACGTGATAAAATCAGCAGCGGGGAGGTGGGATACACGGCACGTGATAAAATCAGCAGCGGGGAGGTGGGATACACGGCACGTGATAAAATCAGCAGCGGGGAGGTGGGATACACGGCACGTGATAAAATCAGCGGCGGGGAGGTGAGATACACGGCACGTGATAAAATCAGCGCGGGGAGGTGGGATACACGGCACGTGATAAAATCAGCGGCGGGGAGGTGAGATACACGGCACGTGATAAAATCAGCGGCGGGGAGGTGGGATACACGGCACGTGATAAAATCAGCAGCGGGAGGTGGGATACACGGCACGTGATAAAATCAGCGGCGGTGAGGTGGGATACACGGCACGTGATAAAATCAGCGGCGGGGAGGTGGGATACATGGCACGTGATAAAATCAGCAGCGGGGAGGTGGGATACACGGCACGTGATAAAATCAGCGGCGGGGAGGTGAGATACACGGCACGTGATAAAATCAGCGGCGGGGAGGTGATACACGGCACGTGATAAAATCAGCGGCGTGAGAGTGAGATACACGGCACGTGATAAAATCAGCGGCGGGGAGGTGGGATACACGGCACGTGATAAAATCAGCAGCGGGGAGGTGGGATACACGGCACGTGATAAAATCAGCGGCGGGGAGGTGGGATACATGGCACGTGATAAAATCAGCAGCGGGGAGGTGGGATACACAGCACGTGATAAAATCAGCGGCGGGGAGGTGAGATACACGGCACGTGATAAAATCAGCAGCGGGGAGGTGGAATACACGGCACGTGATAAAATCAGCGGCGGTGAGGTGAGATACACGGCACGTGATAAAATCAGCGGCGGGGAGGTGGGATACACGGCACGTGATAAAATCAGCAGCGGGGAGGTGGGATACACGGCACGTGATAAAATCAGCAGCGGGGAGGTGGGATACACGGCACGTGATAAAATCAGCAGCGGGGAGGTGGGATACACGGCACGTGATAAAATCAGCAGCGGGGAGGTGGGATACACGGCACGTGATAAAATCAGCAGCGACGAGGTGGGATACACGGCACGTGATAAAATCAGCAGCGACGAGGTGGGATACACGGCACGTGATAAAATCAGCGGTGGGGAGGTGGGATACACGGCATGTAATAAAATCAGCCCCAGCCAAGAGCCGGGTCCAGTTACCAGCACTGGACACGTAATAATACAGATGAAGAAAGACAGGTTTATTATTTTTTTCTATGTGGTCTGATTGGCCATGTATACTGGCACGTATACTGGGTCCGTGGCACACACTGAACACACACTCGTCTGAACAAGCTGCTACTGAAATAAGAAATCCCAACGATCCGATATGTTACCCGTCAGGGAGGAAGCAGCACTGCCAGGTGATGGGCAGGTCGTCTGAGTGCATCGCTCGCTCTATGCCATAAACTTCTATGGAGTCTTTCCCGATGATCTGCAGACGGGGGCCGAGCTCTCGCTGTAAGACACGAGCCACGTCGGCTGTGAAGCTCCACAGTGCAATGAGCCAGATACATCTCATGTCACACAACTTACGTAGGACGAGACACACAGGTTCATCTCCGCATCCACGGTCAGAAAATCCAGGTTTTGTGGGGTTTTCCTCCTTGCAAGAAGCCGCATGATCAGCAGGTTCGAGGCCTCGGAGATGAACCCAGTCAGCGAGCTCAGAGGGTAGGACTTTGATTCCTGGTGGGCTTGCTGCGGGGGGAAGTGGCAGCTTAGTCTCTTATTGTCCCGTGTCGTTCACTTCTGTATCGGGGGGGTGACCGGCACTGATGATGTACCTGTTGGGGAAAGTATCGTGTACCTGTCCTAAACCTGACGAGTGTCGGATGCT
Organism: Oophaga sylvatica; assembly: GCA_033576555.1. Lineage (NCBI taxonomy): Eukaryota > Metazoa > Chordata > Amphibia > Anura > Dendrobatidae > Oophaga > Oophaga sylvatica. The sequence continues at coordinate 89,227,446 of JARQOD010000007.1, read as the reverse complement.
GCTGTCCTGAAAAACCCGGGATATAATGGATGATGCCCAAAGCTATATCTGACCTGGGGTGGTGATCGGGGCAACGCTTCTATTATATAAGCATGCTTCACTGGGGCGTTCATCGAGGGGCCGTACCGACAGCCCCTTCTAAAAATATATCTAGGGGAGACAATTGTTTTTGCGATTTTGTTGCGTTTTTTGTGCCGTATTTTTCCGACAGAATATTAAGATTTTTTGGAGCGTATGATAATCAAAAAGCAAAAATGTCAAAACTGTGAAATACCCAGATCATGCGAATATCTCCTGACATATGAAGAACCGGCCCCTCCTGGGCGGCATATAGTGAGGGGCGACTCCTCCGCACTCACCTGACCCTCGGTAATGACTCTGCTGATCACCATCTGGTCACCGCGCCTCTTCATCTCCGTTTTCTTATCCAGTGAATGTCCTTTTAGCTGAAGAATGGACAGAGAGCGGTCTATTGAGGCGCTGGCATTATAGAGTCATAAGAATGCTATCGTTTTGTGTACACAGCTCTTCTGCAGACCTATGCACCTACAGACCGCTAACAAACTCTGCAGCCACACTCCCTTTATGTGTTCCCTAGTATTTGCATTCACAAAAGAGGCTACGACTGCAAGATCAGAATATGAACGGTTGTTTATAATCTGTAACCATGACAACACATTGATCTGCATGAGAGCTGGGTACGCACAAACCAATTTTTCATTTTTGGAGCACTGAAAAAAAAAGTAAAATAGGAGGTCAATGGTGGACTTTCCACTTCAACCCCCTAAAGACAAAGCAATAATTTTTGCTTCTTTTTTCCATCTTTACATTTTGAGGACTTTTTTTTATTTTAACTTCAATTAAACCTCCGATGGCTCCGATTCCGGGTCTGGTTATTACAATCAGGGCTACATATATTGTATTGCATTTTTTGTATTTTTATTTTTTTTTTGTGGTAGAGGTAGAAAAAAATAGCATCAAAATTCCACATTGTTTTTTTTGGCCTTTTTAATTCCTTTACCGTCTTCTTCTAAAAGCCATCACTTTCTTACTTTTCGGTCCACATAGCTGTATGAGGGCTTCTTTTTTGAGGGAAAATGGGAAGCAAATTCCAAGTATGTTGAAAAGACAAAAAGGTGCAATTCCATAACTGTTTTTTTTTATTTTTTTTTTATTTGCCATTTTCACTATATGGTAAAACTGACGTGGCAATATCTCCAGGTCAGTGCGAGCGCGCAGATACCAAACATGTTTAGTTTTTTTTTATTTAAGTGTTGAAAATTTGGGGGGAAATTTGTACAAAACAAAAATCTTGCTTTTGTCGCTATTTTCCGAGACCCGTAATGTTTTCATTTTTCGGGATAATGTGCTGGGGAAGGACTCGTGTTTTGTGCGCCGAGCTGAAATTTCTTTTATACCATTTTCGGGTAGATAGGATGTTTTGATCGCCTCTTATTGCAATGTTGCAGAGGCCAAAAAAAATCCCGTAATTCTGATGTTTTGATTTTTTTTTTCTGTTACGCCAATTACTCATCGGATTAATTTATTTTATGTTTTGATAGATCAGACTTTTGTGAAAGCAGCGATATCAAATGTGCGCCAAAATGGTGCGGTGGGCTGTACCTGCACATTAGCATCTGTCGCATTTCGATAGAAACTGCTGCGCAAGCGCCTCTGGCGACATTTTGTTCTAGTGTAAATATTTTTGGCCGCAGCAACAAGGGGCAGGCGGAGGCGCAGTAGCATCTATCAGTACGCAATAGATACTAATGCGCAGGTGCAGCCGATGGCGCCATTTTGGTAGTGATGTTTGCTGACAGGTTCCCTCTAATAGTTCTCTTAGAAGACTTGAAGCTGCGATGGTCTACTCGCTTGTGCCACGTTGCAAGGCTTCATCACTGCTGTGTATTGCAAAAATTGCGATCCCCTATGAACGCCAGCATGTAATCACGCCCATCCCCGCCCGCGCATGCTTAATCCCACTGACTTGTAATACGGCATTGATGGTGCGGTACCTGAATAAACTCGTGGTGATGCTGCTCCAGCGTTTCCAGCTGTAGAGAGATATAAGCTGCAAAAATAAAAAGTCATAAAATCTACGGGAAGAAATCTGCCACCCTATACGATAATTTGGCAGCCTTGTGGATCAGTGTGTGCGTGTATTGTGCACTTACCGGTGATGGCGCTCCCGCAGGGAATGTCGTCCACCGAGCTGTGACTGCTGATGTGGACGAGGAAACATTTCTCCTCCTCCCGTCCGTCCTGCTGGTAGTAAGTGGACTGGACACTGACGGTGAAGGAGCCGAACTCGGCCAAGGACGCGGAGACGGACTCCAAAGACTCTGGGAACAGGCAGAAGCGCAGCTCATCCAGCCCTGGAGAAATAGATATATACCATGAATCTCGGGGACATGTCGGGGGTTGTAGTCTGGTGACCGCTGGAGGGTCTGAGGCTGCACTCACCCACGCTGGACATGAACTCCACGGCCTCCGCGCTCGCACTCAGGGGCTTCGGAGGTTCGGAAATCTCTACCTTGGTTGTGCTGCTGCCGGATGCCATCATGTGCGAGACCTGAGAGATAATGACACCATAGGAGCATAGAAGGGTCTGCGGCCTCACGGCGGGTCATCTACACCCCCTTGGCAAACATTATGGAATCATTGGCCTTGGAGGATGTTCATTCAGTTGTTTTATTTTGTTGAAAAAAAGCAGATCACAGACATGGCACAAAACTGAAGTCATTTCAGATGGCAATTTTCTGGCTTTAAGAAACACTAAAAGAAATCAAGAACAAATAATGTGGTAGTCAGTAATGGTTATTTTTTTTAACTAAGCATAGGGAAAACTTATGGAATCACTCAATTCTGAGGGAAAAAATTATGGAATCACCCTGTAAATTTTCATTCCCAAAACTAACACCTGCATCAAATTAGATCTGCTCGTTAGTCTGCATCTAAAGGCTGGGTCTCACATAGCGATACACTAGCGATCCCGACAACGATCAGGATCGCTGGTGTATCGCTACATTATCGCTGCTGAGCTGTCAAACAGGCAGCTCAGGCAGCGATCAGCACAAGCGACACTGCGGGTAACATCGCTTAGTTACCCGCAGTGTACGTTGGATACCAGCGCCCTAATGCAGGGAGCTGGTAACCAAGGTACACATCGGGTTTCCAGGCGCTGCGCGGTGCCTGGAAACCCGCTGTGTACCTTGGTTACCAGCTCCCCGCTTCAGGGAGCTGGTATCCAAGGTACACAGCGGGTTTCTAGGCACATCCCCGCGCCTGGAAACCCGCTGTGTACCTTGGTTACAATCAGATCGCTGGTCTCCCGCCTGTCACACGCAGCGATGCGTGCCTGTCAGCGGGAGACCAGCGATCAAAAAAATGTCCTGACATTTCAGCGACGATCAGCGATACCCGGCAGGGGGGCTGATCGTCACTGAATGTCACACACAGCGATATCGCTGGTGAGCTCGCTGCTGCGTCACAAAACTAGTGACTCAGCAGCGATCTCGCTAGCGATATCGCTGTGTGAGACGGGGGCTTAAAAAGGAGTGATCACACCTTGGAGAGCTGTTGCACCAAGTGGACTGACATGAATCATGGCTCCAACATGAGAGATGTCAATTGAAACAAAGGAGAGGATTATCAAACTCTTAAAAGAGGGTAAATCATCACGCAATGTTGCAAAAAATGTTGGTTGTTCACAGTCAGCTGTGTCTAAAATCTGGACCAAATACAAACAACATGGGAAGGTTGTTAAAGGCAAACATACTGGTAGACCAAGGAAGACATCAAAGCGTCAAGATTGGAAACTTAAAGCAATATGTCTCTAAAACAGGAAATGCACAACAAAACAAATGATGAACGAATGGGTGGAAACTGGAATCAACGTCTGGTACCGAACTGTAAAGCCCCCGTCTCACACAGCGATCTTGCTAGCGAGATCGCTGCTGAGTCACTAGTTTTGTGACGCAGCAGCGATGTCCCCAGTGATATCGCTGTGTGTGACATTCAGCGATGATCAGCCCCCTGCTGGGTATCGCTGATCGTCGCTGAATGTCCTGGACATTTTTTTGATCGCTGGTCTCCCGCTGACAGGCACGCATCGCTGCGTGTGACAGGCGGGAGACCAGCGATCCGCTGGTAACCAAGGTACACAGCGGGTTTCCAGGCGCGGGGCTGTGCCTAGAAACCCGCTGTGTACCTTGGATACCAGCGCCCTGATGCAGGGAGCTGGTAACCAAGGTACACAGCGGGTTTCCAGGCACCGCCCAGCGCCTGGAAACCCGACGTGTACCTTGGTTACCAGCTCCCTGCATCAGGGCGCTGGTATCCAACGTACACTGCGGGTAACTAAGCGATGTTACCCGCAGTGTCGCTGTGCTGATCGCTGCCTGAGCTGCCTGTTTGGCAGCTCAGCAGCGATCATGTAGCAATACACCAGCGATCCTGACAAGTGCATATCGTTGTCGGGATCGCTGGTGTATCGCTATGTGAGACCCAGGCCTAAGAAACCGCCTAAAGGAAATGGGATTTACATACAGAAAAGCTACACGAAAGCCATCATTAACACCTAAACAGAAAAAAAACAAGGTTACAATGGGCTAAGGAAAAGCAGTCGTGGACTGTGGATGACTGGATGAAAGTCATATTCAGTGATGAATTGAGAATCTGCATTGGGCAAGGTGATGATGCTGGAACTTTTGTTTGGTGCCATTCCAATGAGATTTATAAAGATGACTGCCTGAAGAGAACATGTAAATTTCCACAGTCATTGATGTTATGGGGCTGCATGTCAGGTAAAGGCACTGGGGAGACGGCTGTCATTATATCTGCAATAAATGCACAAGTTTATGTTGATATTTTCTTACTTTTCTTATCCATCAATTGAAAGGATGTTTGGGGATGATGAAATCATTTTTCTAGATGATAATGCATCCTGCCATAGAGCAAAAACTGTGAAAACATTCCCTGAAAAAAGACACATAAGGTCAATGCAGGGCCGGCTCCAGGTTTTTATGGGCCCCGGGCGAAAGAGCCTCAGTGGGCCCCTTTAACACAGACCACGATTCATGATGCACAGATACGGCAGAGAAATATAGGTATAGTACAATGCCAAATACTTCACTTCTTCCATTACATGAGTGATATCTATTGTAAATTGTACAATAGCTCAAAAACCGCCAAATCCTCACAGCGCACAGAACAGACTGGACAGTACAGTCCTCCATACAATATTATGGGCACCACAGTCTCGCCCTCATCACCCATATAATACCCCATGCAGGATGTCACCCCCCATATAATGCTCCATACAGAATACTGGACCCAAAATAATGCTCCATACAGAATACTGGACCCAATATAATGCTCCATACAGAATACTGGACCCAATATAATGCTCCATACAGGATACTGGTCCCCATATAACGCTCCATACAGGATACTGGTCCCCATATAATGCTCCATACAAAATATGGAGCTCTCCTCTGCGCTGTACTGCGTTCTGCGCTGTTACGGCTCAAGAAAGGGCGCTGTGGAAAGACTCCCCATTATCATCATGATTTCCTCCTCATCATCATCATTGCCTCCTTATCATCATCATTGTCTCCCCATCATCATCATGGCCTCCCCATTATCATCAATGCCTGCCCATCATCATCATCTCCTCCCCATCATCATCAATGCCTGCCCATCATCATCATCTCCTCCCCATCATCAATGCCTGCCCATTATCATCATGGCCTCCCCATCATCATCATGGCCTCCCCATTATCATCAATGCCTGCCCATCATCATCATCTCCTCCCCATCATCATCAATGCCTGCCCATCATCATCATCTCCTCCCCATCATCAATGCCTGCCCATCATCATCATCTCCTCCCCATCATCAATGCCTGCCCATTATCATCATCTTCTCCCCATCATCATCAATGCCTCCCCATTATCAGCAATGCCTGCCCATCATCACACACAGACAGCACCACAGCACACAAGCACTCTCTCACATACATACACACACACATACACACACACACACAAAGCACCGCACTACATACACACAGAGACACACACAGAGACACACACACACACGTCTCACCTGTCCAGCGTCCGCGCTCTCTGCCACAGCCGGCCGCTGAATGATGACGTCATTCAGCGGCGCTGCTGTGAGAGGAAGCGCCGGCGCCCCCTGGAGCCCGGAGCTGCGGCAGCGGAGGCACGGGAGAGGTGAGTATTGTGCCAGCTGATGCCGGGGCCCTGAGCAAGCGGGGGGGGGGGCGCCCAGTGGCGGCGCTGACACCGCTCTCCTCCGCTAACGGGCGCGGGGGTGCCAGACGGCGAGTGGGCCCCCCAGCCTGCTCAGGGCCCCGGCACTTGCCCGGGTGTGCCGGGTGCTGACGCCGGCCCTGAGTCAATGTCATGGCCGGCTAATAGTCCGGATCTCAATCCAATTGAAAATCTTTGGTGGAAGTTGAAGAAAATGGTCCATGACAAGGCTCCAACCTGCAAAGCTGATCTGCAACAGCAATTAGAGGTAGTTGATGCCAGATTGATGAAGAGTCCTGTGTGACACTCACTAAGTCCATGCCTCAGAGACTGCAAGCTGCTGTAAAAGCCAGAGGTGGTGCAACAAAATACTAGCGATGTGTTGGACGGTTTTTTGTTTGTTTTTCATGATTCCATAATTTTTCCCTATGATTGGTTAAAAAAATAACCATTACTGACTACCACATTATTTGTTCTTGATTTCTTTTAGTGTTTGTTAAAGTCAGAAAGTTGCCATTTGAAATGACTTCAGTTTTGTGCCATGTCTGTGATCAAAATAAAACAACTGAATGAACATCCTCCAAGGCCGGTGATTCCAGAATTTGCCAGGGGTTGTACTAGATAAGTATGGTCTAGGGAGGTCCGGCTTCACATCTCTCCCTTCTTACAATATCTGGGGGTCTCATATAAAACGAGACATCACGAGCCCCCAGTAGTGCAGACCGCATCCGTCTCTTATCCGTCTCCTGCTGGAGGAGTAAGGGGTCCCCGGGATAATCTCTGCTGACACGAGAGGAGGAGACGCATGAGCCGTAGCTAGAAGCTGTGACTCACACGGCCGACGTCCTCGTACCAGTGCTCACCGCAGTCTTCACTCCTAGCACCCATCCCTATGACACTCTATGGGGCTGTGCACTTATCTGACTGTTCCTCAGACCAGGAGAAGATATTTCCAATTATGATCCAAGTGTTTGACCAAAATCAGTGATGCCCGTGTATGGGTGACAATCTGACGGCATCCGGATGTCATCTGACAAGATGGAGAAGGTGGAGACACTGAGAAAAACTCATCCCACGCTGATCAAAGTCTGCTCAGTCTAATCACACCGATTTGTCGGGTGAATGTATCTTAAGGCCACGTTCACACGTTCAGTATTTTACATCAGTATTTTACATCAGTATTTGTAACTCAAAATCAGGAGAGGAAAAGTCTAATAGAAACTCGTCACCACCGTGCGGACTGTGACCATTATGGGAAATTGTATAACATCCGGCCCCTCACTGGATCGGCCCCTATCACCTGTGAGTGATATTATTGAGAAACATAAGGAACTGCAGCAACTTGGCCATGAAGTAGAGACCCCGTAAACTTACAGAGCGGGGGGCCGAGTGCTGAGGAGCAGAGGGCAGAAAAGTCACCACCCCCGGGTTAGCCCCCCCTTAGTGAGAATTTGGGTAAAAAATGATTACATTCGTTAGATCTTTGTTAGATCCGGTTTGATCAACCAAAACTAACGTTAGATCACCCCTACAAAATGAGATATTTACGATCTTTTCCAGGGGGGGCTAACCAGTAGCTAGCCCCCCCTAATTTGAAATTTGCCGTTTTTTGGATGGATTCTGATAGATATTCGTTAGATCCGGTTTGATCAGCAAAAACTAACGTTAGATCTCCTTTCGTTCCCGAGATATTGGAGGTGTCAGGTGGGGGTTAGGTACAGGTTAACCCCCCCTAATTTGAAATTTGCCGTTTTTTGGATGGATTCTGATAGATATTTGTTAGATCCGGTTTGATCAGCAAAAATTAACGTTAGATCTCCTTTCGTTCCCGAGATATTGGGGTGTCAGGTGGGGGGTTAGGTACAGGTTAGCCCCCCTAATTTGAAATTTGCTGTTTTTTGGATGGATTCTGATAGATATTCGTTAGATCCGGTTTGATCAGCAAAAATTAACGTTAGATCTCCTTTAGTTCCAGAGATATTGGGGTGTCAGGTGGGGGTTAGGTACAGGTTAGCCCCCCCTAATTTGAAATTTGCCGTTTTTTTGGATGGATTCTGATAGATATTCGTTAGATCCGGTTTGATCAGCAAAAATTAACGTTAGATCTCCTTTTGTTCCAGAGATATTGGGGGTGTCAGGTGGGGGTTAGGTACGGGTTAGCCCCCCCTAATTTGAAATTTGCCGTTTTTTGGATGGATTCTGATAAATATTCGTTAGATCCAGTTTGATCAGCAAAAATTAACGTTAGATCTCCTTTAGTTCCAGAGATATTGGGGGTGTCAGGTGGGGGGTTAGGTACAGGTTAGCCCCCCCTAATTTGAAATTTGCCGTTTTTTGGATGGATTCTGATAAATATTCGTTAGATCCGGTTTGATCAGCAAAAATTAACGTTAGATCTCCTTTTGTTCCAGAGATATTGGGGTGTCAGGTGGGGGGTTAGGTACGGGTTAGCCCCCCCTAATTTGAAATTTGCCGTTTTTTTGGATGGATTCTGATAAATATTCGTTAGATCCGGTTTGATCAGCAAAAATTAACGTTAGATCTCCTTTTGTTCCAGAGATATTGGGGGTGTCAGGTGGGGGGTTAGGTACGGGTTAGCCCCCCCTAATTTGAAATTTGCCGTTTTTTGGATGGATTCTGATAAGTTATTCGTTAGATCCGTTTCAGCATCGGTCCTGAGGTGTAGATGGAGAAGAGGAGGGGTCCATTTGGGGGAGACCAACAGAGAGAGAGTGAAGTGAGGAGGTGGTGAGTGAGTGGGATAATTTGAAAGTTCGGTCAGTGACTCATTCTCGTCCCCCATGATGCCTACAGACCCGCCTCTTCGCAGCACACTGCCCCCTTCCTCGCCGCAACACATCGCCAATGAAGTCCGGATGCTGCCCACAACTGGCCCCCGCCGAAGTTGCCGCTGCTCAAACGGATCTAACAAATACAGTATCTATCAGAATCCATATAAAAACAGGCAAATTTCAAAGTACAGGGGCTTGTTTTTTGCGTAGCAAGTTGTATTTTTCCTTGGCACCACTTTGGAGTGCATATAATGTTTTGTATAACTTTTATTGTTTAGGAGAGGGAAAATAAAAAAAAAAATTAATTACGCTAATGTTTTTTGAGTTTTACTTTTAGTTAATTTCCCGTGTGGTAAAAATAATAGAATAACTTTATTCTCCGTGTCAGGTCGGACACACCGATACCAAATTCATGTAATTTTTTTTTTTTTACTACTTTTAAAAAGTAAAACGTTTTTTTTTTTTAAATAATGAGAGAGGATTTGGTCTCGCCGCATGCGCAGCTCCGTAGAGCTTTTATTTGTCTGACTACGGAGCTGTGGGATGCCTCCTTTTTTGCGGGAAGAGTTGTAGTTTTTATTCGGACCATTTTGGGGTATATCCGATTTTTTGTTAAATATCTATTTCTGTAAGGTATTACTTTTACTTGTGTTTTTCACTGTACTAATAAGTAATATTTTTTTTGATAATTAAATTGATTAAAAATGAGACCACATGAGGAGTTTTTGTTTAGTCTATGTACAGGCTTTTTTAACCCCTTGACGACCGTCCATTGACTTTTGCCGACGGGGCTAGCCGGGCCTTATTCCTCCGCCATAGAATTTTCACGTTGGGCAGGGAATGGCAGCCCCAGCTAGCCCCGTCGGCAATTGCGGGATCACAGCTGTCTACCGTCAGCTGGGATCCCAACCCCCAAAAATTAAATATTTTAATATTTATTCCACACGGTAAACGCCATAAAAAATAAAAAAGCCATAATTTCTATTTTTTTCACTGTTTGAGTCACAAAAAAAGGCATAAAACGCGATCAAAAAATCGGATATACCCCAAAATGGTCCGAATAAAAACTACAACTCTTCCCGCAAAAAAGGAGGCATCCCACAGCTCCGTAGTCAGACAAATAAAAGCTCTACAGGGCTGCGCATGCGGCGAGACCAAATCCTCTCTCATTATTTTAAAAAAAAGTGTTTTACTTTTTAAAAGTAGTAAAAAAAAAAAAATTACATAAATTTGGTATCGGTGTGTCCGACCTGACACGGAGAATAAAGTTATTCTATTATTTTTACCGCACGGGAAATTAACTAAAAATAAAACTCAAAAAACATTAGCGTAATTAATTTTTTTTAAAATTTTCCCTCTCCTAAACAATAAAAGTTATATGAAACATTATAGGCACTCCAAAGTGGTGCCTATCACAGTGAGGATTGCAAGAGAACTCACCAGTGCAATCTCCCGGAAGAAAGCTTCAGGCTAAGTGCACACGTCAGCAATTTTCGCGTTTTTTCCCGCAGCAAAAACGCGAAAAAAAACGCAAGCATTAAGCATCCTATTCATTTAAATGGATTCCGCAATTTTTGTGCACATGCAGCGTTTTTTTCCTCGAAAAAAACGCTTCGCGGAAACAAAAGCAACATGTTCATTAATTTTGCGCAATCTCCGCGCAATGTAAGCGGTTCATGTGCGGATGGTACCCAGGGTCCTGGGTACCATATCCCTGGTAAAATAATAATGAAAATAAAAAAATAATGATATTCTCACATTCCGGCGGCCCCCGCAGCCTTCCCGCCTCTCAGCGACGCTCCCGTTCCCAGTAATGCATCGCGGTCTCGCGTGATGCTACGTCATCTGAGGTCTGTCGCAATGCATCCTTGGGAACGCGATTGGCCGGGAGCGTCGCTCAGAGTCGGGAAGGCTGCGGGGGCCGCCGGAAGGTGAGAATATCACGATTTATTATTATTTTTATTATTTTTACATTAGATATTTTCACTATTGATGCGGCATAGGCGGCATCAATAGTAAAAAGTTGGTCACACGTGTCAAACACTATGTGTGACTCGTGTGACCAACCTGTCAATCAGTTTTCCAAGCAATGCTACAGATCGCTAGGAAAACGCTAGTTTCTGGCGGGAATACGCATACAAAAAAAATGCGTATTTCCCGCGGCAGAGAAGTGCGGGATTGCTGCGGAAATTTCCGCGGCAATTCCGCAACGTGTGAACTTAGGCTATGGTTCCACGGTCCGGAACCATAGCGCTTTTGACGGAGCGGAAATTCCGCTCCGTCTAAGCCCCGCCCCCTTTCTGACGCGCGATCTTTCCGGAGGTGTTCAGGACACCTCCGGAACACCTCCGGAAAGAGCGCAGGGCTACATAGCCCTGTGTTAATTATGTTGCGGCGACGCACCGTCGCCGCAATACGCGAGGACATGCTGCGGTCTGAAAAGACGCGCCGCATGTCCGTTTACGCAGGTTTGCCACCTGCGTATTGTTACGCATAGTGGAGACGGGATTTCTTGAAATCCCCTCCACTATGCTGTAACATCTGGACGCTGCGTGTTTGGCGCTGCGCCAGCGCACAGCGCCAAACACGCAGCGTTTCCTGACCGTGGAAACTCACCCTAAGCCTCAGGCTCCTAGGAACGCAGGGTGAGCAGGGCAGGAGAGAGATGGTTTCAGGGCCTGAATCACCTGACAGTTGAGGGGCGTGGCTTCAGCTGCAGGGAGCTAGAAGCTGAGGGAAAACTCCTAGAAAGGTAACTACGGGACAAAGTTACCCAGGGGCACAGACAGAGACGTAAATCTGAATAAGCCAAGGTCAAAGCACGAGAAGACAGTACAGTACCAAGGATGAGACAGAACGGATAGTTGGGGCCAGGCAGAGGTCAAAACCAAACAGACAGCGAAGGTACAGAAACAGAATCCAACAAGCAGTATCCAGAGAACAGACCGAGTCAAAACCAAAGTATCAGGCAAACCAGAACACAGCACAAACACACGCAGGGGTCAACACACTCTGCCAAGGGCGAAAGTATAACTGACGGGGATTGAAGCTTCTTAGGGCTATAAGGCTATGGTTCCACGGTCCGGAACCATAGCGCTTTGGACGGAGCGGAAATTCCGCTCCGTCTAAGCCCCGCCCCCTTTCTGACGCGCGATCTTTCCGGAGGTGTTCAGGACACCTCCGGAACACCTCCGGAAAGAGCGCAGGGCTACATAGCCCTGTGTTAATTCTGTTGCGGCGACGCACCGTCGCCGCAATACGCGAGGACATGCTGCGGTCTAAAAAGACGCGCCGCATGTCCGTTTACGCAGGTTTGCCACCTGCGTATTGTTACGCATAGTGGAGACGGGATTTCTTGAAATCCCCTCCACTATGCTGTAACATCTGGACGCTGCGTGTTTGGCGCTGCGCCAGCGCACAGCGCCAAACACGCAGCGTTTCCTGACCGTGGAAACTCACCCTAAGAAGCTCTCCCCAAACCAAAGAGAGGCCACAATAATAAACCCCAGGTGTGCAGGTAAGAGCTTGCACTGGGATCAAAACCTTAACCCTCAGCGTGCAGGTCAACCCTGCACTGGGATCATGACAGTGTCAAGGAAAAATACAACTTGCTACGCAAAAAACAAGCCCCCTGTACTTTGAAATTTGCCTGTTTTTATATGGATTCTGATAGATACTGTATTTGTTAGATCTGTTTGAGCAGCGGCAACTTCGGCGGGGGCCAGTTGTGGGCAGCATCCGGACTTCATTGGCGATGTGTTGCGGCGAGGAAGGGGGCAGTGTGCTGCGAAGAGGCGGGCCTGTAGGCATCATGGGGGACGAGAATGAGTCACTGACCGAACTTTCAAATTATCCCACTCACTCACCACCTCCTCACTTCACTCTCTCTCTGTTGGTCTCCCCCAAATGGACCCCTCCTCTTCTCCATCTACACCTCAGGACCGATGCTGAAACGGATCTAACGAATAACTTATCAGAATTCATCCAAAAAACGGCAAATTTCAAATTAGGGGGGGCTAACCCGTACCTAACCCCCCACCTGACACCCCCAATATCTCGGGAACGAAAGGAGATCTAATGTTAATTTTTGCTGATCAAACCAGATCTAACGAATATCTATCAGAATCCATCCAAAAAACTGCAAATTTCAAATTAGGGGGGCTAACCTGTACCTAACCCCCCACCTGACACCCCCAATATCTCGGGAACGAAAGGAGATCTAACGTTAATTTTTGCTGATCAAACCGGATCTAACAAATATCTATCAGAATCCATCCAAAAAACTGCAAATTTCAAATTAGGGGGGGCTAACCTGTACCTAACCCCCCACCTGACACCCCCAATATCTCGGGAACGAAAGGAGATCTAACGTTAATTTTTGCTGATCAAACCGGATCTAACAAATATCTATCAGAATCCATCCAAAAAACTGCAAATTTCAAATTAGGGGGGGCTAACCTGTACCTAACCCCCCACCTGACACCCCCAATATCTCGGGAACGAAAGGAGATCTAACGTTAATTTTTGCTGATCAAACCGGATCTAACGAATATCTATCAGAATCCATCCAAAAAACGGCAAATTTCAAATTAGGGGGGCTAACCTGTACCTAACCCCCCACCTGACACCCCAATATCTCGGGAACGAAAGGAGATCTAACGTTAATTTTTGCTGATCAAACCGGATCTAACAAATATCTATCAGAATCCATCCAAAAAACTGCAAATTTCAAATTAGGGGGGGCTAACCTGTACCTAACCCCCACCTGACACCCCCAATATCTCGGGAACGAAAGGAGATCTAAGTTAATTTTTGCTGATCAAACCGATCTAACGAATATCTATCAGAATCCATCCAAAAAACGGCAAATTTCAAATTAGGGGGGGTAACCTGTACCTAACCCCCCACCTGACACCCCCAATATCTCGGGAACGAAAGGAGATCTAACGTTAATTTTTGCTGATCAAACCGGATCTAACAAATATCTATCAGAATCCATCCAAAAAAACTGCAAATTTCAAATTAGGGGGCTAACCTGTACCTAACCCCCCACCTGACACCCCCAATATCTCGGGAACGAAAGGAGATCTAACGTTAATTTTTGCTGATCAAACCGGATCTAACAAATATCTATCAGAATCCATCCAAAAAACGGCAAATTTCAAATTAGGGGGGGCTTAACCTGTACCTAACCCCCCACCTGACACCCCCAATATCTCGGGAACGAAAGGAGATCTAAGTTAATTTTTGCTGATCAAACCGGATCTAACGAATATCTATCAGAATCCATCCAAAAAACTGCAAATTTCAAATTAGGGGGGCTAACCTGTACCTAACCCCCCACCTGACACCCCAATATCTCGGGAACGAAAGGAGATCTAACGTTAATTTTTGCTGATCAAACCGGATCTAACAATATCTATCAGAATCCATCCAAAAAAACGGCAAATTTCAAATTAGGGGGGTTAACCTGTACCTAACCCCCACCTGACACCCCCAATATCTCGGGAACGAAAGGAGATCTAACGTTAATTTTTGCTGATCAAACCGGATCTAACGAATATCTATCAGAATCCATCCAAAAACGCAAATTTCAAATTAGGGGGGCTAACCTGTACCTAACCCCCACCTGACACCCCAATATCTCGGGAACAAAAGGAGATCTAACGTTAATTTTTGCTGATCAAACCGGATCTAACGAATATCTATCAGAATCCATCCAAAAAACGGCAAATTTCAAATTAGGGGGGGTCTAACCTGTACCTAACCCCCCACCTGACACCCCCAATATCTCGGAACGAAAGGAGATGTAACGTTAATTTTTGCTGATCAAACCGGATCTAACAATATCTATCAGAATCCATCCAAAAAACTGCAAATTTCAAATTAGGGGGGCTAACCATACCTAACCCCCACCTGACACCCCCAATATCTCGGGAACGAAAGGAGATCTAATGTTAATTTTTGCTGATCAAACCGGATCTAACGAATATCTATCAGAATCCATCCAAAAAACTGCAAATTTCAAATTAGGGGGGCTAACCTGTACCTAACCCCCCACCTGACACCCCCAATATCTCAGGAACGAAAGGAGATTAATGTTAATTTTTGCTGATCAAACCGGATCTAACAATATCTATCAGAATCCATCCAAAAAACGCAAATTTCAAATTAGGGGGGTTAACCTTACCTAACCCCCACCTGACACCCCCAATATCTCGGGAACGAAAGGAGATCTAACGTTAATTTTTGCTGATCAAACCGGATCTAACGAATATCTATCAGAATCCATCCAAAAAACGCAAATTTCAAATTAGGGGGGCTAACCTGTACCTAACCCCCCACCTGACACCTCCAATATCTCGGGAACGAAAGGAGATCTAACGTTAATTTTTGCTGATCAAACCGGATCTAACGAATATCTATCAGAATCCATCCAAAAAATGGCAAATTTCAAATTAGGGGGGCTAACCCGTACCTAACCCCCCACCTGACACCCCCAATATCTCGGGAACGAAAGGAGATCTAACGTTAATTTTTGCTGATCAAACCGGATCTAACGAATATCTATCAGAATCCATCCAAAAAACGGCAAATTTCAAATTAGGGGGGCTAACCTGTACCTAACCCCCACCTGACACCCCAATATCTCGGGAACGAAAGTAGATCTAACGTTAATTTTTGCTGATCAAACCGGATCTAACGAATATCTATCAGAATCCATCCAAAAAACTGCAAATTTCAAATTAGGGGGGGCTAACCTGTACCTAACCCCCCACCTGACACCCCCAATATCTCGGGAACGAAAGGAATCTAACGTTAATTTTTGCTGATCAAACCGGATCTAACGAATATCTATCAGAATCCATCAAAAAAGGCAAATTTCAAATTAGGGGGGGCTAACCTGTACCTAACCCCCCACCTGACACCTCCAATATCTCGAGGAACGAAAGAGATCTAACGTTAATTTTTGCTGATCAAACCGGATCTAACGAATATCAATCAGAATCCATCCAAAAAACGCAAATTTCAAATTAGGGGGGGCTAACCTGTACCTAACCCCCACCTGACACCCCCAATATCTCAGGAACGAAAGGAGATCTAACGTTAATTTTTGCTGATCAAACCGGATCTAACAATATCTATCAGAATCCATCCAAAAAAGGCAAATTTCAAATTAGGGGGGCTAACCTTACCTAACCCCCCACCTGACACCCCCAATATCTCGGGAACGAAAGGAGATCTAAGTTAATTTTTGCTGATCAAACCGGATCTAACGAATATCAATCAGAATCCATCCAAAAAACAGCAAATTTCAAATTAGGGGGGGCTAACCTGTACCTAACCCCCACCTGACACCCCCAATATCTCGGAACGAAAGGAGATCTAACGTTAATTTTTGCTGATCAAACCGGATCTAACAAATATCTATCAGAATCCATCCAAAAACTGCAAATTTCAAATTAGGGGGTTAACCTTACCTAACCCCCCACCTGACACCCCCAATATCTCGGGAACGAAAGGAGATCTAACTGTTAATTTTGCTGATCAAACCGGATCTAACGAATATCTATCAGAATCCATCCAAAAAAGCAAATTTCAAATTAGGGGGGCTAACCTGTACCTAACCCCCCACCTGACACCCCAATATCTCGGGAACGAATGGAGATCTAACGTTAAATTTTTGCTGATCAAACCGGATCTAACGAATATCTATCAGAATCCATCCAAAAAATGGCAAATTTCAAATTAGGGGGGGTAACCCGTACCTAACCCCCCACCTGACACCCCCAATATCTCGGGAACGAAAGGAGATCTAACGTTAATTTTTGCTGATCAAACCGGATCTAACGAATATCTATCAGAATCCATCCAAAAAACGGCAAATTTCAAATTAGGGGGGCTAACCTGTACCTAACCCCCCACCTGACACCCCAATATCTCGGGAACGAATGGAGATCTAACGTTAATTTTTGCTGATCAAACCGGATCTAACGAATATCTATCAGAATCCATCCAAAAAATGCAAATTTCAAATTAGGGGGGCTAACCTGTACCTAACCCCCACCTGACATCCCAATATCTCGGAACGAAGGAGATCTAACGTTATTTTTGCTGATCAACGGATCTAACGAATATCTATCAGAATCATCAAAAAAATGGCAAATTTCAAATTAGGGGGGCTAACCGTACCTAACCCCCCACCTGACACCCCCAATATCTCGGGAACGAAAGGAGATCTAACGTTAATTTTTGCTGATCAAACCGGATCTAACGAATATCTATCAGAATCCATCAAAAAACGGCAAATTTCAAATTAGGGGGGCTAACCTGTACCTAACCCCCCACCTGACACCTCCAATATCTCGGAACGAAAGGAGATCTAACGTTAATTTTTGCTGATCAAACCGGATCTAACGAATATCTATCAGAATCCATCCAAAAAACTGCAAATTTCAAATTAGGGGGGGCTAACCTGTACCTAACCCCCCACCTGACACCCCAATATCTCGGGAACGAAAGGAGATCTAACGTTAATTTTTGCTGATCAAACCGGATCTAACGAATATCTATCAGAATCCATCCAAAAAATGCAAATTTCAAATTAGGGGGGGCTAACCCGTACCTAACCCCCCACCTGACACCCCAATATCTCGGGAACGAAAGGAGATCTAACGTTAATTTTTGCTGATCAAACCGGATCTAACGAATATCTATCAGAATCCATCAAAAAAACTGGCAAATTTCAAATTAGGGGGGGCTAACCTGTACCTAACCCCCCACCTGACACCTCCAATATCTCGGGAACGAAAGGAGATCTAACGTTAATTTTTGCTGATCAAACCGGATCTAACGAATATCTATCAGAATCCATCCAAAAAACGCAAATTTCAAATTAGGGGGGCTAACCTGTACCTAACCCCCCACCTGACACCTCCAATATCTCGGGAACGAATGGAGATCTAACGTTAATTTTTGCTGATCAAACCGGATCTAACGAATATCTATCAGAATCCATCCAAAAAATGGCAAATTTCAAATTAGGGGGGGCTAACCTGTACCTAACCCCCCACCTGACACCCCCAATATCTCGGGAACGAAAGGAGATCTAACGTTAATTTTTGCTGATCAAACCGGATCTAACGAATATCTATCAGAATCCATCCAAAAAAACGGCAAATTTCAAATTAGGGGGGCTAACCTGTACCTAACCCCCCACCTGACACCCCAATATCTCGGGAACGAAAGGAGATCTAACGTTAATTTTTGCTGATCAAACCGGATCTAACGAATATCTATCAGAATCCATCCAAAAAACGGCAAATTTCAAATTAGGGGGGCTAACCTGTACCTAACCCCCCACCTGACACCTCCAATATCTCGGGAACGAAAGGAGATCTAACGTTAATTTTTGCTGATCAAACCGGATCTAACGAATATCTATCAGAATCCATCCAAAAAACTGGCAAATTTCAAATTAGGGGGGGCTAACCGTACCTAACCCCCACCTGACACCCCCAATATCTCGGGAACGAAAGGAGATCTAACGTTATTTTTGCTGATCAAACCGGATCTAACGAATATCTATCAGAATCCATCCAAAAAACGGCAAATTTCAAATTAGGGGGGTAACTGTACCTAACCCCCACCTGACACCCCAATATCTGGGAACGAAGGAGATCTAACGTTAATTTTGCTGATCAAACGGATCTAACGAATATCTATCGAATCCATCCAAAAAACGGCAAATTTCAAATTAGGGGGGCTAACCTGTACCTAACCCCCCACCTGACACCTCCAATATCTCGGGAACGAAGGAGATCTAACGTTGATTTTTGCTGATCAAACGGATCTAACGATATCTATCAGAATCCATCCAAAAAAGCAATTTCAAATTAGGGGGGCTAACCTGTACTAACCCCCACCTGACACCCCAATATCTCAGGGAACGAAAGAGATCTAACGTTAATTTTTGCTGATCAAACCGGATTTAACAATATTATCAGAATCCATCAAAAAATGCAAATTTCAATTAGGGGGGCTAACCTGTACCTAACCCCCACCTGACACCCCAATATCTCGGGAACGAAAGGAGATCTAATGTTAATTTTTGCTGATCAAACCGGATCTAACGAATATCTATCAGAATCCATCCAAAAAATCGCAAATTTCAAATTAGGGGGGGCTAACCTGTACCTAACCCCCCACCTGACACCCCCAATATCTCGGGAACGAAAGGAGATCTAAGTTAATTTTTGCTGATCAAACCGGATCTAACGAATATCTATCAGAATCCATCCAAAAAACGGCAAATTTCAAATTAGGGGGGGTTAACCTGTACCTACCCCCCCTGACACCCACAATATCTCGGATTACGAAAGGTGATCTAACGTTAATTTTTGCTGATCAAACCGGATCTAACGAATATCTATCAGAATCCATCAAAAAAATGGCAAATTTCAAATTAGGGGGGGCTAACCTGTACCTAACCCCCCACCTGACACCTCCAATATCTCAGGAACGAAAGGAGATCTAACGTTAATTTTTGCTGATCAAACCGGATCTAACGAATATCTATCAGAATCCATCCAAAAAACGGCAAATTTCAAATTAGGGGGGCTAGCTACGGTATAGCCCCCCCTGGAAAAGATCGTAAATATCTCATTTTGTAGGGGTGATCTAACGTTAGTTTTGGTTGATCAAACCGGATCTAACAAAGATCTAACGAATGTAATCATTTTTTACCCAAATTCTCACTAAGGGGGGGCTAACCCGGGGGTGGTGAAAAGTCATCACCGCTCTGCTGACACCATAACTGTAGAGTCCAGACCTCCTCTGGTATAAACACTGCGCCATGCTGGGAGCTTCACGGCTGAGCAGCTGCATGCAGCCGTACATCACCAAGCACAATGCCAAGCGTCGGATGGAGTGGTGTAAAGACGCCATCACTGGACTCTGGAGGAGACGTGTTCTGTGTAGTGACGGATCGCTCTTCTCTATCTGCATCTGATGGAGGAGTCTGGGTTTGGTGATTCCAGGAGGACGTTACCCCCTGACCTGCATTGTGCCCCCTGTACAGATGGTGGAGGGGATAATGCTATGGGCTGCTATCAGGGGGCAGCCGCGGACCCTCAGCTCCAGTGATGGGAAATATTCATCTTCAGCAAAAGACATTGTGGACAATTGTAGCTTCAGCTTTGTGGGAACAGTTTGGGGAAGACCCTTATCTGCCCCCATGACTGTGCTCTGTGCACAAGCTCCATACAGACATGGAGAGTTACACGAGCGGTCGCACAGGGGGCAGATATTTCCTCCAGATATTGCACATAGCCGCAGCTTTACCGCTGCTGTTCCTGGTGTGTACATGCCTCACCTCCTGTACTCCGTCTGCTCTTGCACCGGCCGCAGGGCCTCCTGTACTCTGTCTGCTGGGGCCTCCTGTACTCCGTCTGCGTCCGCTCCTTGGCAACCAGAGCTGTTTCCATAACAACAAGCTCTGTGTCTGTCAGTCTCTGTGCAGCGCCGCCATCTTGTGGTGAGAGATAGAACTGCAATGAGTACATTCATTCTTTAACCCCCTCCTGCCCGGGGTTAGGCTTTTGCACAGAGATCGGTCATCTTGTCCTCACAATCCGTCACCAGATCGTGTGCAGGAAGTGAACGTCAAGGTCGTGGATATGAGGCTGGAATTAAGCAGCCTGTGCAAAGCCCATCAGACAGTCTGCAGAAAGAAGCGACGCGCTGCACGTATGTGCGGAAAATATACTCGACATTCAGTTGCGTTCTTTAACCCCGTTTTAGCTTCTGATCTTTCATTTCTTATTCACGATGAAGGCGGAAGATGGCAGCGAGAGCAGCCCCACAACAGCGCCATGCTCCTACCACCGCCATCACCCTGGCAACATCATCACCATAGCAACACCGTACTCCTAGCACCACCATCACCCTAGCAACATCATCACCATAGCAACACTGTGCTCCTACCACCACCATCACCCTGGCAACATCATCACCATAGAAACACCGTGCTCCTACCTCCGCCATCACCCTGGCAACATCATCACCATAGCAACACTGTGCTCCTACCACCACCATCACCCTAATAATGCTATCACACTATCGTCGCCCTACCACCTCCGTCATCCTAGCAACATAACAACCTTGCGACACTATCACACCATCATCACCATCACCCTAGCAACACCATTACTTTAGCAACCTCATCACCGGATGTCCCTTCCATCATCATCCCTCCACTATCATCTCACTGTCAATGCCATCACACTACCACTACGGTACCGTCCCCCCACCGCCATCTTTGACTGTTGTCATGAATGATAAAGCTGTGTATGTACAGTACAGAATGGCGTCTCCGTTTCACCCTGCGTCTGTGCGTAGCATTGGGGGTATGCGGGGCGCGGCCGGAGTGAATGAAAATCATCGCTGCTGCCCTGTGTTATTTCCAGCAAAGGCCGAAGTTTTTGAGACAATGGCAGCCGCCCTCCAACGCCCCGCCGCCCTCCTGCACCCCGCCGCCCTCCAACACCCCACCAACCTCAACGCCTCGCTGCCCTCCTGCACCCTGCCGCCCTCCAGCACCACATTGACCTCAACGCCCCACCGCCCTCCTGCACCCCGCCAACCTAACCGCCCCACCGCCCTCCTGCA
The DNA here is from genome assembly GCA_033576555.1 of Oophaga sylvatica. Classification (NCBI taxonomy): domain Eukaryota; kingdom Metazoa; phylum Chordata; class Amphibia; order Anura; family Dendrobatidae; genus Oophaga; species Oophaga sylvatica. The sequence goes on along the minus strand of JARQOD010000007.1, from coordinate 89,205,710 downwards.
CCCCGCTGCCCTCCAATGCTCCACCGACCTCAGCGCCTCGCTGCCCTCCTGCACCCTGCCGCCCTCCAGCGCCACACTGACCTCAACGCCCCGCCGCCCTCCTGCACCCCGCCGCCCTCCAATGCTCCACCGACCTCAGCGCCTCGCTGCCCTCCTGCACCCTGCCGCCCTCCAGCGCCACACTGACCTCAACGCCCCGCCGCCCTCCTGCACCCCGCCGCCCTCCAATGCTCCACCGACCTCAACGCCCCGCCGCCCTCCTGCACCCCGCCGCCCTCCAACACCCCGCCAACCTCAACGCCTCGCTGCCCTCCTGCACCCTGCCGCCCTCCAGCGCCACACTGACCTCAACGCCCCACCGCCCTCCTGCACCCCGCTGCCCTCCAATGCTTCACCGACCTCAGCGCCTCGCTGCCCTCCTGCACCCTGCCGCCCTCCAGCGCCACACTGACCTCAACGCCCCGCCGCCCTCCTGCACCCCGCCGCCCTCCAACACCCCACCAACCTCAGCGCCTCGCTGCCCTCCAGCGCCACACTGACCTCAACGCCTCACCACTCTCCTGCACCCCGCCACCCTCCAATGCTCCGCCGAACTCAGCGCCTCGCTGCCCTCCAGCGCCCTGATGACCTCAGCGCCTCGCCGCCCTACTGCACCTCGCCACCCTCCAGCACCACACTGACCTCAACGCCTCACCGCCCTCCTGCACCCCGCCGCCCTCCACTGCTCCGCCGAGCTCAGTGCCTTGCTGCCCTCCAGCGCCCTGATGACCTAAGCGCCTCGCCGCCCTCCTGCGCCCCACCACCCTCTTGCACCCCGCCATCCTCCAGCGCCTCGCCGCCCTCCTGCGTCCCGACGCCCTCCAACACCCGACTGACCTCAGCGCCTCGCCACCCTCCAGCACCCCGCCACCCTCCAACACCCCGTCGCCCTCAGCGCTTTGCCGCCCTCCAACGCCCTGCCACCCTCAGTGCCTCGCAGCCCTCCTGCGTCCCGCCTTCCTCCTGCACCCCGCCGCCCTCCAACGCCCCGTCGCCCTCAGCGCCTTGCCGCCCTCCAACGCCCTGTCGCCCCCAGCGCCTCGCCGCCCTCCAACGCTCCGCTGCCCTTAGCGCCCCCGCTGCCCTCCTGCACCCCGCCGCCCTCCTGCGTCCCGCCGACCTCAGGGCCTTGATGCACTCCTGCACCCCACCACCCTGAGCCCCTCACCAACCTCAGCACCTCGCCGCCCTCTGCGACCCTCCACGCCCATCCAGACCCCCGACGCCCTCCTGCGCCTCGCCGCCCTCCAGCCCATACTGCCTCCTCTCTGGGGAAATGTGATCGTTTAACCCCTTCTTCGGGGTGCTCCCACCAAATACAGCCCCTCTCACTGTCCTAGATATGCCAAAGCCTGAAATACCCCTCGTTTGGCCGCGCCGCAGACTCATCTGTGTATTTCTAGCCTTTTATCTTTATTTTGCTTCTTTATTTTTTTATACTTCAAAACACATTTTATATTTATTAATATTTATTAAGTAATTTATATTTATAAATGTAATAACGCTGGTCCCAGAACAATAGTTTGGGCTCTTTTGGGCATAAACGTATTTACAGAGATTTTTCTCCCCCATCTCACATAACCACAGTGTCATTTTTTATTAGTCCCCGGTCCCATGAGGGATCTTCACCAGCTGCACCGAGGAACATAAAGGTTGAAAGCGTCAGCACTGGGTTATTTTTTGCCATAAATCAAACACAAAAATAAGAAACTTTATTATATCTTATAAGGTTAAATATAACAGAAAATCCCTAGTGAGATAATGAACTTAATGGGATGAGGAGGCATAAACAGAAGTGATGTAAAATGCAATATTTTATTAGAAAATTGTTAAAAAAATATTTAAAATTAAACACAGGGTTTTTAAGAAAGAGGCGGCCGGGTGTTTCTATCAATATCCGGGGCTTTGGCAGCACAAATAAGACCAAATGGATGAGGTTTATACCAAGTGGATATCTAAGGTGACAATAAACCTCATCCATTTGGTCTTATTTGTGCTGCCAAAGCCCCGGATATTGATAGAAACACCCGGCCGCCTCTTTCTTAAAAACCCTGTGTTTAATTTTAAATATTTTTTTAACAATTTTCTAATAAAATATTGCATTTTACATCACTTCTGTTTATGCCTCCTCATCCCATTAAGTTAATTATCTTACTAGGGATTTTCTGTTACATTTATGCTGATAACGTTACATTAAAATTAGTTTGGACTTATGTGATTTAAAGTTTATATATCGTATAAGGGTAGTCCGCTTCTTTCTCCCCATGGGGTGATCACTATTCTCAATGCACAAGTAAAATCTGTCTTCAGTGACTGATAATCCCATTACTGAGATAGGAGATTACAGTTGTTGCTCAGAAAGTTCTATGGAGAAGTGTGTGGTTTCAGAAGAATTTGCAGCAGAATGTCTGTGTCTGCCTCTAACTCCTCCCTCTGTGTCTGCCTCTAACTCCTCCTTCTGTGCCTGCCTCTAACTCCTCCCTCTAACTCCTCCTTCTGTGCCTGCCACTAACTCCTCCCTCTAGCCCCTCCTTCTGTGCCGGCCTCTAACTCCTCCCTCTAGCTCCTCCCTCTAACTCCTCCCTCTGTGTGTGCCTCTAACTCAGGGGTGGGCAATTAATTTTGCCAGGGGCCGCATGAGAAATTGGGATGGTTTTAGAGGGCCAGACTAATATAATTAACTCCGTTCTACCCAATACTGTATATATACATATATATATATATATATATACTGTATACTGTATATATACATACCTGCCCATTATCATCATCTTCTCCCCATCATCATCAATGCCTCCCCATTATCAGCAATGCCTGCCCATCATCATCTTCTCCCCATCATCAATGCCTGCCCATTATCATCAATGCCTGCCCATTATCATCATCTTCTCCCCATCATCATCAATGCCTCCCCATTATCAGCAATGCCTGCCCATCATCATCTTCTCCCCATCATCAATGCCTGCCCATTATCATCAATACCTGCCCATTATCATCATCTTCTCCCCATCATCATCAATGCCTGCCCATCATCATCATCATCTTCTCCCCATCATCAATGCCTGCCCATTATCATCAATGCCTGCCCATTATCATCATCTTCTCCCCATCATCATCAATGCCTGCCCATCATCATCATCTTCTCCCCATCATCAATGCCTGCCCATTATCATCAATACCTGCCCATTATCATCATCTTCTCCCCATCATCATCAATGCCTCCCCATTATCAGCAATGCCTGCCCATCATCATCTTCTCCCCATCATCAATGCCTGCCCATCATCATCATCATCATCTTCTCCCCATCATCAATGCCTGCCCATTATCATCAATGCCTGCCCATTATCATCATCTTCTCCCATCATCATCAATGCCTCCCCATTATCAGCAATGCCTGCCCATCATCACACACAGACAGCACATAAGCACTCTCTTACATACACACACACACACACACACACACACACACACACACACACACACACACACACACAGCAGCACCGCACTACATAGACACAGACACACACAGAGACACGTCTTACCTGTCCAGCGTCCCCGCTCTCTGACACAGTCGGCCGCTGAATGATGACGTCATTCAGCGGCCGGCTGTGAGAGGAAGCGCCGGTGGAGCCCGGAGCTGCAGCAGCGGAGGCACGGGAGAGGTAAGTATTGTGCCAGCTGATGCCGGGGCCCTGAGACTGCCGGAGCGCCTCCGCGGGCCGGTCACGGACAGCCGGCGGGCCGGATGCGGCCCGCGGGCCGCCCCTTGCCCGGGTCTGCTCTAACTCCTCCAATTACTCCCTCTGTGCCTGCCTCTAACGCCTCACTCTGTGCCTGCCTCTAACTCCTCCCTCTGTGTCTGCCTCTAACTCCTCCCTCTATCTCCTCCCTCTGTGTCTGCCTCTAACTCCTCCCTCTGTGCCTGCCCCTAACTCCTCCCTCTGTGTCTGCCTCTAACTCCTCCCTCTAAGTCTGCCCCTAACTCCTCCCTCTGTGCCTCCCTCTAACTCCTCCCTATGTCTCCCTCTAACTCCTCCCTCTGTGTCTGCCTCTAACTCCTCCCTCTGTGCCTGCCCCTAACTCCTCCCTCTGTGTCTGCCTCTAACTCCTCCCTCTGTGTCTGCCTCTAACTCCTCCCTCTAGCTCCTCCCTCTGTGCCTGCCTCTAGTTCCTCCTTCTGTGTTGATTTCTAGCTCCTCCCTCTGTGGCTACATGTAACTCCTCCCTCTCTTTATGTATCTGTCTCTAACTCCTCCCTCCACATCTGTGTCTGCCTCTAGCTCCTCCCCTTCATAGAATCTTATGAGCACCAATGGTCACCTCCTATTTCAGTAATGGAAAAGTCTATATTCCGTGAAGACAGATTTTAGCCATGAATTGAGAGTTTTTAGAAGGGATGATCAGTGCAGGAGGAGAAAGATGTGGGTTTGTCTTACAAGATATATTACAGTTGCTTATTTTAATGTCTATTAATGATTTATGAAATTAAAATGACAGTCACTCTTTGAATGAGCAGGATCAGTGCAGACAGACTTTGCTAATGGTGCAGCTCCTAAGCCTGTGCAGTCACTGCGCTGTGCACATGTAAGGCGACACACACGTCTCATATGTAATGTATGTGTGTTATATATATGTGTGTGTGAGTCGCCATACATGTACAATACATATATACACACATCTACAGATGAGATTTCAGCGAGTCCCTGGGACGTGGAGCAGTCACGGTCTTGTTATCTTCGCCTTCCCATGCGCGGTCGTCCTTTTTCCTCACCGATCCGCATCCCAGTAATGAAATCTTCCGTCCTTTGTCTTCAGATTCTCCCAGATCAGATAATTTACAGACATTTTTATTTTCTCATCAATATTATTGTCGATCAATGAACTGCAAGTTGATTGGTTTGTTTGACACGAGGACAACACGATTTTTGGCTCGCACTTCCCCCAGGTCGGGGTCGGGCCGCACCTGGAATTTCTTTATTAACTATAGAGGGGAAGAAAACAACCATGAAAATGCGCATATCATCTGTGTGGTGCATAAACATGGCTGTCCTTTTCCAGAAATAGCGCCACACCTGTCCAAAGGTTGTGTGTGGTAGTGCAGCCCAGCTTACGAGTGAGCAGCGACACCTCACACAACCTGGGCGCTGATTTTGGAAGAAAGCAGCCATGTTTAAGTAATCGGAAACAACAACCTTTAGAAGGGTTGTCTATAAATGCCCCTCGGGGCCACGGCAGGCTGTCGGCGCTCGGCCCCCTTCAAATCCACTTAGGTTAAATTTCCACAATTAATTTTTGGAGAGTTTTTCATTTTTTGATGCTGCGAATTTTTGCTGTGTAACAAAACAGTTCTGGGAAAAATGATGGGATTGATAGAAGTGTAATGTATGTGGTACAGTTCATATAGCGTCTTGTGCTTGGGTGCGATGAAAATACTTGAGACACAGGTTGATAAAGAAAGTCTTGTATTGCTTCATACAAATTGGCAAAAATAAACACACAGGTTGCAAACACAGAAGCAGGAGACACAGCAGGCCAGAGTAATCTAAGCTCAGCAATAACTCTCCACAACAGATTCAGATCTTCTTCTCTGTTACCGCAAGTCCATGCAAACGTGAGGCTCTCAAGAGCAGAGTTCAGAGTCCACAAGTGCTTCAGAGTTCCTCAGTAGGAATAGCTGGAGTACAAGGTCCAAGGCTTACAGGAGTCAAGTCACAGGTTCACTGCAGGCTAGATTCTGAAGCACTGATTGCTCAGCTGTGGCTGCTTAAGAAGCAAAGGAGAGAATCAGGGCGGGAACATGCAAGCTGGAAAACTCCATTTTGACTGAGGGCAAGATAGCTGCAGCAAATCAGAAAGCAAAATGGCCGACGAACAAACTGAGTTTCAGAAACAGATACACAGAACCTTACATTACTCCCCCCTTAGGGACAACCTCCGGATGACCTCAGACCAGGCTTGTGTGGGTACCTCTGATGAAACTGACGGAGCAAGCGAGGAGCATTAACGTTATTGACCGGTTCCCATGAGTTGTCCTCCACTGGGTAGCCCTGCCATTTAATCAGATATTGTAACTGATTTCTATACAACCTGGAATCTAAAATCCTTTCCACCACAAATTCTTCCTGACCATCGACTAGCACTGGGTCAGGGCAAGGAGAAGAACGTCCAGGAAACGTATTGGGTGTCGCAGCCTTTAGTAGGGATACATGAAAGACAGGGTGGATTCTCATAGTTCTGGGCAATTGAAGACGACAAGCAACGGCACTTATAATCTTACTGATTTTATAGGGTCCAATGTACTTATGTCCCAACTTAGACGATGGAATCCTTAACTTAAGATTTCTGGTTGACAGCCAGACCAGGTCTCCTACCTTGAAAGCTGGTGCAGGTTTACGAAATTTATCTGCTGCCTTCTTGTACCTTTCCTGAGCCGATTCCAGATTCTCCTTTAGAAGATCCATATTCTTCTGTAAAGTCGTGACTCTTTCAGCCACTGCTGGCAAAGGCGTCTCTATGGGAAATCGTGGTAGAATGTTAGGATGATAACCTAGATTAGAGTAAAAAGGAGACTGTTTAGTGGAGGCACTCTGAGAGTTGTTGTAAGAGAACTCAGCCAATGGAAGTAGATCCACCCAATCATCCTGTAGGTGGCAGATAAAGCAGCGGAGATACTGCTCCAGGGTTTGATTAGTTCGTTCGGTTTGTCCATTAGTCTGGGGATGAAAAGCAGAAGAAAGGTTTACTTTAATGTCCAATGCTGCACAGAAATTTTGCCAAAACCTAGAAGTGAATTGCACCCCTCGATCCGAAATAACCTCATCCGGTACTCCATGTAAACGAAACACATCTTTAATCATCAAATCTGATGTCTGTTTTGCAGTGGGTAAGCCGACACAAGGGATAAAATGAGCTGCCTTTGTTAAACGGTCAACCACCACTAGAATAGTGTTCTTCCCTTGAGAGGTTGGTAATTCCACAATGAAGTCCATAGAAATGGATCCCCACGGGCGGGACGGGGTGGGAAGAGGCTGTAACAGACCAGTTGGTGAAGAGCGAGGTGTTTTGCATCTTGCACAAACCTCACACGAAGTGACATAGTCCAAAACATCCTTCCTACAAGTGGGCCACCAAAAGAAACGAGAAAGAAATTCCTGTGTCTTTAGAATTCCTCTATGCCCGGCTATTTTGGAATCGTGAATGAGTTGCAATACTCTCAATCTGACTGTTTCAGGTATATACAGACGTTGTCCCAGAATCCACACACCATTCTTAAAGACAAGACTTACGTCCCTTGGGGTTGAGCCAAAAAAAAATCCGCATGGTATGCTTCCTTGATGTCTTTAATTAGGTCTTGATGATGAATCACTCCTAGGAATCTAGAGTCAGGAAGAATAGTCTTAGGAGGAGTAATTGGACGTGTCTCTGCTGAGTAAATCCTAGAGAGTGCATCAGCCTTTCCATTGCGCGATCCTGGTCTATAAGAAATAATAAAATTAAATTGGTTTTAAGAAAAGATTCCAGCGAGCCTGGCGAGGAGTCAGGCACTTAGCCGACCTGATAAACTCAAGATTACGATGGTCTGTCAGAACGACTATTTGCTGTGCAGCTCCTTGAAGAAGGTGTCTCCATTCTTTGAAGGCGGCAATAATGGCCAACAACTCTCTATTGCCCACATCGTAGTTCTTCTCAGCCGAAGACAACTGCTGGGAAAAGAAGGCACAGGGATGCAAGACATTCTTCTCACCTGTTCTCTGAGAGAGTATAGCTCCCACGGCACAGTCTGAAGCATCCACCTCTATTATGAAGGCAAGCTCTGGGTTGGGATGTACTAGGATAGGTGCAGTGGTAAATTTATCTTTTAGACGGGAAAATGCTTCCTGGGCTTGGGGAGTCCAGGAGAACTTAGACTCTTTCCGGGTAAGTTGGGTGATAGGTGACACTACCTCAGAGAAATTTCTAATGAAACGTCTATAGAAGTTTGCAAACCCGATGAAGCGCTGTACCTCCTTCACATTTCTAGGACTTGGCCAATCATTGATGGCTTGGGTTTTACTTCCATCCATACTAATTCCTTGTGTAGACAGTACATACCCCAGAAATTGAATTTCGGTCTTATGGAATTCACACTTTTCAAGCTTGATGTAAAGATGATTTTGTCTTAGACGTTCCAAGACCATTCTCACATGTCCATGATGTTCCTCTGTGGAGTTAGAAAAAATTAAAATATCATCCAAATAAATTACCACGAATGTATCTAGGAGATCCCTGAAGATGTCATTCACCAAGTGTTGGAAAGTGGCTGGGGCGGTACTCAGACCAAAAGGCATAACCAGATATTCAAAGTGTCCATAGCGTGACCTGAATGCAGTCTTCCATTCATCCCCAGGTCTAATACGGACTAAGTTATAGGCCCCACGAAGATCTAGTTTAGAAAAAATTTTGGCATGTCGCACTCTCTCCAATAACTCAGGGATTAAAGGCAATGGATAACGGTTTCTAATAGTAACCTTATTGAGTTCCCTATAGTCTACGCATGGTCTCAGGGATCCATCTTTCTTCTTTACAAAGAATATGGGTGCCCCTGCAGGAGATGAAGAGGGGCGTATGAAGCCCTTGGCTAGATTTTCGTCTATGTACTCTTTTAAAGCCTTCAGCTCGGGCCCCGCCAGGGGTAGATCTTACCAAAAGGTATCTCTGCTCCAGGCAATAATTCAATTGGACAATCATATGGACGGTGAGGAGGAAGCTGGTCAGCGTTCTTCTTGTCACATAAATCCACATAGTCCTGGTATACAGCTGGTAGTTCAGGGACTGACATGGTTCCTTTAGAACAGAGCAAGCTGAAATTTTTGGACTCATCTGTTTCTCTGGAAAGTGTAATTCCTTGGTCTCCCAGTTAATGGTAGGATTCTGAGCCTGCAGCCATGGTAGCCCTAGAATAATGGGAAAGTGAGGAGAAGAGATAAGCATAAAGGACAGTTTCTCTTGATGATCTTTACCCATAAGAACCTTTAAAGGCTCTGTTTCCTGATCCACTGGTCCAGAGGTCAGCAGGGAGCCATCCACAGTTTCCATCTGTACTGGAGTAGCCTTCTTCACTGAACGTATTCCCTGTTTCAGAGCAAAGGAGACATCCATAAAATTTCCACTTGCACCTGAGTCGATCATAGCAGAGCTAGACACCCAGGCTGAGTCAACCCAGAGTTTGATGGAAAGAAAACAGTGAGAATTGTTTTTCTTACAACTCAGCTGGGACACCGCTGAGGAAACTTGAAAGATGGCAGCATTTACACAGTCAACGTCCTCAGAGGTAACGGAGTTTAAGTCCGAGAAATCAAGATCTGTTGCTGCAGCTCTCTCTGGAGCCTGAGGCTCGGACCTGACAGATCCCCTCTCGCAACACTCACAATGAATGAGTGCTGCAGTAGTCTTGCGAGAACGGCTGGGACAGTTAATAATAAAGTGCCCTGACTTACCACAATAAAAACATAGATTCTCCTTAAAACGATGTTCCTTGCGTGCATCACTAACCCGTCGTTGTAAAGAGTCTACCTGCATGGGTTCAGGTTCAGGTTCCCGTGTAATCCTACTCAAAGGTTCCTTAGCTGGAGAGGAAGGTAGGAAAAGGTTAGTGCGATTGCTTTCGAACCATCTCTCTTGCCTGCGTTCAGTCAACGAGTATCAATACGGATGCAGTAGTTAATAAAGTCACCTAACGCAGTGGGAGGGTCGGCACGAGCAAGTTCATCCTTAATCAGTGGAGATAACCCCTTTCGAAAAATAGATTTTTTGGCGGAACTGTCCCAGGTGGTATCAAGGGCCCATCTCCTGAAATCCAAGCATATTCAGCTACCGAGTGCTTACCTTGGCGCAAAGCTAACATGGCTGCTTCAGCTGTTGCACCTCGATTGGGGTCATCAAACACCTGCCCCATGGCTGAAATAAAATCATCAAGGTGATTCAAACAATCATCCTCAGTCTCAATCAGAGGGTTTGCCCACATCAAAGCCTTGTTGGTAAGCAACATAATTATAGTAAGCACCTTAGATCGTTCAGTAGGAAATTGTGAAGCATGTGCAGAAAAAAAAAGATTGCATTGATTAACAAATCCCCTGAATTTTTCACGTTCACCACCAAAACGAAAAGGGGGCAACTTGGGAATCCCAGAACTCGGGGCCACGGCAGGAGCCTGGACTCGCCCCTCCAGAACCTCAATCCTGGCTCGCAAATCCTGGGTAGTCTGTCCAACCACTTGCAAATTGTGATTATTTAGGTCCTGAAGATTTGTAAAACGGGTCTTTATATTCTGCAAATCTGCAAGGATATTATCAGTCACTCCGCAAAGTTCCTTTATGCGGGCCTCCATTTTCCAGATCTTTTAAGACAGGATACTGGAAGAAGAGGAGAGAAAAAAAAAACAATAGTGTTCACCTGTGGCAACACTGAAGAAAGAAAAAACTTTAAGGCTATGGTTCCACGGTCCGGAACCATAGCGCTTTTGACGGAGCGGAAATTCCGCTCCGTCTAAGCCCCGCCCCCTTTCTGACGCGCGCTCTTTCCGGAGGTGTTCAGGACACCTCCGGAACACCTCCGGAAAGAGCGCAGGGCTACATAGCCCTGTGTTAATTATGTTGCGGCGACGCACCGTCGCCGCAATACGCGAGGACATGCTGCGGTCTAAAAAGACGCGCCGCATGTCCGTTTACGCAGGTTTGCCACCTGCGTATTGTTACGCATAGTGGAGACGGGATTTCTTGAAATCCCCTCCACTATGCTGTAACATCTGGACGCTGCGTGTTTGGCGCTGCGCCAGCGCACAGCGCCAAACACGCAGCGTTTCCTGACCGTGGAAACTCACCCTAAGGGAACTGCTCACCTGGAATGGTTGTGAGAAGTAACAACCACTATCATCACAGAAAGCTTTCAACCAGACATCTGATATCCAGAGTTTCAGCAGACAAAAAGAGAAGAGAAAAAAAAAAAAAACAATAGTGTTTACCTGTGATAACACTGCAGAAAAAAAAACTTAAGGGAATTGCTCACCTGGAATGGTTGTGAGAAGTCACAACCACTGTCATCACAGAAAGTACAACCGGACATCCGATATCCACAGTACAGCAGACACAGCCTTTCCAGACCCAGCAGACACTAACGTTTGGCTTCAGAATCTTGTAATGTATGTGGTACAGTTCATATAGCGTCTTGTGCTTGGGTGCGATGAAAATACTTGAGACACAGGTTGATAAAGAAAGTCTTGTATTGCTTCATACAAATTGGCAAAAATAAACACACAGGTTGCAAACACAGAAGCAGGAGACACAGCAGGCCAGAGTAATCTAAGCTCAGCAATAACTCTCCACAACAGATTTAGATCTTCTTCTCTGTTACCGCAAGTCCATGCAAACGTGAGGCTCTCAAGAGCAGAGTTCAGAGTCCACAAGTGCTTCAGAGTTCCTCAGTAGGAATGGCTGGAGTACAAGGTCCAAGGCTTCAGGAGTCAGAACACAGGTTCACTGCAGGCTAGATTCTGAAGCACTGATTGCTCAGCTGTGGCTGTTTAAGAAGCAAACGGAGAGAATCAGGGCGGGAACATGCAAGCTGGAAAACTCCATTTTGACTGAGGGCAAGATAGCTGCAGCAAAACAGAAAGCAAAATGGCCGACGAACAAACTGAGTTTCAGAAACAGATACACAGAACCTTACAAGAAGTCTCCTGCAGAATGTGCTTTTTTTTTTTTTGCATAAAATGACCTGAGGTGTGGGTTTAAAATCTGCAACATGTCACTTTCCCTTGCGGGTACGCTGGGATTTATGTGCAGATTTTCCCCATAGACTTAAACCAGATGCAGAAAATCCACAGGTAAAAGAGAACCGCACATGCAGAAACACAGTAAGGCCGGTGTCAAACGTCAGTGACTCCGGTACGTGTAGTGACAGTTTCCTCATGTACCGGAGACACTGACACACGTAGACACATTAAAATGAATGTGTCTCTGCACATGTCAGTGTTCGTGGGAGCGAACGGACTGCAAAACATGCTGTACACGGCACACGGAGAACTGTTCACACAGTCCTCCATTCGCACACACGGCCGCTGGGGAAGAAGCGCTACTGTAAGCCGCTGTTCCCCTGCCTGTGGTGCTGAAGTCAGCTGTCATTATTCTCTCCTGCTCTGCCGGTAACAGCGAGCAGGGAGAATGAATGAAAAACCCAACGTGGGGTCCCCCTTAGTTTTTGAACCAACCCGGCAAAACTATACAGGTGGGGGCTGCTATTCTCAGGCTGGTAAGGGACCATGAATGTGGGCTCCCCCAGCCTAAAAACAGCAGCCTATTCTGGAGCTTTGTCGGTTTCTTCCCACTTGCCCTGTAGCGGTGGCAAGTCGGGTTAATAAAGGGTTAATGTCACCTTTCTATTGTAAGGTGAAATTAGGCCAGGCTTAGTAATGAAGAGGTGTCAATAAGACACCTTCATTACTAATCCTATAGTAAGTAAAGGGTTAAATAAGCACAGACACATACAGAATAAAGTCTTTTAATGAAATACATCACACAGGTTTTCCATCTTTATTACACTGCTATTCCGCAAAGCCCTCAATCTCCTAGAAAAAAACAAAAAAAACAACAATATCCCATACCTCTCCGACGTACAGTCAAGTCCCACGGCGCAATCCATCTGGGGGTTAATCAGTTTACAGCCGGAGCGCTGCTAATGCGACCGCTCCAACTGTAAACTACTGGGAATGAATGGGAGCAGCGCGCACAAGCTCAGTGACAAGCGGTGACGTGGGAAAATGACGATGCTGAGGTTCCAGGAGTTCAGCTGTCAGCGAGCACAGGCTCAGTGACGTCACCGCTTGTCACTGAGCCTGTGCGCGCTGCTCCCATTCATTCCCCAGTAGTTTACAGTCGGAGCGGCTGCATTAGCATTGTCTGCACTGGATACAATTAGATACGATCAGGAGCCCAGAATGACATGTTTAAGGCCGGTTTCACATTTGCGGTTTAGTCCGCTGCGTTTGATGCGCATACGTCTTGCGTACCTATTTTTAACATTATTTAACATCTTTAACAGGGACATGCGTTTCTATGCGTTCGGGTGCGTTTGCGTACGGTTGTGTCTTTTCGCGGTACGCGGCGGGGCGCGCCGAACGCATCTTGCTGCATTTTTTGCGGCGTCAAATATCCACAGTCATCCGACTGCAGATGACTGCGGATCATGTGCGTATAAAAAAGCATTACTGGCTATGTAAACGCAAGCGTATGCAGAATTAACATAAGACACGCCCATTGGGCGTGGCTTGTGTAAATTCAAAAAATTCGCCGGGAAAATAGCACTTGCCTATCGTCTGCGACCGCAAACGCATGCATGTGTTTGCATACGTTTTTGCATGCGTTTGCAGTTTGCGGACGATACTTAACCGCAAATGTGAACCTAGCCTAAGGCGACGTTCACACGATGAGCTTTCGGTACGTTTTTGATGTTACAGATGTTCTGCACCCATTAAGTAAGATAGGTTACTTGCATTTTTTCAAAAAAATATGCAGCATAAAAAACTCACCAATAACTCATCGTGGGAACGAAGCCTAAAGATCTAGTGCCTCTGAATGAAAATAGGAGCTCATTCACTGACTGAAGGTATTGAAGAAAACAAGTAAAATAATTTATCAAAATATCTGTAGTTTCTAAGATCTCACCTGAGAAAGTGCCAGGTGCATTTCCAGCTCAGCCACCCGACGGCCTAAACATCCTCTCACCCCAAAACCAAAGGGTATGGAGCTGAAGGGGTGATGCTTTATCCCCTCGCTCCGCAGCCACCTCTGGGGAAGAAATCTGTCCGGTTCAGGAAAGCTGGCCTCGTCTCTGGAGAGCACATAGTGACACAGGATGAACTGAGTCTGCAATGGAGAAGGACATGCGTGTCTCTAGCGCTGGCCGCCGCTCATCGGGGGTATCACCTGTTTCTTTTTTTAATTTTGATGGTGATTTTTCCAAAACTCACATTTTGCGGGATTATATAGTCATCTAGAACTATTTCCTTGTCCAATGTAATTCTGCCGTTCTCCGGAACCACAGGATACAACCTGCATTTAAAAATAAATAAATAATAATATATTCATATTTTTTTGATGGGCCAGGTTTAACCCCTTCACGATCAGGCCATTTTTAATTTTAACACTCCTGGTTTTTTTTTCTCCCCTTCTTCCGATAACCATAACTTTTTTATTTTTACATCTACAAAGCCTCAGAAGGTTTTTTTTTTTGCAGTACAAGTAGTAGTTTTGAATGACACCATTCACTTTCCATATAATGTGCTGAAAGACAGTGAAATGTACTGAAATGGTTAAAAAAAAAAATAAATAAAAAAAAAACCACAATTCCACCATTGTTTATGCTGTTTCATTTTATGGAGCTCATTGTGAGATAAATCTTCTTCTTGGGCAGATTTTTGGTTTAAAATTTTTGAATTTTCGTTGTTAACAACTTGTAAACAAAAAAGTTTGTTTCTGTCGCCATTTTCCGAGACCCGTAACTTTCTTATTTTTCCGTCGATGGAGCAGTAAGAGGACTTGTTTTTTGCGCGGCGAGCAGATGTTTTTATTGATACTATTTTGGGGCATATATGACACTTCGTTAATTTTTTAGTGCATTTTTAGCGATGGCCATACGGGTTAAATTATTTTGATAGACCTGACTTTTACGGACGCAGCGATACTGAATATGTTTTCTTCAATCTCTAATATTTGAATGGGGAAAAGACGGATGAATGAACTTTTATATTTTTTCTTAAATTTTTGGAAATATTTCTTTAATTTGATCTGACTTTTACTTTTTAGTTCTCCGAGGGTGATCGTTTCATTGCTTGTTCTATACGCTGTAATTCTTTAGTATTTCTATACATAGCACAAATAACCATCTGCTTCTATTAGAGGCATGTGCTATCTGTATGAAACAGTCGGCCCCTGCCCTATATAATGCCTATGACATCCATGTATATCACGGAGAAGGAAAAGGTTAAAGGTGCTGTCCAGGCTCGGACTTCTCGTCTCGTATTCCAGACGGACTCTACAGTCATGGCCAAAAGTTTTGAGAATGACACAAATATTATATTTTCACATGATCTGCTGCCCTCTGGTTTTTATGTGTGTTTGACAGATGTTTTTATCACAGACAGAAATATAATAATTGCAAACATATGAGTAACAAAAGCTTATATTGACAGTTAGAATGAGTTAATGCAGCAAGTCAATATTTGCAGTGTTGACCCTTCTTCTTCAGGACCTCTGCAATTCTCCCTGGCATGCTCTCAATCAACTTCTGGACCAAATCCTGACTGATAGCAGTCCATTCTTGCACAATCAATGCTTTCATTTTGTCAGAATTTTTAGGTTTTTGTTTGTCCACCCGTCTCTTGATGATTGACCACAAGTTCTCAATGGGATTAAGATCTGGGGAGTTTCCAGGCCATGGACCCAAAATCTCTATGTTTTGTTCCCTGAGCCATTTAGTTATCACCTTTGCTTTATGGCAAGGTGCTCCATCATGCTGGAAAAGGCATTGTTGATCGCCAAACTGCTCTTGGAGGGTTGGGAGAAGTTGCTCTTGGTGGACATTCTGGTACCATTCTTTATTCATGGCTGTGTTTTTAGGCAAGACTGTGAGAGAGCCGATTCCCTTGGCTGAGAAGCAACCCCACACATGAATGGTTTCAGGATGCTTAACAGTTGGCATGAGACAAGACTGGTGGTAGCGCTCACCTTGTCTTCTCCGAATGAGGCGTTTTCCTGATGTCCCAAACAATCGAAAAGGGGATTCATCAGAGAAAATAACTTTACCCCAGTCCTCAGCAGTCCACTGCCTGTACCTTTTGTAGAATATCAGTCTGTCCATGATGTTTTTTCTGGAGAGAAGTGGCTTCTTTGCTGCCCTCCTTGAGACCAGGCCTTGCTCCAAGAGTCTCCGCCTCACAGTGCGTGCAGATGCACTCACACCTGCCTGCTGCCATTCCTGAGCAAGCTCTGCACTGCTGGTAGCCCGATCCCGCAGCTGAAACACTTTTAAGAGACGGTCCTGGCGCTTGCTGGTCTTTCTTGGGCGCCCTGGAGCCTTTTTGGCAACAATGGAACCTCTCTCCTTGAAGTCTTGATGATGCGATAGATTGTTGACTGAGGTGCAATCTTTCTAGCTGCGATACTCTTCCCTGTTAGGCCATTTTTGTGCATTGCAATGATGACTGCACGTGTTTCTTTAGAGATAACCATGGTTAACAGAAGAGAAACAATGATGCCAAGCACCAGCCTCCTTTTAAGTGTCCAGTGGTGTCATTCTTACTTAATCATGACAGATTGATCTCCAGCCATGTCCTCATCAACACCCACACCTGTGTTAATGGAGCAATCACTGAAAAGAGGTTAGCTGGTCCTTTTAAGGCAGGGCTGCAATGATGTTGAAATGTGTTTTGGGGGATAAAGTTCATTTTCTAGCCAAATATTGACTTTGCAAGTAATTGCTGTTAAGCTGATCACTCTTTATAACATTCTGGAGTATATGCAAGTTGCCATTAGAAAAAGTGAAGCAGTAGACTTTGTAAAAATTAATATTTGTGTCATTCTCAAAACTTTTGGCCATGACTGTACTCAAGTAGCTGCAATACCACCATAACCTGTAGACAGGAGTGGCGCTGTTTTCTTAAGAAAGCAGCTATAACTTTCTAATCCTGTATGTCACCTCTAAATTACATTATAATTTAATTAATTTACTCACCGTAGGGTTTCTTTGATGACTGCCTTTAGCAGGGGCATTTTGGAAATATCGGAAGTGCTTGGCATATGATCAGGGATAACGCTGATCACCTCCTCATACAGGGACTGCTGGATTTCTGGGTTTCTTGCCAATTGATATAAGACCCAGGTCAAGGTATTAGATGTCTGGAGAAAGGGGAGAAGTCAGGCGGCGTTAGAGTCTCTCACAACTGGGGGGCGCTATAGCGATCATGGGGTCTGTGAGCAGCAATACTGGACTCAGAGGTGCAGAGATAGCGGTAGTATCCAGGACATCAGTATTATAAATGGCACATGGTAGGGGTGACCCTTGTTACAAATCCTGCAGTAGGGGCCTCTTCCCACAATTACTCTGCAGATATTACTCACTGTATCCACGCCAGCCTGCAGCATTCCGGAAAAGCCCCATAGACCTCATTCACACTCAGATTTCCACTGGTGAGCAGTGAGTGAGATAAGCGCCGCCCAGGTCGTCACCGCGCCGCAAACGCCCTTCAATGTCCTTTATTTTATTATTTATTAAATTTGTCCCTAAATATTCAGAAATATATACATTATTGTACAAACGAAAAAAAAATGGTTAAATAACTTTTTGGAGACATTTATTAAAAATAATTTCAATTTTCTATTATTTATATTTAATATTAGTTATAAATATTAGATTTTTTCATCGGCCACAATACCGTCACGCATCCCGGGGAGTTTGATGGTTTTCCAGAGTCACATGACTCAATGTCACTTACCGTATTTAAATATTATGTCCCAGGACTCCAGAAATCGTCCCCAGTACGGCATCCAGTCCCTGGTCCACCGCGGGAGCCGTTCGATCACGCTCTGACTTTCCAGCATGATACCGATAGAATTTATAAATTTCTGGGTTTCCTCTGGAATCTCTTTTTGCAAACACCCGATACGAGTCTCGAAAATCACAGAACAAATACCTGGACGGATACAAAGTATCAAATAAGAAATGACTGAAATGAAGGGGAAACGTTCTGGAATTTTGTCATCAGTTTTGCTCGCTCAGCTCCTTCGGTCCTGTGGACTTTAGCGGAGAGGAGAATATTCAAGTGTATGGAGACTGCTGAGATCGGGCATCCAAATCCCCCTTTTTCCTCCGGGTGAGGGTCCTGGTGATAAGCCATAATGAGATGAGATGAAGCTCCGCACTTACTTTCAAAAGCAAATTTATACATCAAGCCGGCAACGTTCTGCACCGTGCGCCCCGACGGGCTCTTCGCTCTCAGCTCCTGGATCTTGCTGATCAGATCGGGGATAATCTCGTTCAGGGGGTCCGCGTATTGCGCTGCCTCGGTGGGTTTTATCATCTTCTGGTTCAGTACTGAGCGCAGCGTTTGCCATTTATGCCCCTCTCTATAGGTAATGACAAATTAAGTACAGACGTCATTACCTTTGATTTGGGAATGTTTAGCTTGCAAAAAAGAAGAGTGAGAGGAGACTTAATAGCTGTCTACAAATATCTCAAGGGCTGTCACATTGTAGAAGGATCATCTTTATTCTCATTGGCACAAGGAAAGACTAGAAGCAATGGGATGAAACTGAATGGGAGGAGACACAGATTAGATATTAGAGAAAACTTTTTGACAGTTAGGGTGATCAATGAGTGGAACAGGCGGCCACGGGAGGTGGTGAGTTCTCTTTAAATGGAAGTGTTCAATCAGAGGCTGGATAGACATCTGTCTGGGATGATTTAGAGAATCCTGCTTTGAGCAGTGAGTTGGACCAGATGGCCCTTCCAACTCTACTATTCTATGATTCTATGATCCCGTGACCAAAGCCAACACCCTGCAAGTACCCACATCCCAAGGGCCGGAAGGGCCGTGAGCCTCTCGGCTGGTCCGGATGATAGGGCCGCAGGATTATAAGTGTGGGGAGGGCTGGGTTGTAGTCCTTGGGCCAATGAACACTATTAAAGATAGTTGGGGGCCATGTAGGAGTCTTTGCATTGGGGGCCAAGAGCCTCAGGTAACGCCATTGCAGGGCAGCCTGAGCTGAACGCCCATCCTTCCTCACCCTCTCTATAGTAGAGGGGGCTTTATGCTAATTAGCTCGTTAGAATTTTAACCTGCAGGATTATCTTTTCAGTTAAAAGTCAAAAAAATGATTCAAATCTAAAGGAAAAAGTAAATGACCCCACAGTGTAACATGAAGTTTATGGACCCCAATGCCACATCACTAGCTTGGCCCCCAACTGTCACATGTCTTTAATAGTTCTGGTATTCTCACATGGGGCATAGAGCCCTTTTGGGCAACCTATGGTCCAGGTGCAACTGCAAATTGTGCACCCCCTATAGTTACACCCCTGGATGCCCCCATATTGACAGCATCATTTTAACCCCTCCGCCACTCCTACTCACTGGGTCAGTGGTCCGTAGTGGTGGCCCCTGAGGTCCCGGTGTTCCTGCCACAGATTCATGTGCGTCCTCATTGGATACTTTCCTTCCTGCTTTAATAAGGTTTCTAGGAGATGGGGGTCGGCGATATTAACCATATGCTGGTCTTTAATTGGAGATATCCACATGGGTCCATACTTCTTTTTTTGTTTTATCTTAAAAAAAAAATGAAAGTCACGTATTAGATCCTGGAGGAACACGGCGCTAATCATCAGCTGGAAAATCGGGTCACTAAGATGTAAGTCAGAACATGAGCGCAGCAGACACTGACCGGTGTAATGGAGGGAGGTCGGTGTGTGGGCCGCCCTGCACGCCACCATGGGAGATATGCAAAAGGCCGAGTGAGTGTGCGCCATATACAGTGGCGTGTAAAAGTTTGGGCGCCCCTGGTCAAACTGATTGTGATTGTGAACAATTAAGCAAGTTCAAGATGAAATTATCTCTAAAAGGCCTAAAGTGACAGATGACACAGTCACAAGTCACCCAACCATGTCTCACGTCACCCAAAAAGCTAAATAAAAAGTCACTTTTATCTGGAGCCCAGCAACAACGTCTCACCCCTAAGAGGCAACACGTGATCCTGGTCAAAGAGCGTCTCAGGCCTGGCTGTGATCCACGGCTATCCTCAGATCACCCGGACACAGCCATAAATACCACACTCATGTGCACAAAGCCGCTGGCTGACTGCCATGAATGATGGGAGGAGAAGCAATGCTGGATCTATTCACAATCTTTATTCTCTGCTAATTTATAGGATATTAAATCTTTGTAACGCTCAGAGCGCTGTTATTTTTCTAGTCCAGAGCTCCAAATATTCTGCTTAAAGGGGTTGTCCAGCATTACATATATCACATCCACGCTATATCACATGCTACCTAAAAATGATCCAGCGAACAATTATTACATTTACTTACATAATATGGCGCCACCTAGTGTTCAAAGTGTGTAGCAATAAGTACGTCCACCAGGAGCGGACACAGAAGAGACCCCTGGGCAAGAACAATATATGGGCCTGTGCAGCCAATAACTCATCATAATGCACAATTCCACCTGCTTTGGAGCTAGATGTGGCCCCCGATCTCAGGAGCCCCTGCATGGCTTCATGTCCCCCCTGATGTCCACCTTATATACAGGTCCTTCTCAAAAAATTAGCATATAGTGCTAAATTTCATTATTTTCCATAATGTAATGATTACAATTAAACTTTCATATATTTTAGATTCATTACACACCAACTGAAATTTGTCAGGTCTTTTATTGTTTTAATACTGATGATTTTGGCATACAACTCCTGATAACCCAAAAAACCTGTCTCAAAAAATTAGCATATCAAGAAAAGGTTCTCTAAACGAGCTATTACCCTAATCTTCTGAATCAACTAATTAACTCTAAACACATGCAAAAGATTCCTGAGGCTTTTAAAAACTCCCTGCCTGGTTCATTACTCAAAACCCCCATCATGGGTAAGACTAGCGACCTGACTGATGTCAAGAAGGCCATCATTGACACCCTCAAGCAAGAGGGTAAGACCCAGAAAGAAATTTCTCAACAAATAGGCTGTTCCCAGAGTGCTGTATCAAGGCACCTCAATGGGAAGTCTGTTGGAAGGAAACAATGTGGCAGAAAACGCTGTACAACGAGAAGAGGTGACCGGACCCTGAGGAAGATTGTGGAGAAGGACCGATTCCAGACCTTGGGGGACCTGAGGAAGCAGTGGACTGAGTCTGGTGTAGAAACATCCAGAGCCACCGTGCACAGGCGTGTGCAGGAAATGGGCTACAGGTGCCGCATTCCCCAGGTAAAGCCACTTTTGAACCATAAACAGCGGCAGAAGCGCCTGACCTGGGCTACAGAGAAGCAGCACTGGACTGTTGCTAAGTGGTCCCAAGTACTTTTTTCTGATGAAAGCAAATTTTGCATGTCATTCAGAAATCAAGGTGCCAGAGTCTGGAGGAAGACTGGGGAGAAGGAAATGCCAAAATGCCTGAAGTCCAGTGTCAAGTACCCACAGTCAGTGATGGTGTGGGGTGCCATGTCAGCTGCTGGTGTTGGTCCACTGTGTTTCATCAAGGGCAGGGTCAATGCAGCTAGCTATCAGGAGATTTTGGAGCACTTCATGCTTCCATCGGCTGAAATGCTTTATGGAGATGAAGATTTCATTTTTCAGCACGACCTGGCACCTGCTCACAGTGCCAAAACCACTGGTAAATGGTTTACTGACCATGGTATTACTGTGCTCAATTGGCCTGCCAACTCTCCTGACCTGAACCCCATAGAGAATCTGTGGGATATTGTGAAGAGAAAGTTGAGAGACGCAAGACCCAACACTGTTGTGAATGGGCTTGAGATGAGTTCTGAGCAGAGGCTCCCTCTGGTGGTTACAAGCGGTACTGGTCTGTCCAGTGATGATTGTGAAGATTGTGAGGATTGGGAATCAGGTGTTATTGACTGGTCTTATATAAGGGAGTCACCTTCCCATCAGGGTGCCGGTGATCAAGTGTTCTGGTCTCTATCCTTGATTCCTGTTTCCTTTGTAGCCTGCTGTGTCGTGTCTGCATCTCCTGCTAACAGATAAGACTTTTTCTTCTTTTGTTTTTGTGCTTGATTTTTGCATTTTGTCCTGCACTTCTGTGGGGGCCTTCAGGGTCCCCTCCGGGGGCTTTTGCCCTCTCAGTTTAGTTCAGCCACTGATGTTTGTACTTTTGCTTTTTCCAGTTTTTTCAGTGGCTGCTGTTTTGATTTTGTTACACCAGAGAACTAATTTAGGTGGTAGAGGTCGTGTGATCTCAGGTGTTTTTGAAATTAGTAGAGTTGGTGCTTTTCAGGGTTTTCTGGGATTGCAGTAAGTGCCCTTCCTATCCTTTTCTATTTAGATAGTTTGGGCCCCCAGCGTTTGCTCATACTATTTTCGGTCTGTGTCAGTATTTCTTCTTGTCTAACCGCCATTACATGTTTGGGGGCTTTCTATGTTCTTTGGGGATCTGCTCCGGGGCAGATAGCTTTCCTATATCTATCTTTAGGTGTAGTTAGTTTCTCAGGCTGTGACGAGGCGTCTAGGACCAACGTAGGAACGCTCCACGGCTGCCTCTAGTTGTTGTGGTTAGTCAGGGTACTGCAATCTCATAGATTCCAACTGCTCTGGTGTATTGCCTTTTTTGCCTGCACTCCTCGGCTACCGAAACATAACAGTATCACCGGCCCAAAATTTAAAATTGTATAGTACTCACAGAAGGGAAAAAATTTGTGAAAGAAAAAACGGTTGTCAGAGTTGTCAGAGATATTTTTCTGTTTGTTGCATTTTTTTTTTTTTCCCCTCTGTATTTCTGGGTGCTGGGGAGGATCTTTTCTCTCAATGGAGTTTGCACAGTTGTCTGGCCGTGTGGATCAGCTTGCCACTGAGGTTCGGAGTATTGCTGCATATCTTGCTGGGTTGCCTGTTGTGGAACCTAGGATCCCCATGCCAGATTTGTTTTTGGGGGATCGAGCTAAGTTTCAGAATTTCAAAAATAATTGTAAATTGTTTTTTGCCTTAAATCTAAGTCCTCAGGGAACGCAGCGCAGCAGGTTCAAATTGTCATCTCTCTCCTGCGCGGCGACCCTCAGGATTGGGCTTTTTCCCTGACACCTGGGGATCCTGTTTTGAGTGATGTTGATGCATTTTTCAGGCTTTGGGGTTATTGTACGATGAGCCTAATGTCACTGATCAAGCTGAAAAAGCCTTGTTGGCATTAAATCAGGGGCTTGATGACGCTGAGTTATACTGTCAGAGATTCCGTAGGTGGGCAGTCCTGACCAAGTGGAATGACGACGCTTTGGCGGCCCTTTTTCGGAAGGGTCTGTCAGATAATGTAAAGGATGTTATGGTGGGATTCCCTGTCCCCTCTGGTCTCAATGATTCTATGTCATTAGCGATTCAAATTGACAGACGTATGCGTGGAATAGTGTTGCCTTGTGAACCTGCTTCTGAACCCATGCAGTGTGATAGAGTGGTGTCTGGGGCACAGCGTCATGAGTTTCGAAAGCGCAATGGGTTATGTTTCTACTGTGGTGATGCCTCTCATGCTATTTCAGTCTGCCCTAAGCGGGGAAGACGTTTTGCACGCTCAGTTGTCTTGGGTAGTGTTCAGACTAAGTTTTTATTAACTGTCACTCTGATATGCTCTCTGTCCTCATTTTCTGCTCAGGCTTTCGTTGATTCTGGAGCAGCTATTAACCTGATGGATTATGATTTTGCTAAACGTTGTGGGTTTCCCTTGATACCCCTACAGAAGTCTATTCCCCTACTGGGGATCGATTCTACCCCTTTGGCTGAGAATAAACCTCAGTTCTCTACTCAGGTGATAATGAGGGTTGAACCTGATCATCAGGAGAGCTGCAAATTTTTGGTTCTGTATAATCTGCATGACATTATCGTGCTGGGTTTCCCTTGGTTACAGTCTCATAATCCTGTTTTGGATTGGAAATCTGTGTCTGTAACCAGTTGGGGCTGCCAATGTGTTAATACCAACACTCCTGTTTTTTCTGCCTCCCCCAGGCTCAGGATGTTCCTGACTTTTTGATTGATTTTTCTGATGTATTTAGCGAAAGTAAATCTGCATCCTTGCCTCCCCATAGGAGCTATGACTGCGCTATTGAATTAGTGCCTGGTAGTAAATTCCCTAAAGGTCGCCTTTTAACTTGTCTGTACCTGAACATGACGCTATGTGGTCTTATATCAAGGAGTCATTGGAGAAGGGTCATATCAGACCATCCTCTTCACCCTTAGGTGCCGGTTTTTTCTTTGTGGCCAAAAAGGATGGTTCATTAAGGCCGTGTATTGATTATCGTCTCTTGAACAATATTACTGTGAAATATCAATATCCGTTACCCTTGATTTCTGACCTGTTTTCCAGGGTGAAAAACGCTACTTGGTTTACCAAGCTTGACCTCAGGGGGGCGTATAACCTTATTCGCATTAAGCACGGGGATGAATGGAAGACGGCATTCAATACCCCGGAGGGGCATTTTGAGTACCTTGTGATGCCCTTTGGGCTCACTAATGCTCCTTCTGTCTTCCAGTCCTTCATGAATGACATTTTCAGGGATTTTGTGGATAAATTTTGATTGTTTATTTGGATGATATCTTGATTTTTTCTAATGACTGGGACTCTCATGTGAAACATGTTCGAACTGTATTCCAGATTTTGAGAGAGAATGCTCTGTATGTGAAGGGATCAAAGTGTCTTTTTGGCGTACAGAGGATCTCATTTCTGGGATTCATTTTGTCCCCATCTGTTATTGAAATGGACCCGGTCAAGGTTCAGGCCATCTGTGATTGGGTCCAACCTACTTCATTAAAGGCTCTTCAAAGATTTTTGGGTTTTGCCAATTTTTATCGTAAATTTATTGGTAATTTCTCGGTTATTGTTAAACCATTAACTGATTTGACCAAAAAGGGTTCTGATGTGGTGAATTGGCCTCCTGAGGCAGTCTCTGCATTTCAGGAACTTAAGCAGAGATTCACTTCTGCTCCTGTTCTACGGCAGCCTGATGTTTCTCTGCCATTTCAGGTGGAGGTTGATGCCTCTGAAATTGGGGCAGGTGCCGTTTTGTCCCAAAAAGATCCAGAGACCTCTAAAAGTAACCCTTGTGCCTCAGGTGGTGGTCCTTACTGACCATAAGAATCTGGTTTATCTGGAATCTGCCAAGCGACTCAATCCTAGACAGGCCAGGTGGGCCTTGTTTTTCACACGTTTTAATTTTGTGGTTTCCTTTCTTCCTGGCACTAAGAATGTTAAGGCGGATGCCCTCTCGAGGAGCTTCCTTGCGGACTCTCCTGAGTTATCTGATCCTTCTGTTATTTTGAAAGAGGGTGTAGTTCTTTCCGCCATCTCACCTAATTTGAGACTTGCTCTGGAGGGGTGTCAGGAGGATAGGCCCGAGCGCTGCCCTGTTGGAAATTGTTTGTCCCGGACCAGTGGAAAAAGAGTGTGATGTCTGAGATTCATTGTTCCGTGTTGGCTGGGCAACCCGGAATTTTTGGTACCGAGACTTGGTTAGTCGGTCCTTTTGGTGGCCACCTTGTCTCGTGATGTAAGGAAATTTGTGCAGTCCTGCGGGACTTGCTCTCGCTCCAAGCCTTGCTCTCGCCCCTAGTGGTTTGTTGATGCATTGCCTGTGCCCAAGAGACCATGGACCCATATCTCTATGGATTTCATTTCCGACCTTCCTGTTTCTCAGAGAATGACCGCCATCTGGGTGATTTGTGATAGGTTTTCCAAGATGATACATCTTGTGCCATTACCTAAGTTGCCTTCCTCCTCTGAATTGGTGCCGTTGTTCCTTCAGCACGTGGTTCGTTTACACGGCCATTCCTGAGAACATAGTGTCTGACAGAGGAGTCCCGTTTGTTTCCAGATTTTGGAGGACTTTTTGTTCTAAAAATGGGTGTTCAATTGTCTTTCTCCTCGGCATTTCATCCTCAGACCAATGGTCAAACTGAGAGAACAAACAGACATTGGAGACTTATCTAAGATGCTTTGTGTCTGCTGATCAGGATGACTGGGTTCTTTTTTGCCTTTGGCTGAGTTTGCTCTTAATAATAGGGCTAGCTCTGCCACTTTGATGTCTCAGTTTTTTTGTAATTCTGGGTTTCACCCTCGATTTTCTTCAGGACAAACGGAGGCTTCTGTTGTCCAGGTGTTGACTCTGTTGTGGAGCGTATGCAACAGATTTGGGACCAGGTAGTGGAGAGGTTGTCCCTCTCTCAGGAGAGGGCCCAGCGGTTTGCTAACCGGCATAGGACTGATGGTCCTCGGTTTAAGTAGGGGACTTGGTCTGGTTGTCCTCAAAAATTATTCCTATGAGAGTAGCATCTCCTAAATTTAAGCCTAGGTTCATTGGACCTTATAAGATCATGGAGATTCTTAATCCTGTTTCTTTTCGTTTGCTTCTTCCAGGGACATTTAGATCCATAACGTGTTCCACAAGTCCTTGTTGAAGAGGTTTGTTGAGCCAGTGGTTCCTGCTGCTGTGCCTCCTGACCTGTTTTGGTTGAGGGCAATCTGGAGTATGTGGTTGAGAAAATATTAGATTCTCGTTTTTCTAGACGGAAACTCCAGTATTTGGTTAAGTGGAGAGGTTATGGTCAGAAGACAATTCTTGGTGTTTGCTTCGGGACATCCATGCTAGGAGACTCATCCGTGCGTACCATAGAACTCATCCTGACCGACCTGGTTGCTCAAATGAGGGTTCGGTGACCCCTCCTCAAGGGGGGGTACTGTTGTGAATGGGCTTGAGATGAGTTCTGAGCAGAGGCTCCTCTGGTGGTTACAAGCGGTACTGGTCTGTCCAGTGATGATTGTGAAGATTGTGAGGATTGGGAATCAGGTGTTACTGACTGGTCTTATATAAGGGAGTCACCTTCCCCATCGGGTTGCCGGTGATCAATTGTTCTGGTCTCTATCCTTGATTCCTGTTTCCCTTGTAGCCTGCTGTGTCGTGTCTGCATCTCCTGCTAACAGATAAGACTTTTTCTTCTTTTTGTTTTTGTGCTTGATTTTTGCATTTTGTCCTGCACTTCTGTGGGGGCCTTCTGGGTCCCCTCCGGGGGCTTTTGCCCTCTCAGTTTAGTTCAGCCACTGATGTTTGTACTTTTGCTTTTTCCAGTTTTTCAGTGGCTGCTGTTTTGATTTTGTTACACCAGAGAACTAATTTAGGTGGTAGAGGTCGTGTGATCTCAGGTGTTTTTGAAATTAGTAGAGTTGGTGCTTTTCAGGTTTTCTGGGATTGCAGTAAGTGCCCTTCCTATCCTTTTCTATTTAGTTAGTTTGGGCCCCAACGTTTGTCATACTATTTTCGGTCTGTGTCAGTATTTCCTCTTGTCTAACCGCCATTACATGTTTGGGGGCTTTCTGTTATCTTTGGGTTCTGCTCCGGGACAGATAGCTTTCCTATATCTATCTTTAGGTGTAGTTTCTCAGGCTGTGACGAGGTGTCTAGGACCAACGTAGGAACGCTCCACGGCTGCTCTAGTTGTTGTGGTTAGTCAGGGTACTGCCAATCTCATAGATTCCAACTGCTCTGGTGTATTGCCTTTTTTGCCTGCATCCTCGGCTACCGAAACATAACACAACACTCTGGATGAGCTTAAGGCCGCTATCGAAGCATCCTGGGCTCCATAACACCTCAGCAGTGTCACAGGCTGATTGCCTCCATGCCACGCCGCATTGAAGCAGTCATTTCTGCAAAAGATTCCCGACCAAGTATTGAGTGCATAACTGAACTTTTATTTGATGGTTTTTTTGTTTGTTTTTAAAAAACACTTTTATTTATTGGACGGTTGAAATATGTTAATTTTTTGAGACAGGTTTTTTGGTTATCAGGAGTTGTATGCTAAAATCATCAGTATTAAAACAATAAAAGACTGACAAATTTCAGTTGGTGTGTAATGATTCTAAAATATATGAAAGTTTAATTGTAATCATTACATTATGGAAAATAATGAAATTTAGCACTATATGCTAATTTTTTGAGAATGACCTGTAGTGTAGAGCTGGTCACACATGCTCAGTCACAGCCAAAAGAAATGGCTAGCTAGTGAAGACGACGTACCTATTGGCTGTTTTCATGTGAACAGGAGCGGTCGGCTCTTTAGGAGAACGGCCTCAGTGATATACGCTGGTCGCACCATAGTTTATAAGTAATCGTCAGAACTCTCCACGGAATCGTTAGTTTAACACAAAGTAAATTGCAAATATTATTCCCTTTTTATGATCAATAGAATGAATGTAATATAAAGGTCTGTGCAAAACGTTTAGGCAGGTGTGGAAAAACATGCTGCATGTAAGGCCTCTTTCACACATCAGTTTTTTTGACATCAGGCGCGATCCGGTGTGTTTTTAAAAAAACGGATCCGGTACCAGATGCGTTTTTTTGGCATTGACTTTCATTAGCGCCGGATTGCGCCTGACGTCATTGCGTTGCATCCGTTTTTGGCCGGCGGAAATGTACATTCCGGCGGCCGGACAAAACGGTCACTGCAACGTTTTTTTTTTTTTTCCGGAGCGCCTGATAGTGCATGAAGCGGGCATCAGGCGGCCGGAAATAATAGAAGTCTATGGAACCGGACCAGTCTTTTGTGCAAACCGTTAAAAGACTGATCCGGATTCTGGAAACCGAGGACTACTACTACTACTTACTACTACATTTTCCACTGTCTCCGGACATGCGAACCTGCATTTTCCGGCTGCAAAACTTCTTTTTTTCCGGGTTCAAAAGTTCAGGTCGGATCCAGTAAAAAAAACTGATCCATTGCATCAGTTTTTTTATTTCAGTGCCGGATCCGGTCCCTTCAGGTTATTCGACGGATTGCCTGACACAAAAAAACTGATGTGTGAAAGCAGCCTAAGAATGCAAAAAAAAGTAAAAAAAAAGTTTATTTTTATGAATTAGCAAAATGCTAAGTGAATGAAGAAAAGAGAAATGTAAATCCCATCATATCAGCTGACCGGCCCGTCACTCCATCTTCAGTATTGATGACTGGCCGTCAACTCCATCTTCAGTATCTGGTGACCGGCCGTCACCTCCATCATCAGTATTCTGGTGACCGGCCGTCACCTCCATCATCAGTATCTGGTGACCGGCCGTCACCTCCATCATCAGTATCTGGTGACCAACTGTCGCCTCCAGCTCCATCAATCAGTATCTGGTGATCACCCATTTCCTCCATCATCAGTATCTGATAACTGCCCTTCACCTCCATCATCAGTATCTGGTGATCACCCATTGCCTCCATCATCAGTATCTGATATCTGCCTTCACCTCCATCATCAGTATCTGATGACGGCCGTCACTCCATCTTCAGTATCTGATGACCGGCCGTCACCTCCATCTTCAGTATCTGGTGACCGCCCATCACCTCCATCATCAGTATTGGAGACCAACTGTTCTCCAGCTCCATCATCAGTATCTGGTGATCACCCATTTGCCTCCTCATCGTATCTGATATCTGCCCTTCACTCCATCATCTGTATCATGACCAGCCGTCACCTCCATCATCAGTATCTGATGACCAGCCGTCACCTCCATCTTCAGTATCTGATGACCGGCCGTCACCTCCATCTTCAGTATCTGGTGACCGGCCGTCACCTCCATCTTCAGTATTGGTCCACCGGCCGTCACCTCCATATCAGTATCAGGTGACCGCCCGTCGCCTCCATCATTCTTGTCGTCCTTGTGCACAGGTTATGGGGATCTCGCAGGGGTTGTTCTCTGGAGACCTGACCGCAGACAAACTTATTAACCTTCGATCTGTAAACCATTCTCACATTGCGGCACGGCTTCCTGAGGCTTTTGCGCAGCCTGTATGTCTGTATGTGATACTGGGGACGCCCTGTAGGTTTACGCTGTGCGTGTGGCATCTTGTTGGCTTCGTACTATGAGCACTGGCTGGGATCACCAATCTTGGTATTTGCAATCTTGTGATTCGTCCTATCAGGACCCCTGGATATCGGACAGGGTCCTG
The DNA here is from genome assembly GCA_033576555.1 of Oophaga sylvatica. Taxonomy (NCBI): domain Eukaryota; kingdom Metazoa; phylum Chordata; class Amphibia; order Anura; family Dendrobatidae; genus Oophaga; species Oophaga sylvatica. The sequence goes on along the minus strand of JARQOD010000007.1, from coordinate 89,175,971 downwards.
ATTGTGACTCTGCGCATCACAGTTTACACCACATGAGTTCTGGGGAGAGAACGGAGCCGACATGAGCCCGGCGCCGGACGTCACATCATGGCGGCTTCTCTTTTGGGTCTTTTTGGAAGCGTCCGTCTTGGCCAGCGGTTATGTAGCCGGATCGGTTATCTCTGGTGGAGTTTTTCTGCGGTGTCTGAACTTACACTTACTGATGAGAGTGATGTTATACACTGTCCGGTAGTGTTCATGTTTGTTGTTTCTGATGTCCATTATCGGTCTGTACGGACCTTTGGACCCTTATAGATTGCTCTGCTCGGTGTTGATCTTGTGCTTGGCAGCGCCAACCTGATCCGTCAGGTGAATGACATAAACATAGCTGAACCTGCCTCCAAGCAGAACACCTCGTCCAGAGAGACCCCGGCACTAACATGGAAAGGCCACTTCACTAGAGACCACCGTCTTAGCACATTGGACCTCCTGTGTATCGATTCATAGATTCCTCTTAGGACATGAGACTCTTCTAAAGGGACATTGGCCCAGGTACAATTCTGACATCCTAGTTGGACATTCAGCATTTTACTTGCCTGCAGGTTTTTTGACTTTGCACTGTCTGTTCAGCAGAATGATTCTTCATATCCTCCTCTGACCCCTTTCATCAGAAAAAATTCTTCACATCCTCTTTATTTTTTATCAGAATGATTTTTTCACATCCTCCTCAGACCCCTTCATCACAAGGGTTCTTCACATCCTCCTGATCCTTTTAGCAGAACAATTCTTCACATCCTTCTCTAACCCCTTTTATCAGAAAAATGATTTAAAATCTCCTTTTGCCAGTTCAAAGTCATGATTCTTCACATCCTCCTCTGACTCCTTTCAATTAGAACGATTCTTTACAATCTCCTTTGATCCATTCACCAGATTGATTGCTCACCCTCCTCCTCCGCACCCCTGCCTTCATTTTATTTGCCAACATCTCCTTCTCACTGGATGTTCTTCCTTCAATCACATCATTCTTGGTAGTTTCTCCACAAATGCGGCACCAGAAAAACCCCGTATGTTTGGGAGACCATGAGACTCCGTCCCGGACTAGCCGGACACCGTCACCCGCCTTGATGCAATTCACACTGATCATTCGATTTTCCAGTGCAATGAGGATTCACATTAAAATTAATGTATAGGAAACTGATCACTTGATTTTACACTGCAGGCTTGAGGTCACGGCTTCATTTTAAGGGAACAGTGTAAGTGACAAGTCCGTGTATTTTACTGATGAAAATATGGAGAGTTAATGGGAGTTTAATACAGGATGTAAACTCAGGATCAGTAATGTAATGTATGTACACCGTGACTGCACCAGCAAATAGTGAGTGCAGCTCTGGAGTATAATACAGGATGTAACTCAGGTCAGTAATGTAATGTATGTACACAGTGACTGCCCAGCAGAATAGTGAGTGCAAGCTCTGGAGTATAATACAGGATTAATCAGGTCGTCTGTAATTATGTTTCACCCGTGACTGCACCCCGCAGAATAGTGAGTGCGCTCTGGAGTATAATACAGGATGTAACTCGGATCAGTAATGTAAAATTTACACAGTGCGCACCAG
>JARQOD010000007.1:89111311-89174276 GCA_033576555.1 Oophaga sylvatica | reverse complement strand
TCCTGGTGACCTGGCAAAAGTGCGCTCCCTGGAGTTTGAGAGGCTGGGTGCAGGGAGGGCCTCTCTCCTATGGAGGGGTTTCTCCTTTAATGTGCCCTAGGGTGAGTTAGGTTCTGTGTGCCTGTGATAGGGCTGAGTTAGTATTCTTTATCCTTTTATCTTTATTTTGTAGGGTCAGATAGATGTGTAGGGACAGGGAGGGACAGATAGGGACAGTCTTTAGGGACAGGTAGTTAGTATTAGGTTGGTAGTGAGGGTCAGTGAGGGACAGGTAGGGGCAGGTAGGGAGAGGTTGGTAGGGCTATAGGGACAGGATTTTCTCTTTTGTGTTGTTAGGGAGGGTCAGGGTGATGTGCGGTAGATTAGGGTGAGAGCCTCTATGGTCTCCAGTTCCTGGTGGTGGGCTGTAACCCTCACTCATAGATTTTTGTTTTGTAATTGGTAACCCGGGTATAGGGCTTGCAAGCATTGAACTTCGGCCTGTTCTTTGGTCATGGTTAAGATGTGTAGTGGTTATTATTGATATGTGTTATTATTGATATATGTTATTATAAGGTTGTGTATATATACTGTATATATATGTTGTATGTGCACTATAATGCTTGTAGGGGGATTTAGTTTAGGTGGGGTGGGGGTTTCTTGGGGGGAGGGGGATGGGTTTTGGAGAATGGACGTCCGGCGGGATGCCAAGAAGATTTGCTGTGTAAGAAAGGCCACAAACTTTTGTGGGACCTGGTGTGATAGGCCACAAACTTTCGTGGGACCTTTGGGGGAATGGTGGTGGTTTAGTTTAGGAAAAATATATAAAATATTAAAAAAAATTAAAAAATTAAAAAAAATATATATATATATATATATATATATCTATATACGAGGTATAGTATGTGTGTATATATATGTATAGTACATGTGTATATATATGTATATGAAGATTGCATCATTAATTTTGGCCAGGTGGCCTATTTACTTTCTTTAGGGCAGTTGGCTGAATTTTGTTTTTTTTTTCTAGAGGTGAATGCATGGGTATGAGTGTATGAGGGAAAAAAAAAAGGATATAGGTTGAGGTCTCTTCCCTTGCCGGGGGTGTTAATGAAATGGAGAAACGTTTTGTTTCCATATATCTGTTGGACATTGGACTTTTGGGATTTATGGATAATGTGTTTTGGTTTTTTTGTTTTTTTTTATTGAGTTTGCCTGTAAGTTTAGTTTTGTATTTTTATAATAAAAGAGATACAGGATGTAACTCAGGATCAGTAATGTATGTACACAGTGACTGCACCAGCAGAATAGTGAGTGCAGCTCTGGAGTATAATACTGGATGTAACTCCGGATCAGTAATGTATGTACACAGTGACTGCACCAGCAGAATAGTGAGTGCAGCTCTGGGGTATAATACAGGATGTAACTCAAGATCAGTAATGTAATGTATGTACACAGTGACTGCACCAGCAGAATAGTGAGTGCAGCTCTGGGGTATAATGCAGGATGTAACTCAGGATCAGTAATGTAATGTATGTACACAGTGACTGCACCAGCAGAATAGTGAGTGCAGCTCTGGAGTATAATACAGGATGTAACTCAGGATCAGTAATGTATATACACAGTGACTGCACCAGCAGAATAGTGAGTGCAGCTCTGGGGTATAATACAGGATGTAACTCAAGATCAGTAATGTAATGTATGTACACAGTGACTGCACTAGCAGAATAGTGAGTGCAGCTCTGGAGTATAATACAGGATGTAACTCAGGATCAGTAATGTATGTACACAGTGACTGCACCAGAAGAATAGTGAGTGCAGCTCTGGAGTATAATACAGGATGTAACTGTCACGCGGTCTTATGATATGTGTACGATGTCAGTAAACTATTCTTAAAAGAACAACACTCTATACAACATATAGATTAGCAACATCAGCATGTAAATATAGAATAGATTTACCTGACACGATATCCGTTGAACTCAGGGTTAATCTTGAGGACTTGATACACTGTCACAGGAAAGAGGAGGACCGGGGGTCTAACCTGACCCTAAACTGGGGTCCTAACTAATCCCTCACCTTGGAGGTACTGATAATGGTTCAGAGGTCCAAGTCTCCAGCCTAACCCTGTCTCCTATCAGTCCCTGAACCCTGTAATCAGTCCTAAGAAGGATTCTGATTACCACCAAAGGGACTTGGGCTGATCTCTGCTAAATACACAGATTAGACATATAAGACAGACTGGAGAAAACACAGACTTGCATACACACTCAAACACAGAAGGAACATAAATGATCTGGGATATTAAACTCTAAGCAAGGTGAGCTTAAAACAACTAAGGAGCTCTTTAACTTAAGTCTATACAGATACAATCCTATCTGTGGTCTGCATGAAGAATTTCACTGGCAACTCCCAACACAGACAACCAGAGATTTAAAGGAAACCAATCAACAAATAATTAATTGCAGCCGGAAGAAACTGCACCCAGTCCCAGAACTGAGCACAGACAGAATTAACTCCCTAACTGCCAAACACAAAGAAACAGCAACTCAGCTGTGAGAAGTCAGAATGTGCAACCGCGACGATCTTCGTGGCGATGCACACATGACAGTACCCCCCTTCTACGAGGGGCCTCCGGACCCTCAGGGCCAGGTTTGTCCGGGTGAGTTCTGTGGAAGGTCCGCACCAAACGATCTGCGTTAATGTCAGACGCAGGAACCCACGTCCTCTCCTCTGGACCATACCCCTTCCAATGCACCAAGTACTGAAGGGACCGGCGATTCAGACGTGAGTCAATGATCTTTGACACTTGAAACTCCAAGTTACCATTGACCACCACTGGAGGAGGAGGTAGAGGTGATGGTATGACTGGTGCCACGTACCTCTTAAGTAATGACTTGTGGAACACATTATGAATTTTAAACGTAGGAGGGAGGTCCAGACGAAATGCCACAGGATTAATTATGGAACTGATCCTGTACGGCCCGATGAATCTGGGGCCCAGCTTCCAGGAGGGAACTTTAAGTTTTATATTCCTGGTAGACAACCATACCAGATCGTTCACATTAAGATCTGGACCAGAAACTCTCCTCCTATCAGCCATACGTTTATAACGGTTCCCCATAGCACTCAGATTATTCAATACACCTCTCCACACTGAAGCAAGTGACGACGAGAAACGCTCCTCCTCAGGAACCCCAGAAGGGCCCCCCCCATTGAAAGTACAAAACTGGGGATGAAAACCATATGCCCCAAAAAACGGGGACTTACCAGTGGACTCGCTCCGCCTGTTGTTAAGAGCGAACTCTGCCAGAGGCAAGAAAGAAGACCAGTCCTCCTGGTTCTCTGAGACAAAACACCGAAGATAAGTCTCTAGGCTTTGATTCAGACGCTCTGTCTGACCATTGGTCTGCGGATGAAAAGCCGAGGAAAATGACAATTGCATCCCCCGACGTAAACAAAATGCCCTCCAAAACTTGGACACAAACTGAGACCCCCTATCTGACACCACATCAGAAGGCAACCCATGAAGTCTCACAATCTCCCCAATGAACACCTGCGCCAGAGTTTTAGCATTAGGGAGGGCAGGAAGAGCAATGAAATGTGCCATCTTACTGAACCTGTCAACAACCACCAGTATGACAGTCTTCCCTGACGACTGAGGAAGGTCCGTGATGAAGTCCATAGACAAATGAGTCCATGGACGCTCCGGAAGTTTCAAGGGTAAGAGGGTCCCAGACGGACGGGTATGAGGGGTCTTAGAGCGAGCACAAACCCCACAGGACGCGACAAAAGTTAAAACATCTTTATTAACGTTAGGCCACCAAAACCGGCGAGAAAGGAGATCTAAAGTAGCCTTACTCCCTGGATGTCCTGCTAAAGCAGAATTATGATGTGCCTCAATAACCTTTTGTCTCAACTGATTTGGGACAAACAGTCTCTCTGGAGGTCCTGCAGGGGCGTCCCCCTGAGCCTCTAACACCTCCTCCTCAAGCTCAGAACATACAGCCGACACTACCACCCCCTCCTGAAGGATAGGAATCGGGTCATCCATTTTCCCGGCCCCTGGGAAACTGCGAGACAAGGCATCCGCCTTAACATTCTTAGATCCAGGGCGATAAGTGACAACAAAATTAAACCTGGTAAAAAACAACGACCATCGAGCTTGTCTGGAATTCAGACGCTTAGCAGATTCCAAATACAGCAGGTTCTTGTGATCAGTAATGACGGTGACCGGGTGGACTGCCCCTCCAAAAAGTGACGCCATTCTTCAAAAGCCATCTTAATGGCCAAAAGTTCCCTATTGCCGATATCATAATTCCTTTCGGCGGACGACAATTTTTTAGAAAAGAAAGCGCACGGGTGCCATTTACCAGGGGACGGACCCTGGGACAATATTGCACCCACCCCTACGTCAGACGCGTCCACCTCCACAACGAACGGCTGTGATGCATCTGGTTGGATGAGAATGGGTGCCGAAGCAAAACATTTTTTCAAAGAGGAAAAAGCTTGGCAAGCTTTGTCCGACCATTTAGAAAAATCCGTCCCTTTTCTTGTCATGTCAGTGAGAGGTTTGACAACAGATGAGAAATTACAAATAAATTTCCGGTAGTAGTTAGCAAACCCCAGAAAACGCTGCAGAGCCTTAAGATCCTCTGGCTGATCCCATTCAAGCACTGCTCTCACCTTTTCAGGGTCCATACGGAAACCGGAGGCTGACACCAAGAAACCCAAAAACTGAAGTTCCTGTACGGCGAATACACACTTTTCCAGTTTGGCGTATAGTTTATTGTCTCGCAAGATCTGCAACACCTGTCTCACATGCTCCTGGTGAGACACAAGATCTGGTGAGTAAATTAAAATGTCATCCAAATATACGACCACAAACAGCCCCACCAGATGACGAAAAATGTCATTAACAAAATGTTGGAATACTGCTGGTGCAGTAGTCAGACCAAAAGGCATGACAAGGTTCTCATAATGTCCCTCCGGCGTGTTAAACGCCGTTTTCCACTCATCCCCCTCTTTTATCCTAATCAGATTATACGCCCCCCTGAGATCCAATTTAGAGAACCATTTGGCGCCAACAATTTGATTGAAGAGATCAGGAATAAGAGGGAGTGGATACGGATCTCGAACAGTAATCCGATTAAGTTCGCGGAAATCCAAGCAAGGGCGTAGGCCTCCATCTTTTTTCTTCACAAAGAAGAACCCCGCGGCCACTGGGGAAGATGAAGGTCTAATATGCCCTTTGGCCAGACTTTCCGAAATATAATCTTTCATAGCCTGCCTCTCAGGACCAGAAAGGTTATATAACCTAGCTTTAGGTAACTTAGCATCAGGAAGTAAATTAATAGAGCAGTCATACACGCGATGAGGAGGCAACTCCTGACACCCCTCCTCAGAGAACACATCCCCAAAGTCCTCCAAAAAAGGAGGCAATGTACTAGGCACGACCGCACTGATGACTGTGTTCATGCAGTTACTTTTGCAAAACTCCCCCCATTGGCTTATATCTCTGGACTGCCAATTAATCACAGGGTTATGTTTAACCAACCAAGGAAGTCCCAACACAATAGGAGTAGGTAGACCCTCCAACACATAACAAGATAATAGTTCCCTATGTATTGCCCCTACCCGAAGGTCAATGTTATGAACCTCATGAACAAAGCTACCTTGGCCGAGAGGCCTGGCGTCAATGGAGAATATAGGGATCGGTTTGACCAATACACTCAGATGCATACCTTGAGCCTGAGCAAACTGAGCGTCAACCAGATTAGCCCCGGACCCACTATCAAGAAGAACAGAAAATCTCTCCACTCTCGTACCAACCACCACCTCCACTGGTACAAGGAACTGAGAAGAACTAGCGGACGAAATACATACTCCCAGGTTGTCGTCCACCACACAACCTGGGATTAACAGTTTTCCGGCGACTTTTTGCTCAACAAGGCACGGGATGGACATCCCCCAACAAAATGTCCCTCTTTCCCGCAGAAGAAACACCTTCTAGTCCTGCGGCGTACCGCCAATCCCCTCCTACGAAATGATGTCCCTCCCAACTGCATAGGCTCCTCCGAACAGACAAGGGGAACCTCAACATAAGGGACTTTAGTAGTAGGTGGAGTAACAACAGGGGCGGAGTTACCTCGCACCTCTCCCGGAGCCGTCTATCAGTACGGATAGGTAGGGCCATAGCAGCCTCCAGTGATGGAGAATCATACTGAGCCAAAACGTCCTTTAATTTGTCAGAAAGCCCATGACAAAACTGGCTCCTAAGAGCTGGGTCATTCCACTGAGTATCTGTGGCCCATCTACGGAACTCAGAAGCAAATTCCTCCGCCGGACGATCTCCCTGCTGTATCTTACGTAATTTTGTCTCAGCAAGAGAGACCCGATCTGGGTCATCATATACCAAACCCAGGGCAGTAAAAAATCGATCTACTGACTGTAGAGCCGGGGATCCCGGAGGAAGGGAGAAGGCCCAGGATTGAGGGTCCCCTTGTAGGAGCGAGATAACAATTCCCACTCTCTGCTCTTCACTCCCTGATGATCGAGGCCGAAGCCGAAAATACAATTTACATGCTTCCCTGAAGGTAAAAAATTTGTCTCGCCCACCAGTGAACCTGTCCGGGAGAGCTACTTTAGGTTCAAATCTGGTTTGCTCTGAGGGAGACAAAACTTTGGACTTAATGTCCGTCAGCTCCATGGATAATCCCTGCAACTGCAGAGCCAGCTGGGCTACTGGATCCATGGCAACTGGGAATAATTTTAGAGGCCAGTGAAAATGTCACGCGGTCTTATGATATGTGTACGATGTCAGTAAACTATTCTTAAAAGAACAACACTCTATACAACATATAGATTAGCAACATCAGCATGTAAATATAGAATAGATTTACCTGACACGATATCCGTTGAACTCAGGGTTAATCTTGAGGACTTGATACACTGTCACAGGAAAGAGGAGGACCGGGGGTCTAACCTGACCCTAAACTGGGGTCCTAACTAATCCCTCACCTTGGAGGTACTGATAATGGTTCAGAGGTCCAAGTCTCCAGCCTAACCCTGTCTCCTATCAGTCCCTGAACCCTGTAATCAGTCCTAAGAAGGATCCTGACTACCACCAAAGGGACTTGGGCTGATCTCTGCTAAATACACAGATTAGACATATAAGACAGACTGGAGAAAACACAGACTTGCATACACACTCAAACACAGAAGGAACATAAATGATCTGGGATATTAAACTCTAAGCAAGGTGAGCTTAAAACAACTAAGGAGCTCTTTAACTTAAGTCTATACAGATACAATCCTATCTGTGGTCTGCATGAAGAATTTCACTGGCAACTCCCAACACAGACAACCAGAGATTTAAAGGAAACCAATCAACAAATAATTAATTGCAGCCGGAAGAAACTGCACCCAGTCCCAGAACTGAGCACAGACAGAATTAACTCCCTAACTGCCAAACACAAAGAAACAGCAACTCAGCTGTGAGAAGTCAGAATGTGCAACCGCGACGATCTTCGTGGCGATGCACACATGACAGTAACTCAGGATCAGTAATGTAAAGTATGTACACAGTGACTGCACCAGTAGAATAGTGAGTGCAGCTCTGGAGGATAATACAGGAGGTAACTCAGGATCAGTAATGTATGTACACAGTGACTGCACCAGCAGAATAGTGAGTGCAGCTCTGGGGTATAATACAGGAGGTAACTCAGGATCAGTAATGTAATGTATGTACACAGTGACTGCACCAGCAGAATAGTGAGTGCAGCTCTGGAGTATAATACAGGAGGTAACTCAGTATCAGTAATGTAATGTATGTACACAGTGACTGCACCAGCAGAATAGTGAGTGCAGCTCTGGAGTATAATACAGGATGTAACTCAGGATCAGTAATGTAATGTATGTACACAGTGACTGCACCAGCAGAATAGTGAGTGCAGCTCTGGGGTATAATACAGGATGTAACTCAGGATCAGTAATGTAATGTATGTATACAGTGACTGCACCAGCAGAATAGTGAGTGCAGCTCTGGGGTATAATACAGGATGTAACTCAGGATCAGTAATGTATGTACACAGTGACTTCACTAGCAGAATAGTGAGTGCAGCTCTGGAGTATAATACAGGATGTAACTCAGGATCAGTAATGTAATGTATGTACACAGTGACTGCACCAGCAGAATAGTGAGTGCAGCTCTGGAGTATAATACAGGATGTAACTCAGGATCAGTAATGTAATGTATGTACACAGTGACTGCACCAGCAGAATAGTGAGTGCAGCTCTGGAGTATAATACAGGATGTAACTCAGGATCAGTAATGTAATGTATGTACACAGTGACTGCACCAGCAGAATAGTGAGTGCAGCTCTGGGGTATAATACAGGATGTAACTCAGGATCAGTAATGTAATGTATGTACACAGTGACTTCACCAGCAGAATAGTGAGTGCAGCTCTGAAGTATAATACAGGATGTAACTCAGGATCAGTAATGTAATGTATGTACACAGTGACTGCACCAGCAGAATAGTGAGTGCAGCTCTGGAGTATAATACAGGATGTAACTCAGGATCAGTGCAGGATGAAGATTTTTATAAAGGGTATACTGTAATAATGTGATCACATTTGAAATTACTGTATATCTGTATATGAGTTCTCACTTATTTTAATGAAAATATTTTTTACATACTAATAATAAATTTGTGATTTGATACAATTTGGATACTTGCAGCCATCGCACATTCCCTCTTAATACAAAGCTTCTCGCTGGCAGTCTCTTTGCAGCATACGGTAGTAACTAAGTCTCCGTCCACTAATGTTCCCATGTCATGTTTTCCTTTGTGACTGTTCACACAGAGGGAATAAATAATTGTCGTGTGCGACGTTCTCTTACCTCCAGTTCGTGAATGTAGAAGATGTATCCCCGCAGTATCATCCAGTACAGGGATTCCAGTCGGGTCGGGCCGGGCAGATCATTTATAGTTTTGAGTCTTCTGCCATGTTCAGTCTGCACTTGTGAGACCCCCAGAGAAGCCTTACATGCGGCTGCCGGGAGTCTGTGTGCGGTTTTCAGTATGGAGCCGGTCACCCTCCCAAGATAGGCAGCAAACATCTCACAGTACTGATTGTTTCCTCTCTACACCCACATATTAATACCAATCGACCGGCCTCGGAGTCCACCCCCTGGACGGTTGTGTAATGTGTAATCCAATCTATTACACGTCCTGGGAAAAGGAGCGGTTCAGAGAGGTTTGGTGAGAAGTAATGTGACTGCCATTACATCTCCCCATCCTATATCGGTCTGATTCTAGGAAAGTTGGAAAAACACCTATATTTCTTCCACCACCGCCTAGCACAGCGGCAGCCACCCAGCTTTCTTACAGCGCAGTCAGACGAGAGGTTCAGATTATAAAAACTTTCCAAACTTGTGTGACTCCAGCCCAGAATGATAATCAGGAGTGCTGACCCCAATCCCTATGTGAAAGTGATAGACCATGTTCCAACATCTTTTTTTCCTGCAGCATTCCGGAACGTGTGTACATGCGTCCGCACCAAAATACGCAACAGCAGTCTGCTACGAATATATTGTATGTTTCTATTTGCATCCGGTTTTATGCAAGTTCCCCTTGTTTTGGTGCAAATTCGTTGCAGCAGATTTTAATGTAGAAACACTAGAATTCTGCGCTTAAATACGCACCTGCATTTTATTATCTCCTATAGGAGTGGGCTTGAATTTTCACAAAACCACATCCACTTTGTTCTGATTATTAAATGCAGTACATTTTTTGCACAATGTGTAAAAACACATTATTTACACAACCTGTGCGCTGAGCGTTACATATAAGCTTAAAATGTAAAATCCAAAACCTAAGATAAAACAAACAAATACCCTGCAGTAAATAAATAGCGATAATATAAGAGACTTTGTTAACATAATTTTGATTAAACAAAAACAAAACTTTATTCCAGTTCACGGCTTTATGTTTTTGTATCAGGTTTTTTGCGCTCTGTGTGCCTTCTCTTGTCCCTGAGCGGAGCATTGCATGTATATAGTTCCCCATGGCTGGGTATCCATTCTCCGGGTCTCAGTGCTTTTCAGCCCTTATTCACATTACATCACTTAACATATTGTAAGGTTTTAATAATAGATATTAGGACTTCCCAAATAGGGTCACCGTGACGTGGTGGGATGGCTTTTACGTTTTTTTTAATCAAAATTATATATGTTTATGAGTTATTTTCATGCACTATCACTATTTATTTATTGCAGGGTATTTGATTATTTAGTTTTTATCTGAGGTTTTGTATGTTTAGTGGCCAGTGTGAACATGCGCCTATATACTGCATGCACACCAATTATATTCCAATTTATCACTTTAGGTTCAAGTTCAGGAGCGTCAAGCTGCGTACATTTATGCACCAAGCACCTTCATTTTTGTAAGTATATTCTATATAGCAGCAATGTAGCCCACATTTCATAACCTCAATACAGAGGCACCATGTCTGAACCAAGTTTCTATAAAGTATCACAACCATGTTCTTTACATAAGCCAGGACTAAGCCCTTACATAGATACAGCACCAGAGCTACGATCAGTACACAGGTACAGTACTAGGACCACGTTCATTACAAAGAACGTTTGCAAAATCAGGTTAACTCCTGTTATATAAATTTGTATGGCAAGAAATTACAGCCGTCAATAGGTCTTGAACATCCACGGTGCCCCTGAATACAATAGGGTCACCTACTGTGTCCCCTGAAATTAAAGATCCATGCATAGAGTCCCATAAAAATATGCTACGCTCTGTGCCCCTAAACGGTGCCACACACTCTACCCCTAAAAATAATGCCAGAAAATAAAAGCACCATGTAAATGGGTAAGAAGGTTAAAGAATCTTCCACATAAGAGTCTGATATTTCCTGCAACGCTGATATCACATCCAGTGAGCACCACGGCTCTGAGCAGCTTGTGCCGTCTTCTCGGGCAGAGGTGCTGATGTCAGTCATTGGCTTCAGCGCTGTCAGTCACGTCAGCCCTACAGACAACAACAGACACCGGAACAGGCGAGTAAAGAAGAGTTTGTTTCTATGATCCGGGGTCTAATAGGGTAATGTTTCTCCTTGTGGAGAGTAACGAGCCAAGCTGTAATGTTAGAGTGAGCAGACTTATAAGCCATGCATGCTCCTAGCGCCACCTACTGGAAGCAGCGATCCTAAAAGTCAACATCAACTCTTTAATGAGCCTTCCAATATGCCTTAGGATGAAAGCTAGTTTGGCTTTTATCCTAGGACCTAGGTCTTATTGCAAGGCTCGTTGTAGGGTTAGCATTGACTTTTAGGATCGCTGCTTCCAATAGGTGGCGCTAGAGTTCTATTCCTCTTCCCGTCTGCGGAGACAATTTGCATTTCTATAATCCAAAAACACAAAACACCTTTTATGATATGTGAATATATCAGGGACCCAGGGTTCCCACCAAGTCTTCCAAAGCAACGATACTTCAGGAAAATGACAGAGGTGACTACATCGCTACAAAAGAAGTAAAAGTGACAAAAGACAGAACATATGCACAACCTGCCATTTTGACATTGCTAAGCTTATGTTCATACTTTGTAGCAGAGCTCTAATGCTTTTCAGGCAGATTCTAAGTGAAAGCCACTTAAAGACGTGTTCACAATAGAAAGCTCTTACTCCCTCCCGCATGCTAGATAGCTATTGCGTCTTTCTGTAGTGCAGCCTCATCTTCCTGCGCCTCCTCTCCCTGCGTCTCCTCTCTTTCTGTAGTGCAGCCTCCTCTTCCTGCATCTCCTCTTTCTGTAATACAGCCTCCTCTTCTTCTGTAGTGCAGCCTCTTCTTCCTGCGTCTCCTCTTTTCTGTAGTGCAGCCTCCTCTTTCTGTAGTGCAGTCTCCTCTTCCTGCGCCTCCTCTTTCTGTAGTGCAGCCTCCTCTTCCTGCACCTCCTCTCTTTCTGTAGTGCAGCCTCCTCTTCCTGCACCTCCTCTCTTCTGTAGTGCAGCCTCTCTTCCTGCCTCCTCTTTCTGTAGTGCAGCCTCCTCTCTTCTGTAGTGCAGCCTCTTCTGTAGTGCAGCCTCCTCTTCCTTGCCTCCTCTCCCTGCGTCTCCTCTCTTTCTGTAGTGCAGCCTCCTCTTTCTGTAGTGCAGCCTCCTCTTTCTGGCGCCTCCTCTTTCTGTAGTGCAGCCTCCTCTCTTTCTGTAGTGCAGCCTCCTCTCTTTCTGTAGTGCAGCCTCCTCTTCCTTCGCCTCCTCTCCCTGCGTCTCCTCTCTTTCTGTAGTGCAGCCTCCTCATCTCATGATATTTAAATGCTGCTAGGAATGTTAGATAACTTGTGTTAGGAGACAGGGATTTCATGAAACTGGAAAGCTCCTTTAAGGTGCCAAACCCTAAGGTCTGATAAAGGCCACAGTGGAGCGAGGCCACTAGATGGTTTCTCTAATCTGAGCAGAGATATTTGCTCCTTGTTGACGGAGACCATAACAAATAATCAGCATTAGGAAGACACAGAATGTCACAGCCGAGAAGAGACAAAAGAGTTGTTCTTGTTTGTAAAGAGTAAGTCCACCAGTAACATCAGAAGCCACGGAAGGTGCTTTCACACTTGCGTTTGAGCGACCTGCGCCTGTCTGCGCACGGCCGCCGCTAAGCTCTGCCCCCGGCCGCGCCTCCACCCGGCGGCTCCGCCTATGGGCGAATGACGCCGCATGCGACCTGCGCACCCTATCTTTATCATTGGGTACGCAGGCCATGCGCAGGTATGCATTTGGCGGCGCATGCGTCCTTTTGACGGTGCGCCAAGTGCACCAAAATGTTGCATGTTGCTTTTTAGTGCGCTCGGTGCACCAGTTAAAAGGACGCATGCGCCGCCAAACGCATACCTGCGCATGGCCTGCATACCCAATGCTAAAGATAGGGTGCGCAGGTCGCATGCGACGTCATGCGCCCATAGGCGGAGCCGGAGGAGGCGTGGCCAGGGGCGGAGCTTAGCGGTGGCCGTGCGCAGACAGGCGCAGGTCGCTCAAACGCAAGTGTGAAGCCAGCCTTAGTAAGATGATGCCTAAATGTGAAGAGGAGTGCAACACCAGAGACGTGAGCAAGTGAGATAGAAACTGAAGCAGTTTGTAGGAGCAGACGGTCACAAATATAAGCCAGTCACTGTGTACAAACATTACTGATTCTGAGTTACCTCCTGTATTATACTCCAGAGCTGCACTCACTATTCTGCTGGTGCAGTCACTGTGTACATACATTACATTACTGATCCTGAGTTACATCCTGTATTATACCTCCAGAGCTGCACTCACTATTCTGCTGGTGCAGTCACTGTGTACATACATTACTTACTGATCCTGAGTTACATCCTGTATTATACTCTAGAGCTGCACTCACTATTCTGCTGGTGCAGTCACTGTGTACACACATTACATTACTGATCCTGAGTTACATCCTGTATTATACTTCAGGGCTGCACTCACTATTCTGCTGGTGCAGTCACTGTGTACATACATTACATTACTGATCCTGAGTTACATCCTGTATTATACTCCAGAGCTGCACTCACTATTCTGCTGGTGCAGTCACTGTGTACATACATTACATTACTGATCCTGAGTTAATCCTGTATTATACTCCAGAGCTGCACTCACTATTCTGCTGGTGCAGTCACTGTGTAAATACATTACATTACTGATCCTGAGTTACATCTGTATTATACTCTAGAGCTGCACTCACTATTCTGCTGGTGCAGTCACTGTGTACAACATTACATTACTGATCCTGAGTTACATCCTGTATTATACTCCAGAGCTGCACTCACTATTCTGCTGGTGCAGTCACTGTGTACTACATTACATTACTGATCCTGAGTTACTCTGTATTATACTCCAGAGCTGCACTCACTATTCTGCTGGTGCAGTCACTGTGTACATACATTACATTACTGATCCTGAGTTACATCCTGTATTATACTCCAGAGCTGCACTCACTATTCTACTGTGGCAGTCACTGTGTACATACAGTACATTACTGATCCTGAGTTACATCCTGTATTATACTCCAGAGCTGCACTCACTATTCTGCTGGTGAGTCATTGTGTACATATTACATTACTGATCCTGAGTTACATCCTGTATTATACTCCAGAGCTGCACTCACTATTCTACTGGTGCAGTCACTGTGTACATACATTACATTACTGATCCTGAGTTACATCCTGTATTATACTCCAGAGCTGCACTCACTATTCTACTGATGCAGTCACTGTGTACATACATTCATTATGATCCTGAGTTACATCCTGTATTATACCAGAGCTGCACTCACTATTCTGCTGGTGCAGTCACTGTGTACATACATTACATTACTGATCCTGAGTTACATCTTGTATTATACCCAGAGCTGCACTCACTATTCTCTGGTGCAGTCACTGTGTACAACATTTCATTACTGATCTGAGTTACATCCTGTATTATACCCAGAGCTGCACTCATATTCTGCTGGTGCAGTCACTGTGTACATCATTACTATCCGATTACATCCTGTATTATACCCAGAGCTGCACTCACTATTCTGCTGGTGCAGTCACTGTGACATACATTACATTACTGATCCTGAGTTACATCCTGTATTATACTCCAGAGCTGCACTCACTATTCTGCTGGTGCAGTCACTGTGTACATACATTCATTACTGATCCTGAGTTACATTGTATTATACCCAGAGCTGCACTCACTATTCTGCTGGTGCAGTCACTGTGTACATACATTACATTACTGATCCTGAGTTACATCTGTATAATACTTCAGAGCTGCACTCACTATTCTGCTGTGCAGTCACTGTGTACATACATTACATTACTGATCCTGAGTTACATCTGTATTATACTCAGAGCTGCATCACTATTCTGCTGGTGCAGTCACTGTGTATCATTTCATTACTGATCCTGAGTTACATCCTGTATTATACTCCAGAGCTGCCTCACTATTCTGCTGGTGCAGTCACTGTGTACATACATTACATTACTGATCCTGAGTTACATCCTGTATTATACTCCAGAGCTGCACTCACTATTCTGCTGGTGCAGTCACTGTGTACAACATTCATTACTGATCCTGAGTTACATCCTGTATTATACCCCAGAGCTGCACACTATTTCTGTGCAGTCACTTGTACATACATTACATTACTGATCCTGTTACATCCTGTATTTACTCCAGAGCTGCCTCACTATCTGCTGGTGCAGTCACTGTGTCATACATTACATTACTGATCCTGAGTTACATCTGTATTATACTCCGAGCTGCACTCACTATTCTGCTGGTGCAGTCACTGGTACATACATTACATTACTGTTCCTGAGTTACATCTGTATTATACCCCAGAGCTGCACTCACTATTCTGCTGGTGCAGTCACTGTGTACATACATTACATTACTGATCCTGAGTTACTCCTGTATTATACTCAGAGCTGCACTCACTATTCTGCTGGTGCAGTCACTGTGTACATACATTCTGATCCGAGTACATCCTGTATTATACCCGGCTGTACTCACTATTCTCTGGTGCAGTCACTGTGTACATACATTACTGATCCTGAGTTACATTTGTATTATACCAAGGCATCATTGTGGTGCAGTCACTTGACTACATACATTGATCCGAGTACTGTATTACCAGAGCTGCATATTTGTGGTGGTCACTGTGTATCTATGATCGATTACTTATATCTCGACTGCATCCTATTGTGGCGTCACTTGTCATATTCTTATGCCTGATACGTATTTATCCAGACCTATTTTCTGTGAGTAGTGACAAATCTTGTTGATCTCGATTACAGAGTGCTCATTTGTGGGCTCCTGGTAATCATTATGATCGTTTCTGTTTATACCAGGTGCAACTATTCTGGTGCGTCTGTGATCTACATTATGATTGGTTACTCTGATTAATCAGTGCATCCTATTGTGGTCGCACGTAATACATTAATTATGTCCTGTCTCTATCAGCGCACCATTGCTGGTGCGTCATGGTATAATTAATAGTCGTTACATCTGTATATACTCCGGCGACTTATTGTGTGCACCTGTGTCTTCATTGATCCGAGTAATCGTTATATCCAGAGTGCTCCTATTTGCGGTGCAGTCTGTTACATACTATGTCCTGGTATCCTTATTACCAGACGCTCACTATTTGTGGCGTCATGTATACATTATATGATCTGTCATCTTATTCTCAGAGCTGCTCACTTTGCGGTGATCAGTTATAATTAATATATCGAGTTCGATTATACAAGCTGATCATCTGTGTGCGTCAGTATACTTATCTGATCTGTTACATCTTATATCCAGAGCTGCATTTTGCGTGAGTTGTATATTAATATGTCCGAGTACTCTTATACTCGTCCTCTATGTGGTCAGACTGTGATACAATGTCGATTCTCTGTTACGAGCGACATTTGTGGATGTATTCGACTGTTGTATTACTCCGCTGCTCATGTGCGCTGACTATAATGTGGTTATTATTATCAGATAATTCTCGTGTGTACATACATTACATTACTGATCCTGAGTTACCTCGTATTATACTCCAGAGCTGCATCACTATTCTGCTGGTGCAGTCACTGTGTACATACATTACTGATCCTGAGTTACTCCTGTATTATACCCAGAGCTGCACTCACTATTCTGCTGGTGCAGTCACTGTGTACATACATTACATTACTGATCCTGAGTTACATCCTGTATTATACTCCAGAGCTGCACTCACTATTCTGCTGTGAGTCACTGTGTACATACATTACATTACTGATCCTGAGTTACATCCTGTATTATACCCCAGAGCTGCACTCACTATTCTGCTGGTGCAGTCACTGTGTACATACATTACATATGATCCTGAGTTACATCCTGTATTATACTCCAGAGCTGCACTCACTATTCTGCTGGTGCAGTCACTGTGTACATACATTACATTACTGATCCTGAGTTACATCTTGTATTATACCCAGAGCTGCACTCACTATTCTGCTGGTGCAGTCACTGTGTACATACATTACTGATCCTGAGTTACATGTTGTATTATACTCCAGAGCTGCACTCACTATTCTGCTGGTGCGTCACTGTGTACATACATTACATTACTGATCCTGAGTTACATCTGTATTATACTCCAGAGCTGCACTCACTATTCTGCTGGTGAGTCACTGTGTACATACATTACATTACTGATCCTGAGTTACATCCTGTATTATACCCAGAGCTGCACTCACTATTCTGCTGGTGCAGTCACTGTGTACATACACATTACTGATCCTGAGTTACATCCTGTATTATACTCCAGAGCTGCACTCACTATTCTGCTGGTGCAGTCACTGTGTACATACATTACATTACTGATCCTGAGTTACATCCTGTATTATACCCAGAGCTGCACTCACTATTCTGCTGGTGCAGTCACTGTGTACATACATTACATTACTGATCCTGAGTTACATCCTGTATTATACTCCAGAGCTGCACTCACTATTCTGCTGGTGTCAGTCACTGTGTACATACATTACATTACTGATCCTGAGTTACCTCCTGTATTATACCCAGAGCTGCACTCACTATTCTGCTGGTGCAGTCACTGTGTACATACATTACATTACTGATCCTGAGTTACATCCTGTATTATACTCCAGAGCTGCACTCACTATTCTGCTGGTGGAGTACATTATTTCCCTGGCTGCTCAGGGCTCTTCACTTCTGTAAGGTCTTTATGATTTTCAGGCGCCTGTCCCGGTTGGGTTCATCATGTCACTGTCCCCCTCCGTCGCGCTCCTCGCTCCTCTCTTATGTATCAGTACGTTGCACACTGTCTGCAGTCGTCCTCTAGCTCCGGACTAAGCAGATAACAATCTGTGATGTGTTAAATATTTCAGTTTTATAGTTTTCATTGTAGATTTAAATATTTTCCTAAAATCAGTTATTTTTGTTTTTAAAAACAAATAATTAAAATATAAAATCAACGTTTTTCTTTTTTCAGTTTGTGACATAACGTTATTACTCCTCCTGTTTGTGGGGTTCGCGCTCCGGAGGAGATGCGATGGTAGATGCCACTGGAAGCCTCTCCCGCCTGTACATGCACGATGCCGTCCGTCGCTCATCAGAGGGATTTTCTATCCAGGAATTCTAGATTGATCGGTTTACTTGGCGTTAGAACGATTCGTGACATCGGACTGATGTCTCCACCTCGAGGATCTGGTCGGATCTCGTACTTCTTGATAATCTGAGAGTAAAAGTAGACAAAGGCGTCACGTACACGTGTGCGAGGGGAGGTAAAATCTGACGCCAGCTGGTGAAAGCAAAGCGAGACCTCTACTTGCTGTCACTTAATGGAAACATTGTGTTTACGAATTCCCCAAATCCAGAAATGACTCTTATATGAATATGAAGAATGGAGTAAAAACATCAACAGAACAGAGTGTGACGGGGGCCGGTGGCTCATTTCCGGAGGTCAGACAGCCCCCTTATAATGAGCTGAACAATGCTCAATCTTATTACTAAACCAGAGCCCTTCATTGTCACAGCCCAATGTCAGATGGAAGGGTCCGGCTTAGGTACGGAAATCTGCAAATCCCATTTCTGTTCATCTAATGACTGACCGTTAAGAGAGTTGGGCAGTCTGGATGATTTGGGGGGCTCCGTTCTCAGTTATGAATTGAGCAGCCAGCCCCCTTCTGACATTGGACTTTTGATGCGTTGACAGAGGAAGTGCTCCGCTGTGTTAAGCACAGAGCTGACATTGCTAAACTTGGGCTACAGTTTTAATCCAGGCCCTTTTCTTGACTCCAGATTGAAAAATGTAACCTTTACTGACAAAACAGGTCAGCAGGGCGGCCCCCAAAAAAACGTAGAAGACAGCAGTACAAGATGATTGGGAGAAATGCACTTATTGATTAGTCTTTGAGCACAGCAGATTTCAGCTAACCTTCTGGAAACAGCGCCACATCTGTGCTCAGGCTGTGTGTGGTACTGCATCTTGGTCACATTCACGTAAGTGCATCTAAGCAGCATTACCATGGAAGACCCATAGACTTTCTGGTCCTCTTTGTGGAAGAATATGGTCATATTTTTCCTATTCCTGCACAACAACCTCTTTAATGTATATATATATATATAGGGTCAACTGGAAAATGACCACTTACCCTGGACAGGGCCAAATGCATCTCCAGTTCAGCGATCCGACGCCCAACACAAGCCCGGATGCCGTATCCAAACGGGATGGAGCTGAATGGATTGTTCTTTATCTTCTGCTCCCGGAACCAGCGCTGAGGGATGAACGTGTTTGGTTCTGGGAAGTTGTTCTCGTCCCGGGAAATGACGTAATGATTCAGGACAAACAGGGTCTACGATGGGAAGACAGAAGAAGAGTCCAAAGAGGAACCGACTGGAACGTTAGCCAAGACTCCAGGTGCTGGGTTAGGGATGTATGTGCCGTAGAAGCAGCTATGGAAGCCACTGGGACTTGGGTTCAGGAAAGGGACCTTGAGCGTCCTACAAGTCGTGGGAACGTAGATGGTAACTCCGATCTGCTCCATCCCAAGGCGAAGGAGGGCGAGGGGAGAAATGGCAGGAGAGGCCGTATTTTACTGCTGACTGATGAGGTCCCCTCCGCCTATATGGCCGGGTCACAGCCATTCACACATGGATCAACTTTACTGTCGAGCAAGAGCCCGAAGATCTCAACAAAACGCCGGGAGGTTCCTGCCATGTTGGGACGTTTCCCGACCCTTCGCTTTAGAAACTTACGTCTTTGGGGAAGCAATAATCTCCAATGACGATCTCCTTCTCAGTAGCTACTCGGGAATTAGTCGGCACCACAGGATACATCCTGAATGAGAGAGAGAAGTCGCAGCGTTATCAGATCACCCGGGACCAACGGAGAAAAACGGCTTCACCGAGGACTGGACAATCCCACACAGGATTTCCTTCCCTTCTTACAAGAGACATTAATTTTTATCTTCTCTGTATGATTGATTTTTTTCTCAGAATGAATAGGATTTTTTTTATCCCATATTTCAGTACATCGTCCAATAATAATAATGATAATAATAATAATCTTTATTTATATATCGCCAACATATTCCGCAGGCTTTACAGTTTAACAATTTCAAAACACAAGTCATAAGTAACAACGTTAACAATACAATAATTAAAGCAAAATCAGCCGCCCCTGCTCGTGAGAGCTTACAATCTACAATGAGGTGGGGGAGATACAAAGTACAGGTGTGTATATACAATGGTGCATTTACAATGATGGTCCAGCCATCTTGAGGGAGTGAGGCATGGATGGAGATAGTGAATGGGCTACACACACACACTTACACCTAGAATGACTTTGATTAGTGAATGTGATAGGCCGCTCTGAACAAATGTGTTTTGAGGGAGCGCCTGAAACCATGCAAATTGTGGATGGTCCTAATTTCTTGGGGTAGAGCATTCCAGAGGATTGGCGCAGCGCGGGAGAAGTCTTGGAGTCGGGACTGGGAGGTACGGATTAGTGCAGAGGTTAGTCGAAAGTCGTTTGCAGTCGGTTAGGCCGATTGGTAGAAATGAGGGAGGAGATGTAGGGGGGTGCTGCACTGTGGAGAGGACGGGTAGGTGATAGATAGAAATGAGGGAGGAGATGTAGGGGGGTGCTGCACTGTGGAGAGGACGGGCAGGTGATAGATAGAAATGAGGGAGGAGATGTAGAGGGTGCTGCACTGTGGAGAGGACGGGCAGGGTGATAGACAGAAATGAGGGAGGAGATGTAGGGGGGGCTGCACTGTGGAGAGGACGGGTAGGTGATAGATAGAAATGAGGGAGGAGATGTAGGGGGGTGCTGCACTGTGGAGAGGACGGGCAGGGTGATAGACAGAAATGAGGGAGGAGATGTAGGGGGGTGCTGCACTGTGGAGAGGACGGGCAGGTGATAGAAATGAGGAGGAGATGTAGGGGGTGCTGCACTGTGGAGAGGACGGGTAGGTGATAGATAGAAATGAGGGAGGAGATGTAGGGGGGTGCTGCACTGTGGAGAGGACGGGCAGGTGATAGATAGAAATGAGGGAGGAGATGTAGAGGGTGCTGCACTGTGGAGAGGATGGGCAGGGTGATAGATAGAAATGAGGGAGGAGATGTAGGGGGGTGCTGCACTGTGGAGAGGACGGGCAGGTGATAGATAGAAATGAGGGAGGAGATGTAGGGGGGTGCTGCACTGTGGAGAGGACGGGTAGGTGATAGATAGAAATGAGGGAGGAGATGTAGGGGGGTGCTGCACTGTGGAGAGGACGGGCAGGGTGATAGACAGAAATGAGGAGGAGATGTAGGGGGGGCTGCACTGTGGAGAGGACGGGTAGGTGATAGATAGAAATGAGGGAGGAGATGTAGGGGGGTGCTGCACTGTGGAGAGGACGGGCAGGGTGATAGACAGAAATGAGGGAGGAGATGTAGGGGGGTGCTGCACTGTGGAGAGGACGGGCAGGTGATAGAAATGAGGGAGGAGATGTAGGGGGGGCTGCACTGTGGAGAGGACGGGTAGGTGATAGATAGAAATGAGGGAGGAGATGTAGGGGGGTGCTGCACTGTGGAGAGGACGGGTAGGTGATAGATAGAAATGAGGGAGGAGATGTAGGGGTGCTGCACTGTGGAGAGGACGGGCAGGGTGATAGACAGAAATGAGGGAGGAGATGTAGGGGGGTGCTGCACTGTGGAGAGGACGGGCAGGTGATAGATAGAAATGAGGGAGGAGATGTAGGGGGGTGCTGCACTGTGGAGAGGACGGGCAGGTGATAGATAGAAATGAGGGAGGAGATGTAGGGGTGCTGCACTGTGGAGAGGACGGGCAGGTGTGATAGACAGAAATGAGGGAGGAGATGTAGGGGTGCTGCACTGTGGAGAGGACGGGCAGGTGATAGATAGAAATAAGGGAGGAGATGTAGGGGGGTGCTGCACTGTGGAGAGGACGGGCAGGTGATAGATAGAAATGAGGGAGGAGATGTAGGGGGGTGCTGCACTGTGGAGAGGACGGGCAGGTGATAGATAGAAATGAGGGAGGAGATGTAGGGGGGTGCTGCACTGTGGAGAGGACGGGCAGGTGATAGATAGAAATGAGGGAGGAGATGTAGGGGGGTGCTGCACTGTGGAGAGGACGGGTAGGTGATAGATAGAAATGAGGGAGGAGATGTAGGGGGGTGCTGCACTGTGGAGAGGACGGGCAGGGTGATAGACAGAAATGAGGGAGGAGATGTAGGGGGGGGCTGCACTGTGGAGAGGACGGGTAGGTGATAGATAGAAATGAGGGAGGAGATGTAGGGGGGTGCTGCACTGTGGAGAGGACGGGCAGGGTGATAGACAGAAATGAGGGAGGAGATGTAGGGGGGTGCTGCACTGTGGAGAGGACGGGCAGGTGATAGAAATGAGGGAGGAGTAGGGGCTGCACTGTGAGGGGAGGTGATGAGAATGGGGGTAGGGGGTGCTGCACTGTGGAGAGGACGGGTAGGTGATAGATAGAAATGAGGGAGGAGATGTAGGGGGTGCTGCACTGTGGAGAGGACGGGTAGGGTGATAGATAGAAATGAGGGAGGAGATGTAGGGGGTGCTGCACTGTGGAGAGGACGGGCAGGTGATAGAAGAAATGAGGGAGGAGATGTAGGGGGGTGCTGCACTGTGGAGAGGACGGGCAGGTGATAGATAGAAATGAGGGAGGAGATGTAGGGGGGTGCTGCACTGTGGAGAGGACGGGCAGGTGATAGATAGAAATGAGGGAGGAGATGTAGGGGTGCTGCACTGTGGAGAGGACGGGCAGGGTGATAGATCAGACATGAGGGAGGAGATGTAGGGGTGCTGCACTGTGGAGAGGACGGGCAGGTGATAGATAGAAATAAGGGAGGAGATGTAGGGGGGTGCTGCACTGTGGAGAGGACGGGCAGGTGATAGATAGAAATGAGGGAGGAGATGTAGGGGGTGCTGCACTGTGGAGAGGACGGCAGGTGATAGATAGAAATGAGGGAGGAGATGTAGGGGGGTGCTGCACTGTGGAGAGGACGGCAGGGTGATAGATAGAAATGAGGGAGGAGATGTAGGGGGGTGCTGCACTGTGGAGAGGACGGGCAGGTGATAGATAGAAATGAGGGAGGAGATGTAGGGGGGTGCTGCACTGTGGAGAGGACGGGCAGGTGATAGATAGAAATGAGGGAGGAGATGTAGGGGGGTGCTGCACTGTGGAGAGGACGGGTAGGTGATAGATAGAAATGAGGGAGGAGATGTAGGGGGGTGCTGCACTGTGGAGAGGACGGGTAGGTGATAGATAGAAATGAGGGAGGAGATGTAGGGGGGTGCTGCACTGTGGAGAGGACGGGTAGGTGATAGATAGAAATGAGGGAGGAGATGTAGGGGGGTGCTGCAGTGTGGAGAGGACGGGTAGGGTGATAGATAGAAATGAGGGAGGAGATGTAGGGGGGTGCTGCAGTGTGGAGAGGACGGGTAGGTGATAGATAGAAATGAGGGAGGAGATGTAGGGGTGCTGCACTGTGGAGAGGACGGGCAGGGTGATAGACAGACATGAGGGAGGAGATGTAGGGGTGCTGCACTGTGGAGAGGACGGGCAGGTGATAGATAGAAATAAGGGAGGAGATGTAGGGGGGTGCTGCACTGTGGAGAGGACGGGCAGGTGATAGATAGAAATGAGGGAGGAGATGTAGGGGGGTGCTGCACTGTGGAGAGGACGGGCAGGTGATAGATAGAAATGAGGGAGGAGATGTAGGGGGGTGCTGCACTGTGGAGAGGACAGGCAGGGTGATAGATAGAAATGAGAGGAGGAGATGTAGGGGGGTGCTGCACTGTGGAGAGGACGGGCAGGTGATAGATAGAAATGAGGGAGGAGATGTAGGGGGTGCTGCACTGTGGAGAGGACGGGTAGGTGATAGATAGAAATGAGGGAGGAGATGTAGGGGGGTTGCTGCACTGTGGAGAGGACGGGTAGGTGATAGATAGAAATGAGGGAGGAGATGTAGGGGGGTGCTGCACTGTGGAGAGGACGGGTAGGTGATAGATAGAAATGAGGGAGGAGATGTAGGGGGGTGCTGCACTGTGGAGAGGACGGGTAGGTGATAGATAGAAATGAGGAGGAGATGTAGGGGGGTGCTGCACTGTGGAGAGGACGGGTAGGGATAGATAGAATGAGGAGGAGATGTAGGGGGGTGCTGCAGTGTGGAGAGGAGGGCAGGTGATAGATAGAAATGAGGGAGGAGATGTAGGGGGGTGCTGCACTGTGGAGAGGACGGGCAGGTGATAGATAGAAATGAGGGAGGATGATGTAGGGGGTGCTGCACTGTGAGAGGACGGGCAGGTGATAGATAGAATGAGGGAGGAGATGTAGGGGTGCTGCAGTGTGGAAGCTTTGTGGGTGAGAACCAGTACTTTGAATTGGATCCTATAATGAATGGGCAGCCAGTGTAAGGACTGGCAAAGAGCGGACGCGTCCGAGTACTGATTAGCCAGATGCTCCAATAACATGAATGGAGTCACCCAAACTACAAAATGGGGTGGTATGGTGACCAAAAAAGAAGTTTATTTTACTATATGCCTCCACCTCACCAATGTTCACCCTGCAGCAAAGAAGTTACAGTAGTAGGGTGCTCCATGTCAGGACAATTACATTGGGAAAAAAAAAAAGTATTTTTTTATACCAGTAGTTTTGAAAAAACAAAAATATCGCCATTTGAGGCCCATTTTTTTTATTTTCTGTCCGTGGAGTTGTGTGAGGAATTTTTCTTTGTGCAGTGGGTCTACTTTTAAGTTATTCAGTTTTCAAGGTACATATGACACCTTGATCACTTTTTATTCTAATTTTAGGGGGAAGTATAACCGTGCTAAATTTATGTCTGCATACAGAATCTTATGTATCTCTGTATACAGGGAGCTCCCCCTAGTGGTGGCTACAGGCAGGATCTTATCATGTATCTCTGTATACAGGGAGCTCCCCTAGTGGTGGCTGCAGACAGGATCTTATCCTGTATCTCTGTATACAGGGAGCTCCCCCTAGTGGTGACTGCAGACAGGATCTTATCATGTATCTCTGTATACAGGGAGCTCCCCTAGTGGTGACTGCAGACAGGATCTTATCATGTATCTCTGTATACAGGGAGCTCCCCCTAGTGGTGACTGCAGACAGGATCTTATCATGTATCTCTGTATACAGGGAGCTCCCCCTAGTGGTGGCTGCAGACAGGATCTTATCATGTATCTCTGTATACAGGGAGCTCCCCTAGTGGTGACTGCTGTAAGGTTCTTTGTCTCTGTTGGCATGTTCCTTGAAACTCAGTTTTCCGTCAGACATTTTGCTTTCTGTCTTTCTGCAGCTCTTGCCCTCAGTTAATATGGAGTTTCCAGTTTTCATGTTCCCGCCCTGATTCTTCCCTCTTGCTTCTTAAGCAGCCTCAGCTGAACAATCAGTGCTCCTGAATCAAGCCTCGGTCAGTCTGTGACCTGACTCCTGGAAGCCTTGGACTTGTACTCCAGCTATTCCCTACTGAGGAACCTTGGAACACTTTTGGACTCTGGAAACCTGCTGTTTGGTGAATCCATGTTTGCAGAGGAATCCATGTTAGCAGAGGAATTACGGTACAGAGAATAGATCCTGAACCTGCTTTGGAGATTTATTGTAGTGCTTGAAGTTACTCTGGCCTGCTGTGTCTCCTGTCGCTGTTCCTGCAAACTGTGTGAACTTTTCAGCATGCTTGTATGAAGTAATACAAGTCATTTCATTTCAACCTATGTCTCATGTGTTTTCCTCGCACCCAAGCACAAGACGCTATAGGAACTGTACACTATACATGACAAGATTCAGGAGCCAATGTTTAGTGTCTGCTGGGTCTGGGAAAGCCGTGTCTGCTGTGACTGTGGATATCAGATGTCCGTTTAATACCTTATGTGATGACAGTGGTTGTGACTTCTCACAACCATTCCAGGTGAGCGCATTCCCTTAAAATTTTACTCTGGAGTGTTACCACAGGTAAACACTATTGTTTTTTTTTTTTTCCTTTCCTCTTCTCCTTCCAGCACTTCTGCCTTAAAAGATCTGGAAGATGGAGGCCCGCATAAAGGAGCTTTGCGGAGTGACTGATACAATCCTTACAGATATACAGACTATAAAGACCCGTTTTGCAAGCCTACAGGACCTCACTAATCATAATTTGCAAGTGTTTGGACAGACTACCCAGGAATTGCGAGCCAGGATTGAGGCTCTAGAGGAACGAGTCCAGGCTCCTGCCATAACCCCAAGTTCTGGGATCCCCAAGTTACCTCCTTTTCGTTTTGGCGGTGAACGTGAGAAATTCAGGGGATTTATTAATCAATGCAATTTATTTTTTTCTGCACATGCTTCACAATTTCCCACTGAACGATCCAAAGTGCTTACTATAATCATGTTGCTTACCAATAAGGCTTTGATGTGGGCAAACCCTCTGATTGAGACTGAGGATGATTGTTTGAATCACCTTGATGCTTTTATTTCAGCCATGGGGCAGGTGTTTGATGACCCCAATCGAGGTGCAACAGCTAAAGCATCCATGTTAACTTTGCGCCAAGGTAAGCGTTCAGTAGCCGAATATGCCCTGGATTTCAGGAGATGGGCTCTTGATACCACTTGGGACACTTCCGCTAAAAAATCTATTTTTCGGAAAGGGTTGTCTCCACTGATTAAGGATGAACTTGCTCGTGCCGACCCTCCCACTGCGTTAGGTGACTTTATTAACTATTGTATCCGTATTGATGCTCGTCTGACTGAACGCAGACAAGAGAGATGGTTCGAAAATAATCGCACTAACCTTTTACTACCTCCCTCCTCAGCTAAGGAACCTTTGAGTAGGATCACAAGGGAACCAGAACCTGAACCCATGCAGGTGGACTCTTTACAAAGACGGGTTAGTGATGCACGCAAAGAACATCGTATAAAGGAAAATCTATGTTTCTACTGTGGTAAGTCAGGGCACTTCATTATAAACTGCCCAGCCGTTCTCGTAAGACTACTGCAGCAGTCATTCACTGTGAGTGTTGCGAGAGGAGCTCTGTCATGTCCGAGCCTCAGGCTCCAGAGAGATCTGCTGCAAGAGATCTTGATTTCTCGGACTTAAACTCTGTTAGTTCTGGGGACGATGACGGTATAAATGCTGCAATTTTTCAAGTTTCCTCAGCGGTGTCCCAGCTGAGTTGTAAAAGAAACAATTCTCATTGCTTCCTTTCCATCAAACTCTGGGTGGACTCAGTCTGGGTGTCTAGCTCTGCTATGATCGACTCAGGAGCAAGTGGAAATTTTATGGATATCTCCTTTGCTCTGAAACAGGGGATACGTTCAGTGAAGAAGGCTACTCCAGTACAGATGGAGACTGTGGATGGCTCTCTACTGACTTCTGGACCAGTGGATCAAGAAACAGAGCCTTTGAGGGTCCTTATGGGTAAAGCTCATCAGGAGAAAATGTCTTCTATGCTTATCTCTTCTCCCCACTTTCCCATCATTCTAGGGCTACCATGGCTGCAGGCGCAGAATCCTATGATTAACTGGGAGACCAAGGAATTACACTTTCCGGAGAAACAGATGAGTCAAGGAGTTTCAGCTTGCTCTGTTCCTAAAGGAACCATGTCAGTCCCTGAACTACCAGCTGTATACCAGGACTATGTGGATTTATGTGACAAGAAGAACGCTGATCAGCTTCCTCCTCACCGTCCATATGATTGTCCAATTGAATTATTGCCCGGAGCCGAGATACCTTTTGGTAAGATCTACCCCCTAGCGGGGCCCGAGCTAAAAGCTTTGAAGGATTATATAGACGAAAATTTAGCCAAGGGCTTCATACGCCCCTCTTCATCTCCCGCAGGTGCACCCATCTTCTTTGTGAAGAAGAAAGATGGATCTCTGAGACCCTGCATAGACTATAGGGAACTCAATAAGGTTACTATTAGAAACCGTTATCCATTGCCTTTAATCCCTGAGTTGTTGGAGAGAGTGCGGCATGCCAAAATTTTCTCTAAACTGGATCTCCGTGGGGCCTATAACTTGGTCCGTATTAGACCTGGGGATGAATGGAAGACTGCTTTCAGGTCACGCTATGGACACTTTGAATATCTAGTTATGCCTTTTGGTCTGAGTACCGCCCCAGCCACTTTCCAACACTTCGTGAATGATATCTTCAGGGATCTCCTAGATACATTTGTGGTGATTTATCTGGATGATATTCTAATTTTTTCTAACTCCACAGAGGAACATCATGGACATGTGAGAATGGTCTTAAGGTACTGCCACACTACACAATCCCGCTAGCGATCTCGTTAGCGTGCATACTAATGAGATCGCTAGCGGGATTTTTTCTATATCGCTAGTAGCTACCTATTTTAGCGATATCGTTAAGGACGCTATCGCGGTTAGCGATCTCCTTAACGACTTTAGCGGTACAAAAGTACCGCTAAATCGCTAAAAAAGGTGCCACACTTAGCGATATATACTTACCCAGCGGGGCGCCAGCGACGAAAATAGGGTCCGGAACGATTCCAGCGACGAGCGAGATCACAGCAGGAAGCTCGTCGCTGGCAGCTGCCGCACACAACAACATTGCTAACGGGATCGCTAAATAGTGACTTTTTTAGCGATCCCGTTAGCGATGTTGTTTAGTGTGGCATACCCTTTAGAACGCCTAAGACAAAACCATCTCTACATCAAGCTTGAAAAATGTGAATTCCATAGGACTTAAATTCAATTTCTGGGGTATGTACTATCTACGCAAGGGATTAGTATGGATGGAAGCAAGACCCAAGCCATCAAGGATTGGCCAATTCCTAGAAATGTGAAGGAGGTGCAGCGTTTCATTGGGTTGCCAACTTCTATAGACGTTTCATTAAGAATTTTTCTGAGGTAGTGTCACCTATCACCCAACTTACCCGGAAACAGTCTAGGTTCTCCTGGACCCGCAAGCTCAGGAAGCATTTTCCTGTTTAAAGGATAAATTTACCACCGCACCTATCTTAGTACATCCCAACCCCGAACTTGCCTTCATAATAGAGGTGGATGCTTCAGACTGTGCCGTTGGAGCTATACTCTCTCAGAGAACAGGTGAGAAGAATGTCTTGCATCCCTGTGCCTTCTTTTCCCAGCAGTTGTCTTCGGCTGAGAGGAACTACGATGTGGGCAATAGAGAATTGTTGGCCATTATTGCCGCCTTCAAGGAATGGAGACACCTTCTTCAGGGAGCTGCACAGCAAATAGTCGTCCTGACAGACCATCGTAACCTTGAATTTATCAGGTTGGCTAAGTGCCTGACTCCTCGCCAGGCTCGCTGGAATCTTTTCCTAAACCAATTTAATTTTGTCATTTCTTATAGACCAGGATCGCGCAATGGAAAGGCTGATGCACTCTCTAGGATTCATTCAGCAGAGACACGTCCACTTACTCCTCCTAAGACTATTCTTCCTGACTCTAGATTCCTGGGAGTGATTCATAATCAAGACCTACTTAAGGACATCAAGGAAGCATACCATGCGGATTCTTTGTTGGCTCAACCCCCAAGGGACGTAAGTCTTGTCTTTAAGAATGGTGTGTGGCATTCAGGGACAACGTCTGTATATACCTGAAACAGTCAGATTGAGAGTATTGCAACTCATTCACGATTCCAAGATAGCCGGGCATAGGGGAATTCTAAAGACACAAGAATTTCTTTCTCGTTTCTTTGGTGGCCCACTTACAGGAAAGATGTCTTAAACTATGTCACTTCATGTGAAGTCTGTGCAAGATGCAAAACACCTCGCTCCTCACCAACTGGTCTGTTGCAACCTCTTCCCACCCCGTCCCGCCCGTGGGGATCCATTTCTATGGACTTCATTGTGGAGTTACCAACCTCTCAAGGGAAGAACACCATTCTAGTGGTGGTTGACCGTCTAACAAAGGCAGCTCATTTTATCCCTTGTGTCGGCTTACCCACTGCAAAACAGACATCAGACTTGATGATTAAGAATGTGTTTCGCTTA
Source organism: Oophaga sylvatica (assembly GCA_033576555.1). Taxonomy (NCBI): domain Eukaryota; kingdom Metazoa; phylum Chordata; class Amphibia; order Anura; family Dendrobatidae; genus Oophaga; species Oophaga sylvatica. Next base: position 89,144,238 of record JARQOD010000007.1, on the reverse strand, counting down.
CATGGAGTACCGGATGAGGTCATTTCGGATCGAGGGGTGCAATTCACTTCAAGGTTTTGGCAAAATTTCTGTGCAGCATTGGACATTAAAGTAAACCTTTCTTCTGCTTTTCATCCCCAGACTAATGGACAGACAGAACGAACCAATCAGACCCTGGAGCAGTATCTCCGCTGTTTTATCTGCCACCTACAGGATGATTGGGTGGATCTACTTCCACTGGCTGAGTTCTCTTATAATAACTCTCAGAGTGCCTCCACTAAACAGTCTCCTTTTTACTCCAATCTAGGTTATCATCCTAACATTCTTCCTCGATTTCCCATAGATACGCCCTTGCCGGCAGTGGCTGAAAGAATCACTTCTTTACAAAAGAATATGGATCTTCTAAAGGAAAATCTAGAATTGGCTCAGGAAAGGTACAAGAAAGCAGCAGATAAATTTCGTAAACCTGCACCAGTTTTCAAGGTAGGAGATTTGGTCTGGCTGTCAACCAGAAATCTTAAATTAAAGATTCCATCGTCTAAATTGGGACATAAGTACATTGGACCTTATAAGATCAATAAGATTATAAGTGCTGTTGCTTGTCGTCTTCAACTGCCCAGAACTATGAGAATCCACCCTGTCTTTCATGTATCCCTACTAAAGGCTGCAACACCCAATATGTTTCCTGGACGTTCTTCTCCTTGCCCTGACCCAGTGCTGGTCGATGGTCAGGAAGAATTTATGGTGGAAAGGATTCTAGATTCCAGGTTGTACAGAAATCAGTTGCAATATTTGATTAAATGGCAGGGCTACCCAGTGGAGGACAACTCATGGGAACCAGTCAACAATGTAAATGCTCCTCGCCTGCTCCGCCAGTTTCATCAGAGGTACCCACACAAGCCTGGCCTGAGGTCATCCGGAGGTTGTCCCTAAGGGGGGAGTAATGTAAGGTTCTTTGTCTCTGTTGACATGTTCCTTGAAACTCAGTTTTCCGTCGGCCATTTTGCTTTCTGTCTTTCTGCAGCTCTTGCCCTCAGTTAATATGGAGTTTCCAGTTTTCATGTTCCCGCCCTGATTCTTCCCTCTTGCTTCTTAAGCAGCCTCAGCTGAACAATCAGTGCTCCTGAATCAAGCCTTAGTCAGTCTGTGACCTGACTCCTGGAAGCCTTGGACTTGTACTCCAGCTATTCCCTACTGAGGAACCTTGGAACACTTTTGGACTCTGGAAACCTGCTGTTTGGTGAATCCATGTTTGCAGAGGAATTACGGTACAGAGAAGAGATCCTGAACCTGCTTTGGAGATTTATTGTAGTGCTTGAAGTTACTCTGGCCTGCTGTGTCTCCTGTCGCTGTTCCTGCAAACTGTGTGAACTTTTCAGCATGCTTGTATGAAGTAATACAAGTCATTTCATTTCAACCTAAGTCTCCTGTGTTTTCCTCGCACCCAAGCACAAGACGCTATAGGAACTGTACACTATACATGACAACTGCAGACAGAATCTTATCATCTATCTCTGTATACAGGGAGCTCCCCCTAGTGGTGGCTGCAGACAGAATCTTATCATGTATCTCTGTATACAGGGAGCTCCCCCTAGTGGTGGCTACAGACAGGATCTTATCATGTATCTCTGTATACAGGGAGCTCCCCCTAGTGGTGGCTGCAGACAGGATCTTATCATGTATCTCTGTATACAGGGAGCTCCCCTAGTGGTGACTGCAGACAGAATCTTATCATCTATGTCTGTATACAGGGAGCTCCCCCTAGTGGTGAATGCAGACAGAATCTTATCATGTATCTCTGTATACAGGGAGCTCCCCCTAGTGGTGGCTACAGACAGGATCTTATCATGTATCTCTGTATACAGGGAGCTCCCCCTAGTGGTGGCTGCAGACAGGATCTTATCATGTATCTCTATATACAGGGAGCTCCCCCTAGTGGTGGCTACAGGCAGGATCTTATCATGTATCTCTGTATACAGGGAGATCCCCATAGTGGTGGCTGCAGACAGGATCTTATGTATCTCTGTATACAGGGAGCTCCCCCTAGTGGTGACTGCAGACAGTATCTTATCATGTATCTCTGTATACAGGGAGCTCCCCCTAGTGGTGGCTGCAGACAGGATCTTATCAAGTATCTCTGTATACAGGGAGCTCCCCCTAGTGGTGGCTGCAGACAGGATCTTATCATGTATCTCTGTATACAGGGAGCTCCCCCTAGTGGTGGCTGCAGACAGGATCTTATGTATCTCTGTATACAGGGAGCTCCCCCTAGTGGTGGCTGCAGACAGGACCTTATTATGTATCTCTGTATACAGGGAGCTCCACCTAGTGGTGACTGCAGACAGGATTTTATCATGTTTCTCTGTATACAGGGAGCTCCCCCTAGTGGTGAATGCAGACAGGATCTTATCATGTATCTCTGTATACAGGGAGCTCCCCCTAGTGGTGGCTGCAGACAGAATCTTATCATGTATCTCTGTATACAGGGAGCTCTCCCTAGTGGTGACTGCAGACAGAATCTTATCATGTATCTCTGTATACAGGGAGCTCCCCCTAGTGGTGGCTGCAGACAGGATCTTATGTATCTCTGTATACAGGGAGCTCCCCCTAGTGGTGGCTGCAGACAGAATCTTATCATGTATCTCTGTATACAGGGAGCTCCCCCTAGTGGTGGCTGCAGACAGGATCTTATCAAGTATCTCTGTATACAGGGAGCTCCACCTAGTGGTGGCTGCAGACAGGATCTTATCATGTATCTCTGTATACAGGGAGCTCCCCCTAGTGGTGGCTGCAGACAGGATCTTATGTATCTCTGTATACAGGGAGCTCCCCTAGTGGTGGCTGCAGACAGGACCTTATTATGTATCTCTGTATACAGGGAGCTCCACCTAGTGGTGACTGCAGACAGGATCTTATCATGTATCTCTGTATACAGGGAGCTCCCCCTAGTGGTGGCTGCAGACAGAATCTTATCATGTATCTCTGTATACAGGGAGCTCCCCCTAGTGGTGGCTGCAGACAGAATCTTATCATGTATCTCTGTATACAGGGAGCTCCCCCTAGTGGTGGCTGCAGACAGGATCTTATCATGTATCTCTGTATACAGGGAGCTCCCCATAGTGGTGGCTACAGACAGGATCTTATCCCCCTAGTGGTGGCTACAGACAGGATCTTATCCCCCTAGTGGTGGCTACAGACAGGATCTTATCCCCCTAGCAGTGGCTGCAGGCAGAACTTTAATTTATGACTTTGCAGGGATTGAAGTTCTGCACCAAAAAAATACGGATTTTTGTGTTACTCACCGTAAAATCCTTTTCTCCGAGACGCTCATTGGGGGACACAGGACTGTGGGTGTATGCTACTGCCACTAGGAGGCTGACACTAAGTAAACATAAAAAAAGGTTAGCTCCTCCTCCGCCGTATACACCTCAGCACTGGCCGAAGGCAAACCCAGTTTAGTGCAAAAAGCAGTAGGAGGCTAAAAAATAAATCAGAGTTAACACAGATACAGTATATCCAGAAGAAAAAACTGCTGATACAGATTAATCAGAGAATAAAGTTAACTCAAAACAAAGCCATCCGGCTCTTAGGGAGGGAGCTGTGTCCCCCAATGAGCGTCTCGGAGAAAAGGATTTTACGGTGAGTAACACAAAAATCCGTATTTCTCCTTCGTCTCATTGGGGGACACAGGACTGTGGGACGTCCCAAAGCAGTCCCTTGGGTGGGAAACCGACTCCACAGTGTAATTTATAATCAAGCATTGCTTATAGGTGCGCAACCGCGCCCTGAAGAATCCTTCTACCCAGACTGGCATCCGCAGAAGCCTGGGTATGGACATTATAATGCTTGGAAAAGGTATGCAGACTGGACCAGGTTGCTGCTTTACAAACCTGTTCCACCGAAGCCTGATGCCGAAGGGCCCAGGAGGCACCCACCGCTCTGGTGGAGTGAGCCTTGATCCCTGCAGGAACCACCGCGCCTCTGATGCGGTAAGCCTCCTGAATGGCTAACCGAATCCACCTAACCAAGGTTGATTTAGAGGCAGCGAGTCCCTTCCTGCGACCTTCAGGGAGGACAAACAGCGTGTCCGTCTGTCGAAAGGACGCCGTCCGAGATACATATCTCCTGAGTGCTCTCACCAGATCCAGCGTATGGAGAGCCTTCTCCACTCGGTGCGTCGGAGCTGGGCAAAAAGAGGGCAAAACAATGTCCTCATTAATATGAAATGAGGACACGACTTTAGGCAAAAAAGGTGGAGTAGGTCTGAGCACTACCTTATCCTGATGGAAAAGCAAGTACGGAGCTCGACAAGACAGTGCAGCCAGCTCCGAAACCCGCCTTATGGATGTTATGGCTACCAAAAACACCACTTTCCAGGAAAGAAATGACAGAGACACCTCCTGCAAAGGTTCAAAAGGAGCCTCTTGCAGGACTCCCAGGACTAGATTGAGGTCCCAAACCTCTAAGGGAGCCTTGTAGGGAGGAACTATATGGACAACCCCCTGAATAAAGGTTCTAACCTGAAAATTAGACGCGATCTTTCGCTGAAAAAGAACCGACAAGGCTGATATCTGTCGTCTAAGAGTACTAGGCGCTAGACCTGAATCTAGGCCCGCCTGGAGAAAAGATAGAATGTTTGGAATTGAAAAGAGAAGCGGGGAACAACCATGTTCCCTGCACCAATCAAAAAAGACCTTCCAAGTACCGTGGTAGATGCGAACCGAGACGGGCTTTCGGGCGCTAGCCATCGTCGCGGCGACCTTTTTAGAGAATCCAGCCCTGGTCAGGACCCAAGATTCAACGGCCAGGCCGTCAAACACAGGACCGCTGAGTTCTGGTGGTAAACTGGGCCTTGGGAGAGAAGGTCCGCGCGCTCTGGCAGTCGCCAGGGTGCGTCGGCGAGCAATTGTACCAGCTCCGCGTACCATGAGCGACGCGGCCAATCCGGAGCGATTAATATCGCTGGGACCCCTTCTAACCTGATCTTTCTGATCACCCTTGGGAGCAGAGCTATTGGTGGAAACAAGTATGGAAGATGAAACTGATTCCATGGTAGAACCAGGGCATCCACTGCAATTGCCTGCGGATCCCGGTACCGAGAAACAAAGTTGGGCACCTTGGCATTTATCTTGGAAGCCATCAGGTCCACATCTGGGGTTCCCCAGCGTCGGCATATCTGCTGAAAGATCTCGGGATGTAGAGACCATTCCCTTGACGCTATGCCGTGACGGCTGAGAAAATCCGCAGCCCAGTTTTCCTCGCCCGGAATGTGGACTGCTGAAATCACAGAGTGATTTACCTCTGCCCAGGTCAGAATCTGTTTTACCTCCTGCATGGCCGCCCTGCTGCGGGTACCTCCCTGATGGTTTATGTATGCCACCGCCGTGGCATTGTCCGATTGTATTCGGACTGGACGGCCTGCCAGATGCTGGTGAAACTGCCTCAAAGCCAGCCGAACAGCTCGGATCTCTAAAATATTGATCGGGAGAGTCGATTCTTGCTGAGACCAAGTTCCCTGAGCTGTGTGGTGACGAAACACTGCTCCCCATCCGAGCAGGCTGGCGTCCGTTGTGACTACCAACCAAAAATTTGGAGAAAACAAACGACCCTGTCGAAGATTGGTGTCCCTCGTCCACCACGTAAGAGTCTGTCTGACCTGCAGGGACAGACGACACCGCAGATTGAGGGAGTAAGGGCTTCCGTCCCATACTGCCAAGAGTGCATGCTGAAGGGGGCGAAGATGAAACTGGGCAAACGGAATAGCCTCGATTGCCGCCACCATCCTTCCTAGGACCCTCATGCAAAACCGGATGGTGTGAGGAATTGGTTGGCGAAGGATCCGTACCTCTTGGCGGAGAACTAAGGCCTTGTCCTGAGGAAGAATTATCAACCCTTGAGCGGTGTCGAAATTCATCCCTAAAAAGGTGATCTTCCGAGATGGCACGGGAGATGACTTCTTCATATTCACCAGCCACCCCAGGCGAGCAAGGGTGTCTAACGTAATGTTGACACTTTCCTCGCAGGTCTGAAAAGACGGACCCTTGATGAGGAGGTCGTCTAAGTAAGGCAGAATGACTATCCCCCTGGAGTGCAGAATGGACACAACAGCAGCCATGACCTTTGTGAACACCCTGGGGGCTGTGGCTAGCCCGAATGGCAGGGCTGCAAACTGAAGATGAAGTTTGCCAATGGCAAACCGAAGAAACCTTTGATGAGGGGGAAAAATGGGAATGTGAAGATAGGCATCCTGGATGTCTATTGATGCTAGAAATTCCCCTCTTTCCATGGCTGCAATGACCGAACGGAGAGACTCCATTCGGAAATGCGAATTTTGACAAAACGGTTCAGTCGCTTTAGATCCAGAATGGGCCTTACGGTACCGTCCTTTTTGGGTACAATGAACAGGTTGGAATAAAACCCCTGACCTCTTTCGACCTCCGGTACAGGTACGACAACCCCGCTGTGCCGAAGAGACTCGACCGCCTTGAATAAGGCGCGAACCCGAGACTCTTCCTTGGGAAGGCGCGAGGGAAAAAAATGATTTGAGGGAAGGCTGGTAAATTCTATTTTGTACCCCGAGGAGACTAACTCCCTGACCCACTCGTCGTGAGTAATTGATAGCCAAATGGGGCGAAACCAGAGTAAGCGGCCGCCTACTCTGGATAAATTGACCGGATTCTGCCTCCAGTCATTTGTCCGAATATCTTTGGGGTTTGGACCCTCTAGATCTTGGCTGTTGAGATCGCATTCTTCCCAAAGGGTTGGTCTTGTAGGAGACTTGGCGATCTCTGGCCTGATTAGGTCGACCTGAGCCGCTGGAGGTGGCAGGTGCGGCCCAACCTGGGTTACGAAAGGCTCTAAAGCGAGGCTGAAGCTGTCGACGAAAAGGCTGTCTAATCTTCTGCTGAGGAAGGAAACTGCTCTTCCCTCCCGTAGCATCAGATATGAGCTGATCCAGCCTTTCGCCAAATAACCGACCACTCTGATAAGGTAAAGATGTAAGAGATTTCTTTGAGGTTGAGTCCGCTCGCCAAGCTCTTAACCACAGGGCTCTTCTGATAGCAATTGCATTAGCAGCAGATAGAGCTGCGCAATTTGCCGCATCCATGGAAGCGTTAATTAAGAAGTCTCCTGCAAGAGCTATCTGATTAGAGATCTCAGTTACCTCAGACGGTACTTCTATACCATGGAGAGCTCTATTTAGAGACTCCGACCAGGATATCATGGCCTTAGCAACCCAAGTTGCTGCAAAAGAAGGAGAGAGAGCAGAGCCTGATGCCTCAAACACTGAGGGGGCCAAGCTCTCAATCAGACGGTCCGTTGGATCCTTGATCGAGGAACCGTTGGGAAGGGAGAGAAGCGTCTTAGACGCCAAACGCGACACAGGAGGGTCGACCGCAGGAGATTCCGCCCACTTCTTCAGAAGTTCGGGAGCAAAAGGATATCTAGTATTAATAGCCTTTTGTCCTGAGAAGCGCTTGTCCGGCTTCTCCCGATGGCGCTGCACGAGCTCTTCAAACTCAGGATGAGCACCAAAAACCTTATGAGTTTGCCTGGCTCGTTTGAAGGACACCTTATGACCAGAGATCAAGGTGGACTCATCTTCTACCCCCAGGGATTGATTGACAGCTTCAATCAGACTGTCAATTGTCTCCTGACAATTTGGTGCTTCTAAATTGAGGGAACCTTCAGAATCGGAGTCTGAATATTGATCACTCGCCTCCAAAGGTGAGGGAGAGCGAGAAACTGAACTGAAGGATGCCGAGGCCTCGGACGGCATAGGCGACGCAGTGTGGGTTCGCTTCCCCTGTGTCTGCCTGGTGAGAGCGCGGCCCCTGCAGGCCGGAGGTTCTTGAGACGTAGCCAAGACGGTTGAACCACTGTCCCTGCTCCTATCGGGAGCTTGAAGGGACTCGATTGCTCTCGTTAAAGACGCCATAGATTGCGACAGAGATAGGGCCCACTCCGGGGGACCTGACGCACTGGGCTCTGCTACAGGTGAGCTTCACTGAAGGTGGGTCCGGGTTTCTTCTCTGCCGTAGCTGCTTGTAGTCTCTGTCCCTTCAGACAATATTCCCAGCGTCTCGCCCAGTCTCAAATTAGAGGGGGGCTTACGGAACAAAAAAATGGGGGACGGTGCAGGCACCCTAACTCCATCACCCCTTCAGGGGGCGAGGAGAGGGAACGTCCGCCTCCTTGCAGCACCGCAGTCTAGCATTGGTGGTGCAGTGGGGGCCGCACGGACTATCTCCTGCCTCTGTACAACCTAGGGTTTCAATACCTTAGGGTGGTCAGGGCTGAGTCCGGCATTCGTGTCCCACGTCGCGGGAGAGGATACGTTGGAGGCTTTACTCCACGTGCTCGCCCGTTGATGGTTTGGGGAGATCGGACCCTTTCAATAGGATCCGTCGCCCCTATCTCATCTTCGTGGGAAAAGAAAAAAAAAAAAAAATGGTCTGGAAAAGGAACCAGATGTGTGCCTCCATCAGACACTAAGCAATAACTGGGTTTGCCTGCGGCCAGTGCTGAGGTGTATACGGCGGAGGAGGAGCTAACCTTTTTTTATGTTTACTTAGTGTCAGCCTCCTAGTGGCAGTAGCATACACCCACAGTCCTGTGTCCCCCAATGAGACGAAGGAGAAAAAAAAGATCAAGTGTTATAATAAATATTACAAACTAATCACATAATTACTTTGGACCTAAAACATAACTGATCCAGATCCACAGAATTGAGCTATACAATGATTTTTCCACTCTTCTGGCTGTCATACTATATATTGTATGGAGTGGGATTTTTTTCCCAGCTATGTAAACTTTACACACAGCCTCAATCAGATATTGATGACCCATCCTAAGGACAATTCATCAACACAGACGACATATTTAAATAAACAGGTGAAGGACACAATACAGGAATTTTGTACCTTTTGATCATGAATGTTACATTGTAGGAATGTTCTGGCGACTGTGCATCAGCAGATTCCGCAGTGTTTGCCCCTCGCTGAGCTGTCGGCAATGGTTTAGAAGTAATAATCTGTTACATTTCCTTATCTTGATGTAGAATGAGTCCTGCACTGTTCCGTTGGCGCTGCAGATCGCGCCGGGGACCTGTATGTGGCGAGGAGTTGCTTCTTGTTGAGGCTTTGCAGATCTCATGTACATCTCAATGACAAGGCCTAACAGCCAGATTCATGCGACCACAGACATCTTTAAGACTGGCATTCTGGCGTTCACATTCCTCATCGGGGCCAGATCTCCTCCTTGACCGGATGAACTGGTCGATAGGAATGGCACCGTGGGCTATTAGAATAGAAGTGACGCCGGTCTTCTAGCCATGGAGGGTCGTGTGAGGCATTGCCCACATCATCCATACAAATAATAGAGGATATTAAGCTTTCAACAAGTCAATACAACAATCCAGTGAGTCTGTTTTTAGTGAGATCATTTCTGGTATTTTTTGTACAGAGAATCATTTTACTGCTGTGTTTCTTGCCTTTACAGTCATTGGGCATTTTTATTGTTTGTGTCCCAATGACACATTTTCAGAATTATAATATGGTATCTTCCTCCGCTTTTTGACATTTATCTTCCATACTGATGTCCCGGAACAACCCAGTTACTCCTGTCCGGGTGGCTGTGGCCACATGTGAGCATTGCAGCCTCGGTCCATACACATCACCCGCTCTGTCCTCAGACCACAGCTCTGTACGGCAAGCAGCCATGTCCCTGTTTGGGCGCCAACTCCTAAAACTGAGGAATGTATATAAATAGAATAAAACCAACCTCAGTGTTTCCTTAATGATGGCCTTCAGCAGCGGCATCTTGGAGAGATCCTCAGCAGTGGGAATACCATCTCCTGGGATGATGGAGGTCACCTCCTGGTACAGAGATTGCTGGATCTCCCGGTCTCGCGCTAGGTGGTACAGGGCCCAGGATAAGGTGTTGGAAGTCTGGGATGGGGGGGGAATAGAGAATATTATCACAAAGCTATGGAAGGTGCAGCAGCCGGGGACTGCGGGTTATTTTTTTTGCTGGCGCCCAGTGCAGTCTCTTTAGTTGGTGCTTTTCTAGTTAGAGGAATTGGACATCACAATCCCCCAATTATGGCAAAGAGTACCGCCACGCACTGCAAAAATTATCTAATATGTCAAGCTTTCATATGCACAAGATACGGCACAATTATGTAGAGAAATTGACATTTTACCTTTGATGCTTTCATGATAAATTGGCAAAACACCAGCGGGCGACATCTCGAACCAGAGTCAACAACATTTCACTCCTCACCGTGTCCACTCCTGCCAGGAGCAGCTCGGCCACGCTGCCGTACACCTCCTTGTCGGTCAGTTTCCCACTGGACAGCAGGTAGGTCAGGTACTCTCCCTGCACCTCCTCACCGCGCTCCAGCCGCTCCTGGATCTTCTGCATCTTCTGGTCAATAAGTTTCTTTCCTTGGAAAGATCAATAATTGGTTTAGTCCCAACATTGCCAGGAATCATCCGTGTGCAGGAACGGGCCAGCCTTGCTGATCCACGAGGGTCCGATTGCTGGGATCCCCACAAATAATGAGAACAGGGCTCTAAATACCACATCGGAAAGAAACAGCAGCCACTCCATTCATTGTCTACGAGACTGCAGGAGAGAGTGGAGCGCAGCACTCTGCTTTCTACAGCAGTCCAATAGACAGTGCATGAAGTGGTGGCATGTGCGCAACTGCACGGCTATTCCGATGGTGTGTTTTAGACCCCTATTGTCAGGATAGGTCAAGACCCAGCAGTTGGACAATATTTTTAATGGGGGGGGGGGATAAAAACAAAAAAAAAACATTAAAATAGTGCGCATTGTAAGCAACGTTTTCCCTGACAACACTCTGGTTTTTGCTGCAGAAAAATCTGTTGCAAATACTCAGTGTGTACACGTACACTTAGGGGTTTTCTGGGAAAATAAATAAAAATAAAAAAAATTCAGCGTTTTACGGTACCAGCAAAGTGAATGAGATTTCACACACCCGCTGCTCATGTTTTCTGTGCAGATTTCGAGCAGGTTCACATCTGCCGGATGTCACTCTAGTATTAGCAGATTTTTCTGCTGCAAAGACTGAACACGTGAATATAATCTCAACAAATTGTTAAATTCATAATTAAGGCAGCAAGACAGGTTTTATTTTCATATTGAAAGCTTGAGACCATGTAACCGTGTGAACTTGTATTATTTAGTGCAAAACTTCATAATTTAAAGATGCAAAAGTGCCCCTGACAAGGACATAATTTTGTATCAAGTCACTAGTCCGGCCACAAATGAGACATAGTGTACAATATTGGGCTCCAGGGTTTAAGGAAAATTTGGAAAACAGACGTCTTAGGGGCGACCTTACAAAAGTGACCAAATACATGATTGGACACTACAGAAATCTGCATCATTTATTTAACACCAGGGCCTGCGATGATGAAAGTGGGGCACCCTTTATAGTAAGAAGAAGCTTTAATCATCATCATCATCATATAACAGGATTCTTTACTGTAAAAGCAGTGATATTACGGAGCTGTGTCACAGGGGGCTGTGATGGCTCATTCATTGCACACGTACAAGAAGGGCCTGGATGCTTTTCCTGAAACATATATTCCAGGCATTGGTACCTGATTTCTGCACATGAGGAATTATTCCAATTGTCAGACTTGGATTTGGGAAGGTATTATCCCCCAGTATTGTAGAATTCCTCTGCACCTTGTAGGAGGTTTTGCCTCCTCTGGAAGAACACATTAAGATTATATAAATTCGGAGACATTTCCCGTCACCATTTGCCATATTGTAACTCACCAAAGTCAAAGATGTTGTCCCAGTTTTTTATGTACAACTTGAAGTAAGGGAGAATATTTTGTGTCCAAGCGGGTAAAACGGAGACATAAACTGAATATTTCAGCATCGCACCTATAGAGTCAATGAATTTCTTGGTCTCGGGAGGAATGTTCTTCTCCAAGCAACCGATCCGGGTCTCAAATAGAATGTACGAAATGCCTAAAAATAAATACATAAATCACGACATAGAAGGTACAATACACGGATGCTTTTCTTTAGCCCCTGCACATGCCATATATAGGAGCTTGTCCAGCTGTTAAAAAACAAACAAAAAACATGTAAATGCATCTTATCAGATAAATTGTCCTGTCTCCATTTATGAGCTAGTTACCGTAAGTACAATCATACCCAGTGCAGGCAATGCTCTGCGAGCTACATGGCCATGACTCCAGACTGATACATTGTAGCAAACTAGCAGAAGGGTTAGAGCTGCTGATGTGCAGCTCACAGAGCATTGTAAAGACTGGATACAATTGTATCCACTTCTCAGCTGAGAGCAGAACAATAAAACCAGTTGTTTACTCCTGGGCCAAATCCTTGTCAATTACAATATTCCCAAACAGCGTATAAACACCTAATACCTCCGGGGCTGGGACCGGTCCAGAGATGCCGTACCTCCCGGGGCTCGCATGATGTAGTTATATGGGGAGTAGACGTAGTTTTTGTTCTGCGTAGGGGAATATCCTAATTGAGAGGGGGTTGGCCGAGTTGTGGACAATCCCTTAAAATTTCGTGACTTTCCAAATAGGTAATTAATTAGCGGCGTAGAACTACAGCCAGCGCACCTTCAAATGCAAATCTATAAAAGGTGTTTGCAATGTCGTTGACCATAATTCCTGAGGGAGAATTCCTCCGATCATCGTGGAGTGTGTTCAGAAAGTCTGTGACCACTTCATTGACCGCCCCGGTGTACAGCACGGCCTCTGCCGGCTTCAGCATCCTCTTATTCAGGATGGAGCGAAGCGTGTACCAGCGGTGACCTTCCCTGCAGAAAACAAAGGGGTGTAGCACATTATGCTGTGTGCACACACTACACATCATCATTTTCCTAATAGACAATAAACACTTAAAAAGAGTGAAAATCACCTGCACTGCAATTCTGACTGCAGCTCTGGCTGTGAGTGGAACATAAGGTCTCTAGTCACAGCCAAAGCTGCACTTATCATTTTTCTTATATGTTCGCTCTGCAAGGTGTGACGTCTGCAGTGAACGGTGCGAGGCGACTAATCAGAGCAAACTTCATTCACTGTAATCAATAAATGACCACTGAACGTACTCAGTGAAAGGGCCGAGGGCGAGGTCTCGGAGGCGCCGATGCACTTTCCAGAGCTCCATGTCGTTCTCATCGGATATTTCCCCTCATGGCGCAGCACTGTCTCCAGGATATCAACATCCACAATATTCACTGATTTTATTGGCCCAAGGAAAGATTTCCACATCGGGCCATACTTTTTCTTATAGACAAACTGTAAAATAAAAAGGAGAGGGGTTAACCAGCTGATATTAGTCTTTCCCTCAAAGTCAAGGCCGACCCATGCAGTTACTATGTGGCCCTCAGCAGCGGGTCCCGGCCCAGAATCGCCTCCTAATAGGAACCTTTCCCTTCTTTACAGCAACACAACACGGACAACAAGGACTGATCAGAGGATCAGGTCACCCAAGAAATGGAGCGGGGAAAAAAACAACACAATCATCATCTAGAACAGGACTCTGATTGGATGACATATGAACCCTTCTAACTCCGTTTAGCCAATCAGATGCCCAAGACACGCAGGGGAACAGCAAAATCAGATAGATGGAAGTCGAGGCACTGAGCGAAGCTCTGGAGTTCTGTGTTTACAATTCTCATTATTGTGATAAACACAAAACCATAAATAAGAAAAAAACACCAAGGACAAAAAGAAAGGAACAGCTCAGAAAGCTTTGTCGGGACATGATTTGATTTTTGTGAAGGTACATGGCTACTTACAACTTTTTTTTTGGCCCAAGAGAAAAAGAAGAATCACAATAAAGTTGTAGTTTCATTTGTAACAAATGTCACACGACTTCCCCTTCCTGCCAGCAGCAATCCATGGATTTACCATGCGCAAAGGTCGCCTTGGTGTTTGAGCCTAACTGCGCCATTTTCTTTATATAACTCTTTACAGTTGGTTAATAACAGATTTACAACACATGCCCCAATATCTATTAGAAAACCTGGTCATATAGGAGTGGAGGGGAAGCAGGAAAAGTCGGACCCTGACATTGACCTTTTGACTTATTCTCACGCCCATGTTTCTTGGTTGTGTACAGCCTGCAATGCCTGGATGGACCATGCATCAATCGGTCCAAGGACATTCAACTGATCCCGCATGACAGCTACATACGATCTCCGTGCATCGGGAGACTTGCGGCCAGTCCGTGCATTGCAGTGCGATCTCGGACCTATTTGCACAGACGTCTGAATGAGCCTTTAGGCTGGTATCACACGGAAACTTGTCATATTGCAACATTACACTGAAAGCTGTCAATTAGAGGTTTGGACGGGGTTATACACAGAAAGATGCCAATCAGAGGTGTGAGCGGGGTTATACACAGCTCAGCATTCAGAGCACTGCTAGATCTGCAGCAGAGGAAACAGTGATTTTATCAAAGTGACAGCAAGCAGTCCAGTAAGTGACATATCGCTGGAATCAGGGTCTCTGTCACTACATCATTCTGCTCTCAGATGAAGTAGCAGCAACCTGGTGACAGATTCCCTTTATTGACAGAATAATTTTTATGTAATTTTTGACCATTGGGATCTATGGATCCACTGAGCACTACTGGGACCATCCTGTATATGCAGAGATCATAATGTGAACAGACCCTTAGTCTCCAGTATATCAGTGTGTACATGTTCTCCCCTTCTATGAAAGTGGAAGAACAAAAGGCAACAATGTAAATGTAAACCAAATTAACACCCAGAAAGTGACAGAGCAGAGAACCGACCTGCACTTCATGAGAATACAGCAGGTTTCCCTTGAGGAAGAACCAGTAGAGGTTGGTGAGCATGGAGGGACCCGGCAAATCATCAAACGTCTTCATTTTCTTGTTCCCTTCTTCTACTCCAGCAGCTGCAGCCCCATGCAAGGCCCTTCCCTGGGTGACCCGAGTCCTGCATGTCTGCAGCAGGGGCCTGATTCTGCTCTTGATCCCTAGGTAATAGCAGCTCCTGACTGCAGCTTTTATCATGGCTGCAGGCAGGGACTGAGCCTCCCATGCACCTTGGTGTGGCTGCTGTTTGCTTCTTTCTGAACCTCCTCCCCTCACACCCCTTCATTGCCAAGTGCACAATAACAACAGCCTCCTGCAGACATGTCAGCACTGGGTGCAGCCGCTGGAGGAGAAAACTAGTGAAAGTTACAGAAAGTGACTATTGGGTTAGGTATTTGTAGTTGTTGGTTCAGATTTTTCTTTTGTTTTTGTACATGTATCTTTTAATGTCCAAGTATTTTAAGAACTCTATATCATCTAACTTATATTTGTCTTGCAGTATATAGAAAGGTTCTTTAGTTCGTTCTTGACATATATCATCTGATTGACACCTTTTTTCCCCATTCCTCTAATGTTACATACGGTAATGCTGATTCCAGAATCCTTATTGGAATATTTTTTACTTGATCCTGGATGGTCTATTAGTTTTCTGTTTAGTAGTTTCCATGATCTAATTGAAGCTTGTAGGGTAATGTGTACGAATTTACCCATGCCATAAGACACAATAGATTTCCCAAATACTCAAAGAATAGGGCCCCTTGGAATAAAGAATTCACAACACCATTCACCTAGTCCCCTCTAATCAGTGAGAAGTGCTCGGGTGGCTGACAAGGATCCCTCCTGTGCAATGGGAGAAGTAACAATTTCAAAAGAACTGGAGGCTTGGAACACAAGAATATGTTTTATTAAGAGTAGAATTATTAGAAATGTAAATAGAAGTAAATCTATTGTGTATTATTGGTGGATAGAAAGTTGTTATAATTGTATTTTTGTATTGTATACATAAACTGGAGCAGTGGGCAGCAACTAACAGAATGGATTTTAACAGGGAAAAATGCAAAGTACTACATCTGGGCAATAAAAATGAAAAAAGCATATACAAAATGGGAGGAATAGGGCTAAGTAACAGCACATGTGAAAAAGACTTGGGTATACTAATTGATCACAGACTTAACATGAGTCAACAGTGTGATGCAGCAGCAAAAAAGGCAAATGCAATTCTAGGATGTATCAACAGAAGCATACAGTCTAGATCACGTGAGGTCATTATTGCCCTCTACTCCTCTTTGGTCAGACCTCATCTGGAATACTGTGTCCAGTTTTGGGCACCACATTTTAAAAAGACATCAACAAACTGGAGCAAGTTCAGAGAAGAGCCACCAGAATGGTGACCGGTCTGCAAACCATGTCCTATGAGGAACGGTTGCAGGAATTGGGAATGTTTAGCTTGCAAAAAAGAAGACTGAGAGGAGACTTAATAGCTGTCTACAAATATCTCAAGGGCTGTCACATTGTAGAAGGATCATCTTTATTCTCATTTGCGCAAGGAAAGACTAGAAGCAATGGGATGAAACTGAATGGGAGGAGACACAGATTAGATATTAGAAAAAAACTTTTTGACAGTTAGGGTGATCAATGAGTGGAACAGGCTGCCACAAGAGGTGGTGAGTTCTCCTTCAATGGAAGTCTTCAAACAGAGGCTGGATAGACATCTGTCTGGGATGATTTAGAGAATCCTGCTTTGAGCAGGGGGTTGGACCAGATGACCCAGGAGGTCCCTTCCAACTCTACCATTCTATGATTCTATGATTCTATTTTCTTTAATAATAGGTAATAGTATGTATATACTTGTTTACAGATAGATATTTTTATTGGGTTTTTTTGTTTGTTTTTTGAGAACATGAACTATAAAGCATTTACTCCTGTTTTTATCCTAGATTTGGATATTCCTTTACCTTCTAACCCCCCTCCTTGCCCATCCCCCGCCCATCTCTCCCATTACAATAAATGTCTTAATTTTAGTAAAATATTGAAAGAAGATTATTGTTGTTAAAAAATTGTTTTTCTTTATTTTCTCTTTTTGGAAAAATAAATTTTATGTAGTTGTATAGTCAGGGCATGCTGGAAGTTGTAGTTTTTATATAGTTGTATAGTCAGGGCATGCTGGAAGTTGTAGTTTTTATATAGTTGTATAGTCAGGGCATGCTGGAAGTTGTAGTTTTTATATAGTTGTATAGTCAGGGCATGCTGGGAGTTATAGTTTTGTATAGTTAGAAAAAGTGGTGAAGAGTTACTAATAATGGCCCAGCCTCAGTGACTAGATGCATGGGGCGGTTTTCCATAGAGAATTCTTTGTGCTCGGCATGATGATGATGATGATTATGATGATGATGATGAAGCCATTCTCACCTTTCCTGATACGTTGGCCCATGGCGTGAACATATTGATGAATCCGCCATATAATCACTCACTATGGAGACATGAAGAGCCTGTGGGTCTGCAGTACAGAGCGCGGTGTGGCGTTCGTACTGTGCCATATTGGGGGCTATAATCCTAATACCCGAGTTATAGGGCATTTGATTGAGTGCGATGGAAGCTCCTGGGCTCTAATGCAAAATATGCCAACCTGCCATGTGCCATTGATAACACTAGTGTGTACAATGTGGCAGAGGGACCATAAGGAACCAGGGCCCGGGTATAACGGCAACCTCCGCAGTAGTGTCAGTCAATGACTGCTGTATTATGGCTTCATACAATGGCGGTACAGATTAAAAGCCCTTACAGTTTGAGCATCCTCATCAGCTGCACTACAATTCCCAGTAAACCCAGTCAAGCCTGAGTCTTGTAGTTCCACCACAGAAACTGCTTTATGTTTGCATGTTATTCCCTAAAAAGTTCTTGTTTTACATCTGTGATGAAGGAACAGCCACCATCTTGGATATTGGCCTGTCCCAGCTGCCATTTTGTCTGAATTCACAGAGCCACAGGCAGCTAACTGCTCCAAAACCCCATGGCCTGTAGGCATATAAGACAACAGGGTTTAGTCCCCACTGTGAATAACAAGGTCTTTAGTAGGCTAAGTAGATCAGGCCCAAAACAGAATTTACTGCTCCAATGTTGAATAGCAAGGTCTGTTAGTATGATAAGCAAGACTTCAAACTTTAGTCTGGAGCCACGGAAGCATGGGGCCTGGAGGTGCCTGGGGGCTTCAATTAGATTTTACCTGTCAGCTAGACTCTGAAAACACATCCATTGTCGCTCCCAGCCACTACGACTCCGTTCCAGGATTATGAATTATGAGCACGCCTTTCGAGGTACAGGCTCATAAAAAATATCTGCGTGATCCTGCGGACCTCGGGCATCTGAAAGTGCGACTCCCAAGTCGGTGATGGCTCGGGGACCTGAGATATAGAGATTGGGTCACCGTGGAGGGCCAATCGGGCCATATTTGATCTCCACGCGACAGGCAAAACAAACTGCATCCACTGGTACCTCTCGTGTCCTGATCCGATCGTCCTGGAGAAAGTTAACCCCTTTCTTAGTTATTGGGAATAAATTCTGCAGGGAGCTAAGGGTGGAGATTATTAGCCCACCCTCTGACACCGAGGGGAGGGACCTAGCATGTTTAAGAACTGTGAGCGGACGGCAGACCCTCTCTATTCTCACAGAAGCCAAGACGATGAAGATCTAAGAAGGAACAAGGGACAGATCTGCCAAGGGAGCAGCGGCACACGTTTTGGGAACTGTCCGGCAACTAAGATTCTTACCTGTGGATCGCAGAGCTCCCGGCGTCCACATGCAACCTACAGCCTGGTAACATTGTCCTCTAGCTAATACCTCTAAGCCTTGTACCTTATTGTTATATTTTACTCTGACTGCAAATCCACTGTAATTCCATTGTATAGCTTACTGTATATTCTGTATTTATCTAGTGCGCCCTTAAGGCAATTAAACCATAAAATTAATTTTGGGCTGATGCTTTTACTCTGATCACGAATCTTGGAATACCCAGTGGGTAACAGGACACGCTCCCCGGCGGCCATTTGCTCTAGGTGCAGTTCCCTTACTGACCTGAGAGACAAAGGGGGCACCGGAGAGCTGTGCCTGTGTAGTTACGTCACATTGG
This sequence comes from Oophaga sylvatica, assembly GCA_033576555.1. NCBI lineage: Eukaryota > Metazoa > Chordata > Amphibia > Anura > Dendrobatidae > Oophaga > Oophaga sylvatica. The sequence continues at coordinate 89,125,265 of JARQOD010000007.1, read as the reverse complement.
TGACGTGGGAGGAACCGGGTTTCCTTCACAACATCCTTTGAAATTTGCCATTTCAACTGAAGAGTTAAGGGAAGTGGAGCCGAGCAGGAGGAACGGAAAAATTACAATGTACTTGGAAAGCTTCCAGATGAGGCACCGAGGGTAAAGCCCCATTACTGCGACAAGACAAAATTCCTAGCAGCCACTAATGGGTTAATCCTAAGATCTGGCTCTCATCACAAGTACATTGTGAAGGGAGGGGCGAAGTATACGGTGTATATATATATATATATATATATATTATATATATATATCGTCTATAGGTGATCACAGATCACATGTGTTAAGGTGTGCCCGCAGTCGTCGCCCCTATGTACAAGAATATATCTACTATAATAACTGGTCATATGTGCAAGAAAATATAACTACTATAATACTGCTCCTATGTACAATAATATATCTACTATAATACTGCTCCTATGTACAAGAATATAACTACTATAATACTGCCCCTATATACAAGAATATACTACTATAATACTGCCCCTATGTACAAGAATATAACTACTATAATACTGCCCCTATGTACAAGAATATAACTACTATAATACTGCCCTATGTACAAGAATATAACTACTATAATACTGCCCTATGTACAAGAATATAACTACTATAATACTGCCCCTATGTACAAGAATATAACTACTATAATACTGCCCCTATGTACAAGAATATAACTACTATAATACTGCCCCTAGGTACAAGAATATAACTACTTATAATACTGCCCCTATGTACAAGAATATAACTACTATAATACTGCCCCTATGTGCAAGAATATAACTACTATAATACTGCTCCTATGTACAAGAATATAACTACTATAATACTGCCCCTATGTACAAGAATATAACTACTATAATACTTCTCCTATGTACAAGAATATAACTATTATAATACTGCCTCCTATGTACAAGAATATAACTACTATAATACTGCCCCTATGTACAAGAATATAACTATTATAATACTGCTCCTATGTACAAGAATATAACTACTATAATACTGCCCCCTATATACAAGAATATAACTACTATAATACTGCTCCTATGTACAAGAATATAACTACTATAATACTGCTCCATGTACAAGAATATAACTACTATAATACTGCCCCTATGTACAAGAATATAACTACTAAATACTGCCCCTATGTACAAGAATATAACTACTATAATACTGCCCCTAGGTACAAGATATAACTACTATAATACTGCCCTATGTACAAGAATATAACTACTATAATACTGCCCCTATGTGCAAGAATATAACTACTATAATACTGCTCCTATGTACAAGAATATAACTACTATAATACTGCCCCTATGTACAAGAATTAACTACTATAATACTTCTCCTATGTACAAGAATATAACTACTATAATACTGCCTCCTATGTACAAGAATATAACTACTATAATACTGCCTCCTATGTACAAGAATATAACTACTATAATACTGCCCCTATGTACAAGAATATAACTATTATAATACTGCTCCTATGTACAAGAATATAACTACTATAATACTGCCCCCTATATACAAGAATATAACTACTATAATACTGCTCCTATGTACAAGAATATAACTACTATAATACTGCCTCCTAGCTGAGAGGTTGTGTGTTTGGAAAGTGGAAAGGTTTTTAATATTAGAGTAGGACTGTCCCACAAAGGGTTGCCTTGACGTGGCGGGATGGCTTGTACATTCTTTTGATCAAAATTATGTTTACCAAATACCCTTATTATTATTATTACAACTTCATGCATGTTTTGCAATATATTTTTTATTTTGTTTTATTTTAGGATATTTGTTTCTTGTTTTTTGTTTTCTCTGTTTAATGGTCATGTGTTTGATATGCATTTACATTTTGCATACACATCAACTTACTTTTTCAGTTCAGACCCAGTTTTTTAGGTTGTGTGTTTGTAGCTCTCCTGATGTCTGGAGCAAGCCCAGGGAGGGGCCACCCTGGGCGGGGAAACTCCCCAAGCAAGGCCCAGGCTTCCAGGCCTACACTGGGAAGAAGCGCCCAAGCTGTTTCTAATGTGGTTGAAAATCCTAAAGTGATTTCTGATGGGAAGAAAGCTCCGAATGGAAGTAGCAGCAGCAACAAGAAGGATGAAGCTGTGAAAGTGAGTAAAGTGACAGAACAAGGAAAAGCCATTGTATGTAAGAAAGTTGCAGTTAAGCAATCGGCCAGCCAAGGCAAACAGAGTGAAGTGCAATTAGGAGAAATCCAGAAGAAATCTCCTGGTGAGAAGCTGAATGGAGGAAAGCAGCCTGCAGCTCAGGAGAGGCCATCAGCGGCTTCAGGTGTGCAGCTGACTTCCAGCAGGCAGAGGAGAACCTCATGGAGAGACAGACGCTCCAGGAAAACTTGCAGCAGAAATATGTGGTGACCAGCATGGCGAGCTCTGGACGCACAAGGTTGCAGTCAGGTGGCAGCAGTAAAAGTGCTGTGGAGCCTGGAGCCACGAAACCAGCGGAGGTGAAAATTAAGGGGACGTCTGGATTTAAGCACCGGGGACATCGCTGAATGCAGGATCCCAGGAGGAAACGCCACGTGCACCTGAGCTTCAGCTCGCAGAGGAGATCCCAGGACTAGTCAAGAAATTTGGTGAGTTACAGCAGCAGAAAGACTCGCTGCAGATGCAGATAGACACTGGATATAAGCTAAAGGCTGTTAATCCCGGGAGTCACGACTTTTATGACGAGGCTCTGAACACACTGGGTGTATTGCTGGCAAAAGTGGTGAGGGACATGGACTGCGTTCTAGAGAGGATGGGGCCCTGGCAGAGACTTATAGGAACCAGGAACTGTTAAAGTCACAGAAGCAGAACTCTGCAGGTTCCAGGTCAGACATTGTCCCAGGTGGACCCCAGAAGCAGGTGCGGCCAGTGCTGCAGCCTGCAAGTTTCTGCTTCCAAAAGGGGCAAATGCCGCACCAGCAGCAGCCTGTAGTGCAGACCCCAGCAGAGATACCACAAGTCTCAGAATGCCCAGCAAAACTGCCTGCGGCAGATCCAAAGCAGGAGCATGTAGTGCAGATTCCAGCAGAGGTACAACAAGTCACAGAATGCCCAGCACAACAGCCTGCGGCAGATCCAAAGCGATGCATGTAGTGCAGATTCCAGCAGAGGTACAACAAGTCGCAGAATGCCCAGCACAGCCGCCTGCAGCAGATTCCAAGCAGCAGCATGGACATATTTCAGCAGAGGGACTACAAGTCTCAGAATGCCAAGCACAGCAGTTGGGCAGTGGACATGTGCCGGCAGTTACTGATGGTGCCCAGCAGAGCTCTGATGCTGGGGATAACCGCGCTGTATCTGAGGGGTCGGAGGTTTGGGGGAGCACAGTATCTTTGCTGGACGCTGCGCAGTCTGATAGTGACATTGATGTTGATGATAATGTACATGATAATGTCTGTGATTTCCCCCCTTTAATTCCGAGCACACAAGGTGTAGCAGCCCCCCCTGCTGCTGACCCTCACCCCGTCAATCAGCCTAGTGTGACCCCGCAGGTTCCCCCCAGTAATGCCTGGAGTCGTGGTGCTCCGTCCTTCACCTCTGGTGCCAATTATACCGGCCAGGCGTTTAAACGGAGAAAACGTCGTGCGTTTCCGGCACAGAGGTGCCAAGGAGGATCTGCCAGATAGGAGGTTTGTGGTCAGGGAGCTCTTGTGTCGCCAGATGGGGTTTGCGCCAGTCAGCATCTTGGCGGTGATTTATCTTCCAGACAGGCAGGGCTATGACGTCAGCTTTAAGCTCATGACTGACCTGGACAGGTTCTGGTCTAATTTCCCCAAGTTTAGAGACTCTGAGGGCTGGAGTAAGTTCAGCTTTATTCCTATCTCTAAGCCAGATACTGTTACGGTTAATCTCATCTTCTGGAATGAGTCTGTTCCCCCACAGGACATTGTGGTGTGGCTCCGGAGGCATTGTGACCTGGTCTCTGACCTCACCAAAAGCAGAGACAATGATGGTATCTGGACGGGAGGGTGGAAGGTTTTGGTGAAACTGCGCCAGTGTGATAATATCACTGCCCACTTACCCAACTCCTTCTTTATTGGGAGAGAGAGGGGTGTGTGTTTCTATCCTGGGCAGCCTCGTAAGTGCTTCAAATGTGGCAAGGCAGGTCACCTGGCAAATACGTGTACTGTGGTGAAGTGCAACCTGTGTGGGGAGGTCGGCCATGTGGCTGCAGACTGCCAGAACATCAGATGCAACCTCTGTGGGAAGATCGGTCACCCTCACAGGGACTGTCCTGATGCCTGGCACAATATCTGTAAGGACTATCCTGATGAGGATTTGGTGGCAGGGGCAGAGATTCTGGAGGAGGCAGCTTTACTGTCAGGGGAAATACTGTCCAGCCGGAGGCCCACCAGGGGTCTTCTAGGTGACACCAGAGCAGCAGGGTTCAGAGGGTGCACAGGGGAGTATGGAGGTTGTCCCTCAGGGCAGCAGTCACAGGGAGGCATTACTTCAGTACTACCATCTGTGTCTGAAGGGAATAGCAAAAATCAGACTAAAAGGAAGAAAAAGGACAAGACCTCCCGTAAACCTGAGAAGGAGTATGACACTGGCCAAGGGGCCAGGAAGAAGGTCCAGAGTTCTGCAGGTCTAATGGACTTATCTAATAGGTTTGACATTCTGTCTGAGTCTGACGGGGATTTTGAGGATGACCTTAGAAGAATTGACGCAGAGTTTGATAGGGACGTAGAGGACTGTCCTCCGCCAAAGCGGAAGCCATTACCTGAGGGCACTCGGGTAGAGTCAGAAATGGAGACCGGTGGTGACCAGAATAACTCCGACTCAGATCTGTGACGCTGTCAACCACATAATGTCCGAGCCCAGATAGATAAAATCATTAGCAAAATTAGGAAATGTTAAGTTATGGAAGGATGTGTCACTGGGTTGAAATATGATGTTTTTTTTTTTTTTTTTCCAACCAGGTGTATGGACTCTTTAAGTTAATTTTATATGTATAATCCGGATATGTAATGAATGTATGTACAATCCAAGTGAATTTAGTTTTGTATTACTGGAGGAATGTCAGTATATTTGTATTTGTATGTTTTTACAATAAAAATTGCCCCTATGTACAATAATATAACTACTATAATACTGCTCCTATGTACAAGAATATAAATACTATAATACTGCTCCTATGTACAAGAATATAACTACTATAATACTGCCCCTATGTACAAGAAATAACTACTATAATACTGCTCCTATGTACAAGAATATAAATACTATAATACTGCTCCTATGTACAAGAATATAACTACTATAATACTGCCCTATGTACAAGAATATAAATACTATAATACTGCTCCTATGTACAAGAATATAACTACTATAATACTGCCCTATGTACAAGAATATAAACTACTATAATACTGCTCCTATATACAAGAATATAACTACTATAATACTGCCTCTATTACAAGAATAAACTACTATAATACTGCCCCTATGTACAAGAATATAACTACTATAATACTGTCCCTATGTACAAGAATATAACTACTATAATACTGCCCTAGTACAAGAATATAACTACTATAATACTGCCCCTATGTACAAGAATATAACTACTATAATACTGCCCCTAGGTACAAGAATATACTATAATACTGCTCCTATGTACAAGAATATACAGTGGGTACGGAAAGTATTCAGACCCCTTTACATTTTTCACTCTTTGTTTCATTGCAGCCATTTGGTAAATGCAAAAAAGGTCATTTTTTTCTCATTAATGTGCACTCTGCTCCCCATCTTTACTGACGAAAACCTAAAAATTTAACAAAAATTTTTACAAAAAATATAAAGGGGTCTGAATACTTTCCGAACCCACTGAATCTCTCCCTGCACCCACCAGCTTCCTAGAATACACTGCACCCTGTGCACCTCTTCTGGTGCTGCGCCCCTGCACTGTGTGCTGGAGCCGTGCACACTGCAGCTTAATGTCATGTGAGGCGCATTTTGCATATGGAAATATATACTTTTTGCTGCACTTTATGGGTGCAGTGGTGTCTGCTGCTTATGCAGGAGGTGGATCTCATGGATCGGCTATGTAACACTGCCCCCTACTGGCCATTTACTGGCATGATTATGCTTACTGACAATATGAGGAGAAAATACAGCCCAAGCAGCGGGTCTGAGGGGCACCTGGTGTTCACCCTTTAATTCCAGTGATTACCCTTCTCTGCTATTCCGGCAGCGGCAGTCCCATGTAAGCCTCTGCCCTGGGAGACCCCGGTCCTGCATGTCTGCAGCAGAGGCCTGATCCTTCCCTTTAACAGTTGGGATAAGCAGAGCACCATGCCTCCTCTGACTGATCCTGGCACCTTTTGCAGATTTTTTTTTTTTGGCTGAAAAAAGGATTTTTGCTAAACCCATAATTATTTGGCCGTTGGGAAGGAATTTCGCAACACAAAAATGTCAGGGTGATGTTTCCATCCAAGTCACGAAAGCCTCGAGCTAAGTGACGACCGGTGACGGCGCCGGCTGAGCCCAGTCCCAGGAGGCTGAAGACTGGATTACACCGCACTCTTCAGTAGTTCACAGCTTTATATAGAAATATTGCAAACTTCCACAACTTGTTAGTAAACTTTATTTATAAGATCTCTGCTTGCGGTCAGTGAATGGAAATATTCTTCTTTACATCCAGGGGCTGCGGACCCCCTGCATCCCTGTAACCTCTCACAGCTGAGGGCGTCTGTTCCATTGTGCTGGGATACAATAGATCCGTCGACTATTGTAGGAAGTGAAAAATCAGGAAAATCTGCTTCCGCTGAACTTGACCCTGGAATATTTTTATAGCATATGGAAGAAGATAAAAAACCCTAAAGTAAGATCCGTCCAGAGCTGACGCTGTCCTACAGGTGCACTTTACCTTAAGAGACGTAATAAAACTACTTTTTATTTTTGTATATGTGATAAAAGAAGACGTGATGGTATATTAGAAGCATTATTTCTATTTGTTTTTCTTTTCTCAGTTTTCTGGATGCAGCCAGCAGTGTAAAGAATGGAGGATTTCAAACTGGCTGAGAAATTCAGGGAGTCAGAATGCAAAAGTTATTTTCTTACAAGAACTTAACAATAAAAGATAAACTATGACAGTAGAAGATGTAACTGGACACGGGCAGGGAAACCATTGTGAAACCTCCCTTCTTTACACTGCAGGCTGCGATTAGTGAACTGGAAAATGTTGCAAAATAGAAATAAGTTTCTTATTATGAGGAAAATTTATTTTTCTGTGTTTCCGGTCTCACAAGGTTTGAAGATATTGGATATAAGCTATTTCTATTCTCAATTAATTTTCAGTTCTCTGGAGGCAGCCGGCAGTGTAAAGAATGGAGGACATCAATCTGTTTGCTATCATGGCATGCCAGAAATTGGAATGCAAACGTCTCTTTCTTGCAAGAAATCATCAATAAAACAAATACCATTGCAGCACAAAATGTGACTGGACGCGGCCAGGGAAAATATTATCAAAACCTCCATTCTTTACACTGCAGGCTGCATTTTCCTATTACACAGGGAATTTCTTTTATTTTCTAGTCTCTCTTAATTGTAGCTTACTTTTATTAAAACAAGTTTAAACAGGATCATTTTAATAAACGGTAATCACATAAAACAAACATAATAAAACAAATCATCATGACAAGTAAAGCAAAGACTAAAAAAAAAAAAAGGAAAATCGAAGACAAACGCAGTCATAAATTAGAGTCTATGTACTGTTTGAGCACAAGAGTATGGGGCTCTTGGGGCCTTAGGCCGGCGTCACACTGGCGACAGAATCGGACGACTGCAATGCGATGAAAAATCGCATTGCAGTCGGACCTATGTTAATCTATGGAGCAGCTCCCAGTATCAGATTTTTTGTGGTCCGTTTTAAACGTCCGTGTGCAATCGCAGCATGCTGCCACTGTCACCGATTGTCGGTCGACTATCGCCAATGCAAGTCTATGGGAGCGATGAAAAATCGGATTACAAACGGACCACACTGTGTGACTTGCGATGAAATCGCATCGGTGTCCTTTAGAAAAGCCGGCAATTCATCCCCGGCTATACTGTAAAAGCACACTGACAGCTTTAATAAAGAATCGAATCCATACATATACACACATAGAATACATATATATATATATATATGTCATTGTGACATGTATATGTATATATATATATATTTATAGTTCCTAGACTTCTACATACTGTATTAGCCGCTCATTCAATTGCCGGCTTCAGTGAAATCACAGAAGCCGACATGAAATGATACATTGTTTCCACACTGTTAACCATATAATTTCATGTATTTTGATATTTGTTTAGAACTTACAATTACATGAGTGTATTTGTGCAAAATTTCAGACATGTAGGGGTTAATTAAAGGTGTAATTTCGTTGAAAAAAAATGCGTGGGCTCCCGCTGTATTTTCTCCACCAGACAGACAAAGCAAAGCGAGTGGGGGCAGATAATAAAGCCTAGGGAGGGTACATTTTTTGTGCCCCCCCTGGCTACTAACATCTGCCCCCAGACACCCCAGAAAGGGCAAATCTATAATTAGATTCGCCCTTTCTGGCACTTTGCCCGTCTATTCCCATTGCCCTGTAGCGGTGGCGAATGGGTTAATCTCACCTTACTGTCACCTTAGTATTGAAAGGTGACCTTAAGGCAGGTTAATAATTGAGAGCTGTCAATTAGACAACTATCAATTATTAATCCTATTGTATGAAAGAAAAATCAAACACACACAGTTTAATAAAAAATAAGTTTAATGAAATAATCACACAGTTTTTGACCATATTTTATTTTCCTGCTAAAACCATTTCCTGTAATAAAAATAAAATAAAAAAGCAAAATTATACTTACCAATCCGATGTACAGTCAGGTCCCACGGTGTAATCCATCAGAAAGGGTTAACAGGTTACAGGTCGCAGAGAGCTATAATGCTGTCTCAGACCTGTATCCCCTGAATGAATAACTTCCTCTCCCAGCGAAAGTAGAGGAATAGATTCATGAATGGAGCTTAATTGATTTATTGCCAATTTAACTGTAGTGACCTGACCTAAAGGGAAAGTGGACACAATCAATTAAGCTTCATTCATGAAACACATCCTCTCCTGTCGCCAGGAGAGGAACTTATTCATTCAGGAGCTTTGAGCTGAGCATGCAGGATTACTTGCACTGCTTGGCTCAAAGCTAGTTAACCCTTTGTGAAGGATTACAGCGTGGGACGTGACAGATCGGCGGAATAGGTAAGAATAATGTTTTTTTATTTTTTTTTCTTTATTTTAGGAGATCAATGGTTTCGCACGGATTAAGTGTAAAATAAAATATGGTCAAAAAAAATGTGTTTTTATTTCATTAAAATTAATTTTTATTAATGTGTGTGTGTTTTTTTAATTTACTTCAATAGGATTAATAATTGATAGTTGTCTAATTGACAGCTCTCAATTATTAACCTGCCTTAAGGTCACCTTTCAATACTAAGGTGACAGTAAGTTGAGATTAACCCATTCGCCACCGCTACAGGGCAATGGGAATAGACGGGCAAAGTGCCAGAAAGGGCGAATCTAATTATAGATTTGCCCTTTCTGGGGTGTCTGGGGCAGATGTTAGTAGCCAGGGGGGCACAAAAAATGTACCCTCCCTAGGCTATTATTATCTGCCCCCACTCGCTTTGCTTTGTCTGTCTGGTGGAGAAAATACAGCGGGAGCCCACGCATTTTTTTCAACGAAATTACACCTTTAATTAACCCCTACATGTCTGAAATTTTGCACAAATACACTCATGTAATTGTAAGTTCTAAACAAATATCAAAATACATGAAATTATATGGTTAATGTGTGGAAACAATGTATCATTTCATGTCGGCTTCTGTGATTTCACAAAACCCGGCAATTGAATTAGCGGCTATTACAGTATGTAGAAGTCTAGGAACTATAAATATATGTATATATATATGTCACAATGACATGTATATATATATAATATATAATATATATATTGATATTTTTATGTGTATATATCTATTCTTTATTTTGGATTGAAATACTATTCTTTTGGATCCATTATATGTCAGTTTTGCAAGCCTGCGAGAAAATCTCGCAAGTCGGATGAAAATCGGATGTTACAAGGTACACACACATGCGACTAAATCGCATCTTTGAAGGAAAATCGGATGCCAGAAGGATGTGTGATGTTTGCATTTTGATCCGACAATCGACCGTCTAAAACGGACCGATTTTTTGTGGTTGTGTGTGACGCCGGCCTTAAGGTGTTTGTGGTTCCAGCAAAGCAAAAAAAAAAAAGCCTAAATTATACGACCATGACAGTGCTAATCATATACCGCCATCCAGTGCTGAATTGTAGTAACACAATGCTGGTATCATCTGTGCACTGACTGACGGTAGAATTTATATACAGTATGTGGGTATTATTTGGCCACTGTATGACACTTATTCAGCACTAAATGGCTATATGATATTAGCACTATATGGCGGTTATATTTTAGCACAGTATGTCACATTATTTGGCACCCATAATATGGAAATACTTAAGCACTGCAGCGCTGCGCTACGCCATGGCCAACTACATGATATGATTTCAGCTTCTGATGAGAAGTGACCGGCGCTGAGAAAAGATAAAAAGTGTCCGTATCAACATCCAACCTCAGGCGGATTTTCTTTCTACAAACCGCAGGTTGATTTTCTTGCTTGGAGACAGGACGATACGGGCGATGGATTTTACATTTTTCATGTTAGCGTCTGGTTTAATCTCAAACATCCTGATAATCTGCAGCAGAAAAAAAAAATATTTATGAATCCTAAACCAGAGGATAACCGTGTTATTTAGCACTACTAGATGGGCACCATGTGGCAGTGTTATATGCTCACTGTAGAGCACTGCTATTCGGGAAGTGTACGGTTGTAGCATTTGGCCACTAGATGGCACCATTACTTTAGCATACTGACACTTTGAGCACTACATTGCGGCATTATTTGGCCACTGTATGGCGATACTACTTGGTCGTTTTATGGCATAAATTTTGTGGAAGTGACATGATACGATTATTTGTCCACTTTTTGCAACCAAACATGTTGAAGTTTGTTAAAAAAAACAAAACAGTAAAAGCAAAGCTTTAGTAAAGTTTCTTCTTCCCATGAACAGCCATACCCGAGACAGTGCCAAGTGCATCTCCAGTTCTGCAATCCGCTTCCCCAAGCAGGCGCGCAACCCGTATCCAAAGGGTATGGAACTGAAGGGGTGGGTGCCATGCCGCCATCTCGGAGCCACCGCTGTGGATAAAACTTTTCTGCGTCTTTGAAATTGGCTTCATCCCTTGAAATGGAGTAATGGCTCAGCGCAAAGAGGGTCTGAAAAGAGCAACATAAAAATGGATTCGAACCCTGGGTAACTGGGCCGGAGACACAGCTAAGTCACAAAACTTACATTTTTGGGGAATTTATAGTCTCTGATCACCACTTCATGCTCATGAACAACTCTTCCATTGGTTGGAATGACGGGATAAAGTCTGCAGAGAGGGATGACAGCAAAATGCCAACAGTGACAACCCAACGGGCCCAGAGTGGCGGCAAAGGTTGTCACCCACTGTGTTACCTTCAGGCCAGTCTCACACGACCAGATATTTCCGGTACCGGAAAAATCGGTATCGGAGATATCCGTGTGCGTGTGTCCGTGTAAATACGTGTATATCCGTGTGCCGCATCAGGACCGCACGGACAGCTACAGTAAGAGCTGTCCCCTGACTGTGGTGCTGAAGCTGCTCATCATTATTCTCCTTGCTCTGCCGGTAAGTCCCACGGCGTAAATCCATCTCGGGGGTTAATCAGTTTACAGCCGGAGCGACTGCTAATGCGACCGCCGCTGTAAACTACTGGGAAGACTGGGAAGCAGCGAGCACAGGCTCAGAGACGTCACCCCCAGTCACTGACTCTCTGCTCACTGCTCACATTCATTCCCCAGTAGTTTACAGTCGGAGCGGTCGCATTAGCAGTCGCTCCGGCTGTAAACTGATTAACCCCTGAGATGGATTTAGGCCGTGGGACCTGACTGATCGCCGGACAGGTATGGGATATTGTTACTTTTTTATTTTATATTTTTTACAGGAGATCGAGGGCATCGATTAAGGAATGGCAGTATAATAAAGGTGTAAAACCTGTGTAGTGTATTCATTCATTAAAAGACTTTATTATTACTGTGTGTGTTTCTTTAACCCTTTCTTTACTATAGGATTAGTAATGAAGAGGTGTCTTATTGACACCTATGCATTACTAAGCCTGTCTTAATCCCACCTTACAATAGCAAGGTGGCATTAACCCTTCATTAACCCCACTTGCCACCACTACAGGGCAAGTGGGAAGAACCCGACAAAGCTCCAGAATAGGCGCATCTAATAGATGCGCCTTTTCAGGGCAGCTGGGGGTTGCTGTTTTTAGGCTGGGGGGCCATAATCATGGCCCCTTACCAGCATGAGAATAGCAGCACGCAGCTGTATAGTTTTGCCGGGTTGGTTGAAAAACCTAAGGGGGACCCCACGTTGGGTTTTTCATTGATTCTCCCTGCTCGCTGTTGCCGGCAGAGCAGGGAGAATAATGACGAGCTTCAGCACCACAGGCGGGGACAGCGCTTACTGTAGCATGGAGGACAGTGTGAACAGTTCTCCGTGTGCCGTGTACAGCATGTTTTGCAGTCCGTGCGCTCCCACGAACACTGACATGTGCAGAGACACATTATTTTAATGTGTCTACGTGTGTCAGTGTCTCTGGTACGTGAGGAAATTGTCACTACACGTACTGGAGCCACTGACATGTGACACCGGCCTCATACACGTTTTAGTCTCTTATCTTTAAAAGTAAATGCTCCCACCTCAGGGTCTCCTTGATCACGGCCCTCAGTAAGGGCATGTTGGTGATATCGTCCGCCGTAGGGATGCGGTCCATGGGAACGGCCTTTGTAACCTCATCATACAAAAGTTGCTGCAGCTCCAGGTCTTGAGCCAAGTGATACAGGCACCAACTTAACGTGTTCGATGTCTGGAAAGAGAATGGACATAAGAAGCTATTATAGTGGAAAACTGCTGTATACATAGAATTTTCCAATACGCTTCTGTTTTCTTGCAGTACCACTTCTGCCACAGTGTGCAACAAATTCTTTCATAGCAGCCTAAGAAACAGCGCCCCCATGGTGGAAAGTATTTAAACAGAATCAGCTTCCCTTTCATTCAGGGTGGAGCGCTCCGTGGTAAATACTTTTCTTTTTTTCTTCTATGTCTTCTGACATGGAGAACAAGCCCCAGAACAGCTCATCGGGGGTGCAGATGACAGCAGCATGGGGCTGATAATTTTTTCACCCAAAAATGTAATAGATCAGATCTCATCTATCTGTGGACAATCACATTGAATGGATATGAGACCATGACTGTATACGCACGGTGTCCACGCCGGCCAGCAGCAGCTCGGCCACGCTGCCGTACACCCCCTCTACGCTCAGCTTCCCGCTGGAGAGCAGGTACGTCAGGTATTCTCCCTGCACCTCCTCCCCGCGCTCCAGACGCTGCTGGATCTCACTCATCTTCTTATCCACCAGCTTCTTACCTGGAGGGAAATAAATGAGGAATCGAATGGAGAAAATTATAATTACATAGGATGTATCCAGGCAAAGGTGTATCTAATCCAATCCCATGTGATACTGTCTGCTGAGCCGTGTATCTAATCCTACCTGTGTGATACTGTCTGCTGAGCCGTGTATCTAATCCATCCTGTGATACTGTCTGCTGAGCCGTGTATCTAATCCTATCCTGTGTGATACTGACTGCTGAGCGTGTATCTAATCCTATCCTGTGTGATACTGCTGCTGAGCCGTGTATCTAATCCAACCC
>JARQOD010000007.1:89048456-89111211 GCA_033576555.1 Oophaga sylvatica | reverse complement strand
CTGGCGATTTTTTGGGCAGAAGCCCATCAATGGCCAGTCTCACTTCCTCTTCCCTGATTGCCTGTCATGTGTGCATTGCCACGAAGATCGTCGCGGTTGCACATTTTGACTTCTCACAGCTGAGCTGCTGTTTCTTTGTGTTTGCAGCTAGGGAGTAATTCTGTCTGTGCTCGGTGCTGGGACTGGGTGCAGTTTCTCCCGGCTGCAATTGATTATTTGTTTGATTGTTTCCTTTAAATTCCTGGTTGTCTGCTTGGGGAGTTGCCAGTGAAACCTTCATGCAGACCACAGATAGGAATGAATCTGTAAAAGACTTTAGTTGTGAGCTCCTTAGTTGTTCTAAGCTCAACTTGGTTTTAAATTTATTTCCCAGACCATTTAATGTTCCTTGGTGTTTGAGTGTGTATGCAAGCGAGTGTTATCCTGTCTGTCTTATATGTCTAATCGGTGTATTTAGCTAAGATCACCCATAATCCCTTGGTGGTAGTCAGGATCCTTCTTAGGACTGATTACAGGGTTCAGGGTCTGATAGGAGACAGGTTTGGTTGGAGACTTGACCTCTGAACCATTAATCAGTACCTCCAAGGTGAGGGATTAGTTAGGACCCCAGTGTAGGGTCAGGTTAGACCCCGGTCCACCTCTTTCCCTGTTTCAGCTCATCAAGTCCTCAAGATTAACCCTGAGTTCAGCAGATACGTGTCAGGTAAATCTATTCTATACTTACATTGCTGATGTTGCTATACTAGTTGTTGTATAGAGTGTTGTTCCTGTATTAATAGTTTACTGACATTGTATACATATCCATTAGACAGCAGACATTGCCTCTACCAAAACATCAGAGAGGGGTCATCTCCTGGCTCAGGAATGGTCCTCAGCCAGGAAGCCGACATCCCGTCTCGATCCAGAAACCCTCTTTTCCAAGAGGTGCGAGTAAAGGATCTGACCACCTCCAGGATCCCCGATTTGGATCGGTTCAGGGAACCCGTACTGTCGATCATCCTGTCACCATCTTACAATTCACTGACATCTTACAGTTTCTGTAAGGGTCGGCGAGCGGTACCTCCCGAAATCCCTCTCAAAAACCAAAGATGTGTGCCTATCATACTGACACCTCTTGAGCAAAGACTTCACCCTGGAGATCCCCTCACGGTCACCCCCCAGTCGAGACGAGCTGCTCGAGATTCCTCCTCAAAGCCTGATACAAGCGGTGCCTGTTCAGACTCCTGAGGCTCGAGAGCTGACGGAAGACCCCCGCCACCCTCTCTTTGAAGATCTCCCACCACTCAGACTTACTGCTACAGAGATCCAAAAGCGGTACCTGGCTCTGAAGAAATTCCTCAAAGGACTGTCTCACTTCCGCTTCTTCCAACAGGGATGAATTCAGCTTCCACATCCCTCTTCCCATCCGGGCTCTCTGTAACATTCAGAGAAAAGAAAATTAAACAGTGATCGAGAATTCCACCTCAACGGTGGACACTGCAGAAAAGATGGCATCCTCCTTCAAAAAAACCTATCTTTTCCTAGACCTACAGCTACCTCTATGAAAGGTGAAACCCCCGTGACCTAGGTGTGCCGGATGTGGACATCCACCAGCGAGCTTCGTAGCTATACTATTTTAATCCTGTACTATCGTAAGCCAGGTGGCCTCCGGGGCCCCCCCTATCACGGGATCTCGTAATGGTGTTAAAATCCCACCGAAGACCACCTGCCGGCTCGTAAAAGAAAGGGTTTGATCTTCATGAAGAGACATTTGCGGTCCCACTTGGATTGTGGCCCATAGATGTTTATGAGCGAAGCTCCTGTCCCCTCATGAAAACGTCTAAAGACCAGGCACCACCCCATTTCTATCTCAATAACCCGTCGGCATTCCACCTCCGCGGTCTTAAAAAGGACCGCCACCCCGTATATCGGCTCGGCCGCAAGAGACCAGTATGAGGGCCCACACCTCCCCCTCCTTCCTGGCTTTAAGGATGGCCCCCATGTCTGTTAGTCGGGTCTCTTGCAAAAACAAAATTTCAGCCTCAAATCGGGTGAAAAAAATCAAAGGCCGCAAATCTGGCCGCATCTGACCTTAATACTGGCGACATTAATGGACGCCAGAGTCAACGGGTGGTTCCGCCATCATGGGTGTTTGGGTAGATGGCCTTCTTCTTCCCCACCCCGTCTTTCCCATCTTTCCCCTCCGAAGGGGGGTCTGATCCCTTCCGTTTTAGGGAAGACGAGGTATCCATCCCCATGGTCTCCTTGCCTCCGGGCTCCAGGTCTGTCCCCCCCCCCAAGGAAACAGCGTCCCCTGGGGGACAGACACCGCCATCCCTGAAAGCCCCCCAGAGGGCGCCCCCGGCCCCTCGCCCCCGACCTCCGTCCCAGCAGGGTCGTCGAGGGCTTGGTACCGGTTTGGAGGGGGCATCAGGGGGGACCGGTGAGCCCTTCCATTGGCATACTTACGGTCGGGGAGGAGGTTTGGAAGGCTTAACCACCTTCTTCTTCCTCCTTCCGGTACGCTTTTATCACCCTTCTCTACTGTAGGCTGATCCGTGACCTCCTCATCCACACTTTCATACTGGGAGGAGTTGCCCGGAGTCAGCCAGGTTTTCCTCCCTCTCCAACCTCCTGATCTCCTCGCATACCTCTTCCTCCCCCGGGCCTCAGAGCCCACCGGCCCCCGGGCCTAGAGGGAGGGCAGGCATCACCCCATTGCCTGAGGCTCTCCCGCCCCTCACCCCCCGTGGCGATTATTCCTGTCCTCCTCTGGTAAGAGGGACCTCTATTGGCCTTGTCCTTCCTCACTGGCCCCTTAGCCCCTCTCCCGCCACCACCACCTGCCACAGCAGAGGTCGCGCCGCCAGGGTTGCCCCCTCACGTCCTCCCCCCACCGGGCCTGCAGCGGCATTGGAAAAGGAGCGAGGGCAGCGGCTAAACGGTGACCTAGGTCACCCCCACAGGTGGCACCGAATGTCCTTGCAAGATGCGGCGAGAAGACCTACCCCCACCACACAAGGGACATTTCCCGCACCTTGCAGCTTGCGCTGAAGTGGCGGGGATCACCGCACTTGTGGCAGACCTTCGCTGCCCCTGGTAGAAGACCAGGATCCTGTCCCTCCCTAGGAACGCCGAGGAAGGGATGTGGGTGACGGTACCCCCTGAGACCTTCAACTTCATCATGAAGGTCCAGCCCCCCGACCAGATACCGAACTCGTCCCGATTTTTTTTGGGGACGTCCGTGACTTCCCCATAACGGAAAGCCACGTCATGATGTCAACGCCGGAGAGTGACTCATACAAGTCACCACGGTCACTCACTTAACGGCATTTTGGCGAGACAACGCCCGTACGGCGAAGTCACGCCATCCGGGCTCCCCCTTCACCAGCTCGTAATTAGACCAGAAGAGCTCAAACCCCTCCGCCGAACGAAACTGGAAGTCGAAGAATAGGGTGGCCGAGGGATGGATCAGGGCAAAGATGTCCATCGCCCTGAAACCCATCTTCAGGAGGAGCTCCACCACCCTACTCCTGGTGGGCAAGCTTCACCGCCCCTCCAGCGAAGACGGGCCACATTCCTCCTGGCCGGCCCTTGCCCGCTGTCGGGAGGGACCAAATGGTTCCCCTCCCTTCTATCTTGGGAAGGCGGCAGGCCATGTCTCTCCAACCAGAAAGACAAGTCCACCTCTCTTCCCTCTACATTGACCAACCGCTCTCCTTTAAGGGCCTCCAGAAAACGGCGTGCAAAACGCCGTCCCCAGAGTCCGGAGGCAAGGAGACCCCCCGAGAACCCCCCGGAGCCCCCCGCCACAACCCCCGCAAAAGAACGGGTCTCACTGCTGGGGGCCAGATGGGCCAGCCCTCCCTCACCACCCGTGCTCCCACTTACACCAACACTCACTCCCTCCGCATTCACTCCCACATCCACATCCACGTCACTCATGTCACTCACCTCACTCATACCATTCACCTCAGCCAATTCAATCAGAATTTTCAATATTATTTTCCTTGCTGTTTAGTTTTTTACCTGCTGGGGGCCCTGGCTGATCGGTACTTTTGCCCCGTATTGTTATTTGCCCAGGAGACTGCCGCCCCCCTTTACGAGCCGCAGAACAGAGCCCACCTAGTAAGCTCTGCCTGGGCTCAGGAGCAGCAGCACTTCCTACTCTCTGGCTCCATTTTTTTTTCTGTTGTTACATTTGGGGCAGGGTCAGGCTCTGCCTCTGCACCCTGCCCCCCACTGGAAACCTGTGCTGGCTTCTCTTGGCACCGGAGCCCCCGTACCACCAGATGGAGGTAAGCGGGCCGGGGACCCCGGCAACCCCTTCCCAGCTCTCTCGGCATTGTTTTTTTTGGGTGGGACAGAAGGCACGGGCCCGCCGAGGCCACGCCCCCCCCGCTGTCACGGCAATGGCGGGTAGAGCGAAGGCCCGAAAGGCCACGCTCCCCCCGCCAGCCGTGAGCACAGCGAGCGGAGCTGCGGCCGCCGAGGCCACGCCCCCACCGCCAGCCGCAGCCCATAGCGGGTGAGGCAGCAGCCCGAAAGGCTACGCCCCCCCGCCAGACGCGACAATAGCGGGTGGGACAGCGGCTGGGGAAAGGACACGCCCCCCTCACAGGCCGCCACGCCTTCTTGTACCCACCACACGCTTTTGGAAAGGGTCGGCCACTCCCCCTCGGCGCCCAGCAGCGTCGGGGCCCCTGGCGCGACCCCTTATTGGATCGACGCGCAGAGGACCCCGACCCTGCTGGTGCAGTCACAGTGTAAACATTACATTACTGATCCTGATTACATACTGTATTATACCCAGAGCTGCACTCACTATTCTGCTGGTCAGTCACTGTGTACATACATTACATTACTGATCCTGAGTTACATCCTGTATTATACTCCAGAGCTGCACTCACTATTCTGCTGGTGCAGTCACTGTGTACATACATTACATTACTGATCCGAGTTACATCCTGTATTATACTCCAGAGCTGCACTCACTATTCTGCTGGTGCAGTCACTGTGTACATACATTACATACTGATCCTGAGTTACATCCTGAAATTATACTCCAAAAGCTGCACTCACTATTCTGCTGGTGCAGTCACGTGAACCGGACTGCTGTCAGTGCTCCAAGGTGTTGTGTCAGATGAAAGTAAATTTTGCATTTAATTTGGAAATCGCGGTCCCAAAAGTCTGGAGTGGAGAGGCCACAATCCAAGCTGCTGGAGGTCTAGTGGTGAAGTCTCCCCCATCAGTGAGGGTTTGGGAGCCATGTCTTTCTGCTGGTGTAGGTCCACTGTGTTTATCAAGACCAAAGTCAGCGCAGCCGTCTACCAGGACATTTTACAGCACTTCATGCTTCCCTCTGCCAACAAGCTTTTTGGAGATGGAAATGTCATTCTCCAGCAGGACTTGGCCCCTGTCCACACTGCCACAAGTACCAATACCTGGTGTACACACAGCAGTATCACTGTGCTTGATTGGCAGCAAACTCGCCCACCTAACCCCATAGAGAATCTATGGAGTATTGTCAAGAGGAAGAGGAGAGACACCAACCCCAACAATGCAGACGAGCTGAAGGCTGCTATCAAAGCGACCTGGGCTTCCATAACCCCTTTTAGCAGCGCCACAGGCTGATCGCCTCCATGTCACACCGCATTGATGCAGGAATTGATGCAAAAGGGGCCGCGACCAAGTACTGAGACCATTACTGATCATTAGTGTTGAGCATTCCGATACCGCAAGTATCGGGTATCGGCCGATATTCGCGTTATCGGAATTCCGATACTTAATTCCGAGAACTTTTTCAATATCGTATACCGAAAACGGAAGTTCCCATAATTCTTTGAGAGGCAATGTGATGTTAGTCAGCCAATGATGGATCTTATGAAGTGTGGGCACATCCTGTAATGCCGCGGTCATCTTAACTAATGGCATGCTGGATTGGCTGCTGAAATGATGTCAGAATGCACTATAAAAGGCGCCGCAGCCATTTTAGCGTCACTGTGCTGTGAACTCAGTTAGGGACAGAACGCTGTTTCTGCTGACTCTGAGGGACAGTTAATATTGCGATTTTGTGTACTACTGTGCTTGAGGCAGGCTAGTTTTACCAACCGCTGTGTAAAGCTTCATTGCCAGTGTTGTTTTAAACAGCTCTGTGCAAGTTTTGTGTGTGACAGTGCAGGTGACGCTGCAGTTGCTCTGCATCCACCGCTGTTTGTAGGCATCTGCACGTGTCCTGACTCTTTTTTTTTTTTTTTTTATTTTGAGGAATTGGTGCAGCTCCATTAATATAGAAAAAAATAAAATCTATTAGTGTGACGTGCTTCCCTCCGATACAATACATTGGTTGCAAACACTATAGAAGTACAGAAAGGAGCCTTTCACAGCTACGAACAGTTGTCTGCAGGGTTTACTGTAGTCTGTGAGCTTTTTAAATTTTGTGAGTGCAGATTACGCTCCAGTTTGTTCTTCAACCACTGCCGATTGTAGTATGCTGAGCGTGTGTCACTGCCTCATCCTTCACATTTTTCTCTAATTGGTGCTGCTCCATTTTAGTGGAAAAAAATCTAACTATTAGTGTGACGCGCTTCCATCCGAATACAATACTTTGGGTTTGCAAACACATAAAGTAGACAAAGGGGCCTTTAACAGCTACTGAACAGTTGTTTTCAGTGTTCACTGTAGTCGTGAGCTTTCATTTTGTGAGTGCAGATTACGCTCCAGTTGTTCTTCAACCACTGCCGGTTGTAGTCTGCTGAGCGTGTGTCACTGCCTCATCCTTCACATTTTTCTCTAATTGGTGCTGCTCCATTTTAGTGGAAAAAAATCTAATCTATTAGTGTGACGCGCTTCCCATCCGTATACAATACATTGTTGCAACACTATAAAAAGTAGACAAAGGGCCTTTAAACAGCTACTAGAACAGTTTGTGTTTCAGGGGTTCACTGTAGTCTTGAGCTTTTCATTTTGTGAGTGCAGATTACGCTCCAGTTTGTTCTTCAACCACTGCCGGTTGTAGTCTGCTGAGCGTTGTCACTGCCTCATCCTTCACATTTTTCTCTAATTGGTGCTGCACCATTTTAGTGGAAAAAAAACTAATCTATTAGTGTGACGCGCTTCCATCCGTATACAATACTTTGGTTGCAACCCACTATAGAAGTAGACAAAGGGGCCTTAACAGCTACTGAACAGTTGTGTTTCAGTGTTCACTGTATCTGTGAGCTTTTCATTTTTTGAGTGCAGTTTACGCTCCAGTTTGTTCTTCAACCACTGCCGGTTGTAGCCCTGCTGAGCGTGTGTCACTGCCTCATCCTTCACATTTTTCTCTAATTGGTGCTGCTCCATTTTAGTGGAAAAAAATCTAATCTATAGTGTGACGCTCTCCATCCGTATACAATACATTGGTTGCAAACACTATAAAGTAGACAAAGGGCCTTTAACAGCTACTGAACATTGTGTTTCAGTGTTCACTGTAGTCTTGTTGAGCTTTTCATTTTGTGAGTGCAGATTACGCTCCAGTTTGTTCTTCAACCACTGCCGGGTTGTAGTCTGCTGAGCGTGTGGTCACTGCCTCATCCTTCACATTTTTCTCTAATTGGTGCTGCTCCATTTTAGTGGAAAAAAATCTAATCTATTAGTGTGACGCGCTTCCATCCAATACAATACATTGGTTGCAAACACTATAGAAGTAGACAAAGGGGCCTTTAAGCTACTGAACAGTTGTGTTTTCAGTGTTCACTGTAGTCTGTGAGCTTTTCATTTTGTGAGTGCAGATTACGCTCCAGTTTGTTCTTCAACCACTGCCGGTTGTAGTCTGCTGAGCGTGTGCCCACTGCCTCATCCTTCACTTTTTTCTCTAATTGGTGCTGCTCCATTTTAGTGGAAAAAATCTAATCTATTAGTGTGACGCGCTCCATCCGTATACAATACATTGGTTTGCAAACACTATAGAAGTACACAAAGGGCCTTTCACAGATACTGAACAGTTGTCTGCAGGGTTCACTGTAGTCTGTGAGGAATAACCACACTTAGGCCTTATAACTTTTCTGACTTTCTTTA
The DNA here is from genome assembly GCA_033576555.1 of Oophaga sylvatica. Lineage (NCBI taxonomy): Eukaryota > Metazoa > Chordata > Amphibia > Anura > Dendrobatidae > Oophaga > Oophaga sylvatica. Next base: position 89,103,174 of record JARQOD010000007.1, on the reverse strand, counting down.
TCAATCTACCAAGATGAAGAAGTCAGTGAGTAAGGCACGTGGTCGTGGTTGTGGCCGTGGATTTGCAGCAGGGAAGGACGTGGGATTCTGTGGCTGCTGCCGCACCCCTGACACAGCACCACCAGTTTTCCCCGTGAGCGTTCCTTTATGCGCACTTTTGTAGGAGCTCAGCGTACCCCCCTGCTGCGTGAAGAACAAATTGAAGCCGTTGTTGGTTGGATGGCAGCCAATGCATCGACTTCAATAGCTTCCACCTCCTCTCAGGACCACAGCACTGTTGAACAACCATCATCTCTTACCGCCTGCCAAATTGCCCAGGCAGTCAGAGAGCTCTGTACAGGAGCCAGCTGAGTCTCTAGCTTCTGTTCTCAGAATCTGTTGGCTTGCAAACAGGGCCCAGCCAAGCAGCATTCTGGAATGTGAAGAAGAGGCAGTATGCAGTGATGCGCAACAGCTGTGTCTCTCTGAATCTGAAGAGCGGGTGAGCCAGTGCCGATGGTCAGCACACCGCAGAACGCATCTGATGATATGAACTCAGTTGCCAGTTTCTGTTGAGCATGGTGCTGGCCAGACCACCCAACAACAGCAGTGTTGGGAAAAGGGCAGTGGGGGAGATGATGAGGTCCAAGACCCAACAAAGGCGTGCGGAACAGGAAGGTGGTGGGGGCAGCTCTGAGGAAGAGATAGCCCCAACGGTCCAAACAGTAGGGAGAGGTAGGCTGCAGACTCGCTTGCCTGTAGCCTCCAGTTTGGCACCCGTTCGGAGCCCGTTCTCTTCCAAAACCAAACCGGGCGCTCCCAGGACTTGCTCTGCGTGTCCTTTTTTGATACAGTTGCAGATGATATTTGCTATGTCAAATGCAAGCTGTGTAATCAAAAAATTAAAAGAGGTAAAAGTGTCAGTAACCTTAATACAACAAATATGTGGAAACATGTGCGGTCCCAAAACACTTTGTTGAGTTTCAAAGACACACTGGAATGTAGGCCAACCTACAGCAGCACCTACATCTTCAGCTCGTGTTGGAGCCTCTTCCTCCAGTTCACCCCACAGCTGGTTCGGCTTCCTCACAGGATCGCCATGGAAAACCTCTGTCACTGTTGTCCAGAGACACAGTGTTATTCCACCCACAGCAGCAAGTTCCCTGTCATCCTCCCCACACCCAGGCCACAAAACAGCCATCGTAGCACAGGCATGGATAAAAAGACGGCCATACTCGGCAAACCATCCACGACACAGGCTCTGAATGCTGGCATTGCAAAACTCCCCGTCCCTTGAAATGCTGTCATTCAGGCTGGTGGAGACTGACAGTTTCCGTGAATTAATGGCAAATTTGGCAGCCCACAATACAATGTGCCCAGCCGATTTTATTTCAGCAGGCAAGCCGTCCCTGGTCTGCAAAAGCATGTGAGGCAAAAATTAAACATGCGCTACTAAACGCCGTCAGTAGCAAGTCCACCTGACCACCGATGCGTGGACCAGTACCCATGGCCAGGACGATACCTTTCACTCACTGCCCATTGGGTGAATGTTGTGGAGCCGGGTACAGATCTTGCGAGTGGCGCTGTACGTGTTCTGCCAACTCCAAGGATTGCCGGAATCAAGTCTGTCCACATTGACTCCCCCCTCCTACTCCAGTTCCTCAGAATCATCGCTGCAGGAGCCGTCACGGTCTACCTCCACATGACCCGTGGACGCTTACCTGATGCGACGATATGAAGCACAGCCGTGGCCAAACGGCAACAGGCCGTTCTGAAATTAATTCCCATGGGGAATCGAAGCACACAGCGCAGGAGGTCGGAATGCCATCAAGCAGGAGAGCGACGTTGGTTTTTGCCAGCGAATCTCCAGCCAGGCTTGGTAGTGTGTGACAATGGCCGAAATCTGGGGGCAGCTCTGGGCCTGGCAAACTCACTCAAAATCCCAAATGTCTGGCACATGTGCTCAACTATGGTCGTGCAGATTTTTTGAGGGACAAACCCCGGATCTTGATGCACTGCTGCACAAGGTCCGCCTATAAGTGCGCTCACTTGCGACGTTCCAGCATGGCCAGATCGCGCATTGCAGCTCTGCAACGCAGATGCGCCTTCCTGAACATCGCATCATATGTGACGTATCCACCAGGTGGAATTCAACGTTACATATGTTGGAGCGGTTGTGTGAGCAGCAGCCAGCAGTAATGGAGTATCAGCTGCATCAGGCGCAATCAACACGCAATTTCCCGCCACCCAAACACTTCACCATTAATGAGTGGGCCACTATGAAGGACAAGTGCCACGTTTTGCGTGCGTTGATGAGCCCAACGCGGATGGCGAGTGCAGATGATGCACTAGTCAGCCTGACTGTCCCCCTTATCTGCCTGCTTCAAAAAACACTGCAAGCAATAAGGGATGAGGTTTTGGAAGAGGTGGAGGATGAGGAGTCACAAATTCCATCACCTTCTGGAAAGTCAGCGCAACGTGGTTCCTCACAAAGGGCTGGGCAGGGCTCACTTTGTAGGAGGATGAGGAGGAGGAGTCAAGGGAGGAGGAAGACACGCTCCAGAGGAGGTACACAACCTCTAGTCAGTATGTAGAGCGAGGGGGGTGATGCAGAGCAGGCAGAGAAGACGCCTCTTGCAGAGGACAGCGTTTCTTTGCCAGTTGGGAGTCTGCAGCACATGGTGAAATTTCATGCTGCAGTGCCCAAGAAACGACCGCCGCATCGCCCACATTCTCACGACGTTCTGATTATTGGGTGTACACCCTACCTAGACCCTCGCTACCGGGACAACGTCAAAAGCCTCATCACACCGTTTAAACCGGGAGCGTAAAAATCGGGAGTACCAAGCCACACTGGTGCAATCCCTAATGTTCTACCTTACTGCCGAGAGCACGCTGCTGCTACTGCTTTACAAAGCAGCTCTGTGCGTCGAGGCCGTGTAGAGAGCTCTGCAACAAGATGGAGCACACGCTGTGCCTCGCACAGGGAAAAACCATATGTTAAAAATGTGGCAAAGTTTTGTGGCAGCGCACAAATGCTACACCATCCGAGAGGGCTCCAGTCAGCGGAGGCAACGTATCCGTCAGATGGGACAGACTACTTGGCTTTGCCTCTCGTGTACTCCCAGATGGCTCATCCCCATTCAAGTTTTGGGTCTCTAAGCTGATACATGGCCAGAGCTTAGCCAGTATGCATTGGAGGTGCTGGCCTGCCCTGCTGCCATGTAATTATCGGAGCGCGTCTTAGTGCGCAGGTGGTGTACTAACAGACCGTCGCATGCGACTATCCTCCGATAATGTAGACCGCTTACTTTTCTGAAATGAACAAGGCATGGATCTCGCCAGAATTTGTCTGTCCCGTTTTCAGATTAAATAACTGTTTCGCACGTTATCCATGTCTCCTGTTATGTTCAATCTTTCTCCACCTGAACACTACCCCTGGGCTCCAACACTGCCATTTGCTGCTCAGAATGTGTCGTGTCCACAGAACAAACACAAGCTCTACTGTTAAGTGGGTTCAGTAACGCCAGCTGTTCCCCTGCTGTGTGAACGGCAGAAGTCTCCTGTTCCCGACACATGGACGAAAACACATGACCAACATGCTCCAAATAGGGAAGAGCCGTCACCCTGCTTGTTATGCTGAAAACATGAAATTGTGAAGTTTTGCAGGCCTAGAATGATAAATTATTATGACCAAATATGGACAAATAATAATTTGTTCATCACAGCGCATATCTGCACATGTCTATTAGAAATGGTAACAAAAAATAAACATAGTCTACTCTTCACAATTTGAAATTAATGCATAAAAGTACATTTCAAACTATATGAATTAATGCTTTTAAGGAACTTTATCTGTACCAGTAAGATAATGCAGTCAATGGATGTACGAAATCATTAAATCCTCATCATCATCATCACGAGTTTTATTTATGAACAGACATTAAAAATACACATACTGATGCCACTGTAACTTCAAACACCAAATATATGAAATGCCAGCATGTAAACATGGTAATAATGTCCAATAATAAATTATTACATCTAGAAAGCATCATGCATACTGACAATAGGTAGTTTATACCTGCAAGTGCTGTAGAAACAACCACAAGAGATATAAATTAATACTGGTATATAGGGTATCACAGTGCATAGTTACTCATGGACAATGTGATGTAATACTGTAATCTCAATTAAGTCAGCGTCAACCATTAGGCTTGTTAGTCTAGTACATTGTTAAAGAGGGAACGTAATTTTTTATGTTTGTCATAGTGGAGAATTACACATTATATATTACTGCTGTATTTTTTTTTGCGTCCCTAGTGCGCAATAACGCAGCCTAAACCTCACATATTATAGTCATCTAATTGCCACACGCTACCCTACCCTACGCGTGACAGTAGAAGGTAATGTTGACGGATAAAGCTTTGCGCAACCATACATCTTTTACCCACTTCAACACTCTACAAGCAAAAAATGCATGATTTCAGCCGCAGACTTATTGACGTACAGTAAAAAACATCGGCAATTACCCATCAAGGCTGTCCACTGTCTGATACAGACATAGAATATACCTTTGCTATCCGTAGCCTTTGTTTCACCTACACTTGCAGGCACACACTTAAATTGTGACAAACAATGCCAAATGTTATTTTAAATGGTTATTTTTTATCGTACATTATTGTGTCATCAATCATCACATTGATGAGTCCAATGCGGATATGTCATACATGCTATAGAAAGTTACGATTTTTATGAACTAAATAATTGAAATGTCTGTGACTGTTCACATAAAATTTGCGATGATGATGATGAGTGACTATTACAAAATCCATTGTCATCACTATGTATATGGTTTAACATAGCGTTCCTTAAGCATTATTCATAAAAAAAAAAATGGACTTTTATTCTAAATTTACAACACTATATTTTGTTACCAATTTTATGGGTGATTGTGTTGTTCCATTTATTTTTGGCATGTGCATATAATGCGTTATATTTGTATTTTCTTTATTTTTCCTTCTTGAAATTAGAAAACATGTGTATCTTTGTACCGTGTTAGCCAGTAATAGAAAAATATTTAGACTTCAGAGTCAGCAGTGGTTGATACCTTTTAATGGATAACTGAAAAGATGGAAACAAATTGCAAGCTTTCAAGGCTACTCAGGTCTCTTCATCAGGCAAAGACTAAATAAAAAAATATAAGCATCACATATTTCATACACAACCGGACACAGGAATAGTGCAATATGTAAGACAAGTAAGTGACGTGTATCAGAACTGTCATTATCTCACAGGGATGAACAAAATATTGGAACAGTTCCTAGATAAGGATAGAAAGTTTGATTGCCCTCTCATTGGCGTCTTTTTTTTTTGGGTTTTCCATGACCCTGGAAGGGCGATAGACGCAGATTCCTTAATTGATATAGAAGACAAATCCATGTGATCTATTCATCCATCACTAACAGTGTCAAAGGTCATGATATGCTTTAATCTGAAACCTTTGTACGTTCTCATATTGAAGTTATATATTTTAATACATTAATTCCATATCCATCATGCTATGACCGGGCATACAAAATCTTTTGCCACAGGTAAATTCATTAATTAATCCGTGATTGTGTGGCGCTGATAATTCCATCCTGTTCTCCTTTTTGTTGCCGGTCTCCCCTCACTTGTCCCTCCCTCACTTGTCTTAGCTATTCCTGTGTCCTGTGTGTTTTAGAAATATGTGATTCTTCATTTTTGGCTTTACACTTAGCCTGATGAAGACACCTGAGAAGTCTCGAAAGCTTTGAATTTGTTACCATATTATCAGTTAGCCATTAAACGTTATCAACCACAGAGACTGTCAGAATAAATATTTTTCTATCTTGTAAATGAAATCATCATTTATTGTCGTAGTAAAACTTCATTTATTCTTGTTGAAGTACATACATTGCAATGGCCACGTAACAGGCAATAACTCAATATTTATGCCTACACCCTCCTTGACCCTGGGCTCAACAGCGCCAGTTGCGCTCAGAAGTGTTAGATGCACAGATGAAAACAATCGCTGATGTGTTTCATGGGTTCAGTAACCCTGCTGTTCCCCTGCTGTGTGTCTGGCAAAAATACTGCTGCTAACTACAACTTCTACTTTAAAAACGTCTCATACTAGGCCTCTGCCTACACCCTCCTTGACCCTGGGCTTCAACAGCGCCAGTTTGTTTCTCGGAAGTGCTGTTAGCACAGTCTACACTTGCTCCTGTGTTACTGGGGTTCAGTAATGTCAGCTGTTCCCCCCGCTGTGTGGAACGGCAAAAATGACTGCAGCCTCCACCCTGTTCTCTTCACATCCCAGGTATACAACACCCGCCAGTTGTTTCTCGGAAGTGCTGTTAGCACAGTTAACACTGCTCCCGTGTTACTGGGTTCAGTAATGTCAGCTGTTCCCCTGCTGTGTGAACGCAAAAAGTCCTTGCTGCCTCCACCATGTCTCTTCTCATCCCTGGGCTACAACACCGCCAGTTGTATTCTCGGAAGTGCTGATAGCACAGTCTACACATTGCTCTGTGTTACTGGGGTTCAGTAATGTCAGCTGTTCCCTGCAGTGTGAACGCAAACAGCCCTGCTGCCCTCCACCCTGTTCTCTTCTCCATCCCTGGGTTACAACACCGCCAGTTGTTTCTCGGAAGTGCTGTTAGCACAGTCTACACTTGCTCCCGTGTTACTGGGGTTCAGTAATGTCAGCTGTTCCCCTGCTGTGTGAACGGCAAAAAGTCCGTGCTGCCTCCACCCATGTTCCATCTCATCCCTGGCTACAACACCGCCAGTTGTTTCTCGAAGTGCTGTTAGCACAGTCTACACTTGCTCCTGTGTTACTGGGGTTCAGTAATGTCAGCTGTTCCCTGCTGTGTGAACGGCAAAAGTCCTGCTGCCTACCACCATGTTCTCTTCTCATCCCTGGGCTACAACACCGCCAGTTGTTTCTCGAAGGTGCTGTTAGCACAGTCTACACTTGCTCCTGTGTTACTGGGGTTCAGTAATGTCAGCTGTTCCCCTGCTGTGTGAACGGCAAAAAGTCCTGCTGCTCCACCATGTTCTCTTCTCATCCCGGTTACAACACCGCCAGTTGTTTCTCGGAAGTGCGTTAGCACAGTTACACTTGCTCCTGTGTTACTGGTGTTCAGTAATGTCAGCTGTTCCCCTTGCCCCGTGTGTACGGCAAACAGTCCTGCTGCCTCCACCCATGTTCTCTTCTCAACCCTGGCTACAACACCGCCAGTTGTTTCTCGAAGTGCTGTTAGCACAGTCTACACTTGCTCCCTGTGTTTACTGGGTTCAGTAATGTCAGCTGTTCCCTGCTGTGTGAACGCAAAAAGTCCTGCTGCCTCCACCATGTTCTCTTCTCATCCCTGGGCTACAACACCGCCATTTGTTTCTCGGAAGTGCTGGTTAGCACAGTCTAACACTTGCTCCTGTGGTTACTGAGGTTTCAGTAATGTCAGCTGTTCCCCTGCTGTGTGACGGCAAACAGTCCTGCTGCCTCCACCCTGTTCTCTTCTCATCCCTGGGTACAACACCGCCAGTTGTTTTCTCGGAAGTGCTTGTAGCACAGTCTACACTTTGCTCCTGTGTTACTGGGGTTCAGTAATGTCAGCTGTTCCCTTGCTGTGTGAACGGCAAAAAAGTCCTGCTGCCTCCACCAAGTTCTCTTCTCAACCCTTGGGCTACAACACCGCCAGTTGTTTCTCGGAAGTGCTGTTGCACAGTCTACACTTGCTCCGTGTTACTGGGTTCAGTAATGTCCAGCTGTTCCCCTGCTGTGTGAACGGCAAAAAAAATCCTGCTGCCTCCACCATGTTTCTCTTCTCATCCGCTGGGTTACAACACCGCCAGTGTTTCTCGGAAGTGCTGTTAGCACAGTCTACACTTGCTCCTGTGTTTACTGGGGTTCAGTAATGTCAGCTGTTCCCCTGCTGTGTGAACGCAAAAAGTCCTGCTGCCTCCACCATGTTCTCTTCTCATCCTGGGTTTACAACACCGCCAGTTGTTTTCTCGGAAGTGCTGTTAGCACAGTCTACACTTGCTCCTGTTTACTGGGGTTCAGTAATGTCAGCTGTTCCCCTGCTGTGTGAACGGCAAACATCCTGCTGCCTCCACCCTGTTCTCTTCGTCATCCCTAGGGCTACAACACCGCCAGTTGTTTCTCGAAGTGCTGTGTTAGCACAGTCTAACACTTGCTCCTGTGTTACTGGGGTCAGTAATGTCAGCTGTTCCCTGCTGTGTGAACGGCAAAAAGTCCTGCTGCCTCCACCATGTTTCTCTACTCATCCCTGGGCTACAACACCGCCAGTTGTTTTTCTCGGAAGTGCTGTTAGCACAGTCTACACTTGCTCCTGTGTTACTGGGGTTCAGTAATGTCAGCTGTATCCCCTGCTGTGTGAACGGCAAACAGTCCTGCTGCCTCCACCTGTATCTCTTCTCATCCCTGGTTTACAACACCGCCAGTTGTTTCTCGAAGTGCTGTTAGCACAGTCACACTTGCTCTGTGTTACTGGGTTCAGTAATGTCAGCTGTTCCCCTGCTGTGATAACGGCAAAAAGTCCTGCTGCCTCCACCCTGTTCTCTTCTCATCCCTGGGTTACAACACCGCCAGTTGTTTCTCGGAAGTGCTGTTAGCACAGTCTACACTTGCTCCTGGTTACTGGGGTTCAGTAAATGTCAGCTGTTCCCCTGCTGTGAAACGGCAAAAAGTCCTGCTGGCCTCCACCATGTTTCTCTTCTCATCCTGGGTTACAACACCGCCGTTTGTTTCTCGAAGTGCTGTTAGCACAGTCTACACATGCTCCTGTGTTACTGGGGTTCAGTAATGTCAGCTGTTCCCCTGCTGTGTGAACGCAAACAGTCCTGCTGCCTCCCCATGTCTCTTCTCATCCTGGGTTACAAACACCGCCAGTTGTAGCTCGGAAGTGCTGTTAGCACAGTCTACACTTGCTCCTGTGTTACTGGGGTTCAGTAATGTCAGCTGTTCCCCTGCTGTGTGAACGGCAAAAAGTCCTGCTGCCTCAACTTTAATTTCCATGGGTACCTTCTGCTACCCATCCGAGTTCCAGTACCGTCAGCTGGTTCTCCACATTGCCTTTGGCCTAGGTGCCTCCATGTCCGGTATCCGAGTTTCCAGCAACGTCTGCTGGTCCTTGGTAGTGCTTTGGAGCACAGGTACCTCCTGCTTAGTAACCGGTCCCAGTAACGTCAGCTGGTCCTCGTTGTGCCATTGGCTCTTTCCTTCTGCTGACCCTCGGGTTCCAGCACAGTCAGCTGGTCCCTCGTTACTTTCATTGGCTCTTGTCCCCTTTTTTGCTACCCATCCGGGTTCCAGTACCGTCAGCTGGTTCTCCGCAGTGCCTTTGGCCTAGGTGCCTCCATGTCGGTATCCGAATTCCAGCAACGTCTGCTGGTCCTTGGTAGTGCTTTGGAGCACAGGTACCTCCTGCTATAGTAACCGTGTCCCAGTAACGTCAGCTGGTCCTCGGTTGTGCCATTGGCTCTTTTCCTTCTGCTGACCCTCCGGTTCCAGTACCGTCAGCTGTTCTCCGCAGATGCCTTTGGCCTAGGTGCCTCCATCTCGGTATCCGAGTTCCAGCAACGTCTGGCCTTGGTAGTGCTTTGGAGCACAGGTACTCCTGCTTAGTAACCCTGTCCCAGTAACATCAGCTGGTCCTCGTTGTGCCATTGGCTCTTTTCCTTCTGCTGACCCTCCGGTTTTCCAGCACAGTCAGCTGGTCTCTTACTTCCATTGGCTTTTGTACCATCACCAACAGACAAGAAGGTTAAGACAAACTACAAGATACAGAACAAGAGACAGAAGAACAATAAGCAGAAGATCAAAAAGCAGAAGAACATTAAGTATAAGACCAAAATGAAGAGCAAAATATATGCTCTAATTCTAAGCAGAAGAAGAATAAGCAGTGTATGGGGTGAGTCCGTTCCCCTCGTGGTTGCCCCTGGAAAATGCCTGATGCTGCTGCAGGCTAAACTGAACGCGGACAAATACTGTTGTAATTAAAATCTTTCGTGACAGCAAGAACGGAAGGATGAAAATTCAGAGTTTTAACAGATTACAAGTACAGGAATGTCTGTCACAAATAAGAATATGATGAAGAAGATGAAGAGGAAGAAGATGAAGAATAGAATATGAAGAATAATAACTGTTTAATAAGAACAATATAAGTAATGTTAACAAAAAGATGAATAGCAAGAAGTTTTAGAAGATTAAGAAGGTGAAGATGAAGAATAATTTATGATGGAAAGATGAATGGCTGCTGAAGATTATGAAGAGAAAGGTGTGTGAAAAGTTAAAAGGTGAAGAGCATGGAAGTTGTGAAACATGACATATTTGACAAATAGAAAAAAGGTTAACAACATTGTCAATTTCTTCGTCAATCCAAACGTATTTCAAAAAAAGAAATATTAATGCTATTCCATTGCATTGTGTTAAACATCTATGCCTTTAATGTCTCCTCAACCTCCCCCAATAAATCTACATTACTCTTTGTTGTTTTCCTTCATGTACAATAACCAACAAGGCAAGAATGGTTTTTTTTAATTTTCCCATATTTTGTTCCCATAGACTTACATTGTATTTCCGGTAATCGGTATCGGGTATCGCCGATATTTTTTTGGTATCGGCGATACCATTCCGATTCCGATACTTTTAGATATCGGAAAGTATCGCTCACTCTACTGATCATACATTTCAGATTTTATAATCATTTTTCAAGCTGGTGTTATAAAGTATCTAATTACTGAGATAATGACTTTTGTGTTCTCATTGTCTTTTACCATAACATCACCTTAACAGAAATAAAAACCCTGAAAAAAATCACTCTGTGTGTAAGTCCTATGAATAATCCCTTTTGTGTGTAATACTATAGAATAGATCACTCTGTGGTAATGACTCTATAGAATAAAATCACTCTGTTTGTAAGCTCTATAGAATAGTCACCCCCGTGGTAATGTCTCTTAGAATAGTTTACTCTGTGTGTAAGACTCTATGAAAAGATCATCTTGTTAATGACTCTATAAAAATATCACTGTTTTTAAAATTTTTTTGTCTTTTGGGGGGTTTTTTTTAAAATTTTTTTTCTTTTACAAAAGGGGATTTTAAAAAGGGTTTTTTTTTTGTACATAGGGGGGGATTTTAAAGTAGTCTTTTTTTTTTTTTTTTTAAAATGGGGCAGTTTTACGGATTTTAAAAATTTTTTTTTTTACAAAGGGGGCATTTTTTTATTTTTCCCTTTCTTGTACGGGGGGGAAATTTATAGTTTTTTCTTTTTTTTTGGGGGCAAAAATTTTATATTTTTTTTCTTGTACATTAAACTTTTTTTTTTGTATTTTTTAAAAATTTTTTTTTTGGGAAAAAAAATTTTTTTTTGTATTAAATTCTTTTAAAAAAGGGCAGATTATAGTATTTTTTTTTTTGTACATAGGAGCGTATTTTTTAGTTAAATTTTTTTACAAAAAGGGGCCCCCATTAAAAGGGAGTTTTTTTTCCCTTTTTTTTGGGGGGATATTTAGTATTTTATTTTTTTACCAAAGGGGCAGTATTATAGTATTTTTAAAATTTTGAAAATTTTTAGCAGTATTATGTAGTTATAAATTTTTTTAAAATAGGGGGTTTTAATAGTAATTTTTTCTTGTCCCCAAAAAAAAGTTTTTAAGTTTTTATTTTTGTACTTGGGAAAACAGTATTTTTAGAAAATTTTTTCTTTTAAAAGTAGGGCAAAAAAAATAGTAGTTAAAATTTTTTGTACATGGGGAACCCCCATTTTTGTGTTATTTCTTTTTAAAAGGGGGCATAAATTTTATAGTTTTTTTTCTTTGTAAAAAGGGGGCTTTTTTATGGGGAGTTATTTTTTTTAAAAATGGGGGGAGTAAATTTTATAGTTTTTTTTCTTGTAAAAGGGGGAAAAGAAAAATAGTTAAATTTTTTGTACAAAAGGGCAGTATTTGTATTATTTTCCCCTTTTAAAAAGGGGGGAGTATTTTAGGGGTTTTTTCTTGTAAAATGGGGGGAGTATTATATAGTTATATTCTTTACTTGGGGGAAAAATTATATATTTTTTTTTTTGTACATGGGGGGGATATTATGGGGAGTTATTTTTCTTTTACATAAGAGCAGAATTTTATTTTGTTATTTTCTTTTCATAAAAAAATATTATATTTTTATGTTTTTCGGCAGCGGGGGAGGGGGAAAAAAAAGGCAAACCCAAGCATTGGAATTTTTTTAGTTTTCAGTACCCTTAAAAAACCACCAAAAAATAAGGAGCCCGGGGGGCGTTCCAAATTTGGGTTTCCCAGACCCTCTCACAAACCTGAGAAACAAAAAAACCAAAAGGGGAGATATAAAGGGAAACTTTCCCCCCGGGGAAAAACCCCCAAAAATAATAAAACCCCCCCAAACATGAATGGGGGTTTTAAAAGGGGAAAAAATACTGCCCCAAAAACAGAAAATATAATGAAGCAACGGGGGCCCAAAAAAAACAAAAAAAAAAGGATGGGAAAAAGGGGACTTTCGCAAACCCCCAAAAAAAAAATGGGGAAAAAAAACCCAAATCTTCTAATTTTAAAAAACACCTGAGATCAAAAAGACCTCTACCCCCAAATTTGTTTTTTTTGGGGGAACAAAAAACCAAAAAAGCAGGGCCCCCGAAAAAAAAAGGGGGAAAAAAAAAAAAATACAAAATCAGTGGGGGGAACCAAACTGGGGGGGGCAAAAAAAACCCCCGGGGGGGGACCCCAAAAAGGGGGCCCCCCAAAATGAGGGAAAAAAAGCAAAAAAATTTCACAAACAAAAAAAAAAGGAAAAAAATTTTTCTTTAGCAAGAGCAGACCCCCACAGCGGCTAAAAAGGGAAATAAAAAAAGGAAATTTAGACCAAAACAATTTCCCCCGGAACGGGAAAAAAAAGGGAAAATGGGGGTTTTTTTTTTTTAAAACCCTTTTCACAAAAACCCCCTTTTCCCCCCCCTTTTTAAATTTTTTACTACCCCTTGTAACCACCAGAAAAGGGGCCTTCTCAGAAAATCTTCCAAAAAAACCCCCCCACCTTTTTCCCCCCCCCCAGGGGGGTCACCCAACCCCATTTGAGCAAAACCCGGTCGGGCAGGAAAAAAATTCTATGATACGCACGGAAAAAAATTCCCCCACAGGGGGGGTTTTCCCAAACAAACACCCAAAAAATTTTCCCTTTCCCGACCATAACCTCTCCATTTAAAACCCCCAAAAATTTTTGGGTTTCCGTTTTGAAAAACGGGGAAAACCAAAATTTTCCAACCCCTTTTTTTCCGACCCTCCCCAACCCCAAAAAAAGGGGTTTTTGGGGGCCCCCCGCGGGAAAAACCCTGGCCCCAAAAAAATCTTCCAAAAAGGGGGGTTTTTGGAACAAGTTAAAGGAAACCCCTTTAAAAAACCGGGGAAAAACCCAAAGAAAAGAAAAAAGGGTTAATAATCTCCAGATTTTAAAGGGCCAATGAAAATAGGCTTAAAAAATTTTTTAAATGCTTTTTTTTTATAGGAATATTCTTTTAGGACAAAAAACCAACCAAGTCCCCCCCTTTAAAAAAGGCCATCCCGTACTATCCGGTTAGCAAACCGTGGGCCTTCTCCTTTGAGGGACAACCCTCCCCTACCTGGTCCCCCCAAAAAAGTTGCATTTCGGGGGCCACAAAAGGTCCAACACCCCCCCAGACAGAAGGGCCCCCCCCTCTGTCCTGAGGAAAAAAAAAGGGTGAAACCCAGAATTTCAGAAAAAAAGGGGGCATCCCCAAAAGGCGGCTAAACCCCTAATTTTAAAAGGGAAACTCACCCAAAAAGGGGGAAAAAAAGGGGCCCCCTTTTTTTCCCGATCAGCGACACAAAGCATCTTAAAAAACCCCAAATTCCCCGGGTTTTTTCCTCTTTTTACCTTTGGGGGGGGATGAAATGCCGAGGAAAAGAAAATTAAAAAACCCAGTTTAGGGAAAAAAAAGTCCCCCAAAAAAAAAGGGGAAAAAAACGGGGCTCCTCGTCAACACAATTTTCCGGGGAAAGCCGGGGTAAACGAACCACGGCTGAAGGAAAAAAGGGGCCCCCAAATTTAGAGGGGAAGGAAATTTTTTTAAGGCACAAATATATCTTTTTTTAAAACCTATCACAAAAACCCCGAGGTGGTCTTCTCTGAGAAACGGGGAAATTTTGGAAATTAAATCTTTAGGGGATTGGGCCCCTGGTCTCTTTGGGACGGGGAATGGCATCAAAAAACCCAAATTTGAGCAAGGGGAAAAAAATTGGAGCGAGAGCAAGTCCCGCAGGATCCCAAAATTTTCCCCCCGACATCCAACAAGGGGACCCCCCCAAAAGGACCCCCAAAACCCAAATTTTCCCGCAACCAAAAATTTCCCGGAAAAGCCCAGCCATGGGGGAAAAAAGAAACTCCCAAAATCACACTCTTTTTCCTTTGGGGCCGGAAAAAAAATTTTCCAACCGGCAGCCCCGGGGGGCCCATCCCTTTCCCGAACCCCCCCCAGAGCAAGCCTAAAATTTGGGGGGAGAGGGGGAAAAAACACACCCCCCTTTAAAAAAAAACAAAAGGGTCAATAACTCAGGAGAGTCCCCCCAAGGAAACTCCTCAAAAAGGGGGATCCGCCTTTTAAATTTTTGTCCCCGAAAAAAGGGAAAACCCCCAAAAATTTAAAAAGTGTGAAAAAAAAGGGGGCCCCCCTGGCCGCGGGTTGGCGGGTTGCAATTTTTAATAGACCAATTTTTAAATCCCAAGACCACCCCATTTTTTGGGGTCCCTCCACCCAAAAACCCCACTCTTAAAAAACCCCCTTTTTCCAATGATTCCTTTAAAAGACCGCATACGTAGTTCAGACAACAAAATTTAAAAAAGGGGGGGCCCTTTTGGGAATTTTTTTACCCCCGGACTAATTCAAAGCCATCATAGCCCTTGGAAAAGGGAGGATGCAATTACTTTCGTAAACACACAGAAAATCAATCAAAAAGTAGGAAACCCCCAGCCGGGGGGAGGGGGAAAAAACAGAGTGTTGGTATTAAACATTGGCAGACCCAAGGGTTTCAAAACGGAAATTTTTCCCAAACCAAAAAAGGGTTAGAACGTAACCAAGGGAAACCCAGCACGTAAGCCCAAAAAAAAATAAACCAAAAATTTCGCACCCTGGGTCAGGTTAACCCCATTACACCTGAGAAAAAGGGGTTTTTCTAGCCAAAGGGTAAACGATCCCCGTAGGGAAAAAACTTCTGTAGGGATCAAGGGAAACCCCAAAATTTGCAAAATCATAACCATCAGGTTAATAGCTGCTCCAAACAACGAAACCTAAGAAAAAGAGGCAGAGAGCATATCAGATGACAGTTAATAAAAACTTGTCAACACTACCCAAGACAACTAGCTGCAAAAGTCTTCCCCCCCTTGGCAGACTGAAATGCAGAACATCACCACAGAAAAATAACCCTTTCGCTTTTGAAACCAGACCTTCCCCCCCAAACCCCCTTCACACTGCAGGGGGTTAGAAGCTGGTTCACAAGGAACACCACTACCAACTTCCCGCTCCGCAAAAGTCTGTCAATTTGAATCGCTAAGACAAGAAAACATTGAGAACCCGAGGGGACAGGACCCCCCCCAAACACCTTTTAAATTTTCTGACAGACCCTTCCGGAAAAGGGCCGCCAAAGCTCGTCTTTTCCCTTTGGTAGACGCCCCCTACGAACCTGACAGTATACCAGCTCATCAAGCCCCCATTTAATGCCAACAAGGCTTTTTCAGCTTGATCAGGACTTAGGTCACGTCAATAACCCCAAACCTGAAAAAAACATCAAATCACTCAAAACAGGTCCCCAGGTACGGGGGGAAAAACCCAATCCTGGGGATCGCCACGCAGGAGGAGATGAAATTTGGGAAACCCCTGCCTCTTCCCAGGACTTAGATTTTAAGGGAAAAAAAAATTTTTCAATTATTTTTAAAAACTAAAAAATTACTCGATCCCCTAAAAACAAATCTTCATGGGACCTGTTCCAAACAAACCTAGCAAAATCAGCAATACTCGAACCTCAGGAAGCTATCCCACCCAACAACTGGCAAATCATTGGGGGAAAAGATCCCCCCAGCCCCAGAGATACGGGGAAAAAAAAACAAAAAAACAAAAAATATCTTAAAACCGACAACCTTTTTCCTTTTACAATATTTTTTCCCTTCTGTAGACCATACAATTTTAATTTTTTGGCGGGGATACGTATTTTAGGCACTAGGAGTGCAGGAAAAAAAAGGGAATACACCAGAGCATTGAATCAGAGATTGCATACCCTGAAACCACCGCAAATAAGGGACCGTGGACCCCTTCCCACTTGGTCCAGCCCTCGCCCCGCCTGAAAACTAACTACCCAAAAATAAATGGAAAGCAAACTCCCCCCCCCCAAACCCCCAAAAATAAAGAAAGCCCCCAAACATGTAAGGGGGTAGACAAGAGGAAATACTGACACAAAAGAAAAATATGAGAAAACGCGGGCCCAAACTATCTAAATAAAAAGGGAAAGGGAAGGGTACTTACTGCAATCCAAAAAAAACCCTAAAAGCACCAACTCTACAATTTCAAAATCACCTGAGATCACACGACCTCTCCACCTAAATTATTCCTGGTGTAAAAAATCAAAACAGCAGCCCGAAAAAGGGGAAAAAGCAAAAGTAAAAACTCAGGGTGAACCAAACTGAGGGGAAAACCCCCGGGGGGACCCTAAGGGGGCCCCCACAAAGGCAGGACAAAAGCAAAAATATAGCACAAAAAAAAAAGAAAAAAATGTCAAAAAAGAGGGGTGCAGACACACCAGCAGGTAAGGGAAAAGGGAAAAAAGAAGGATTCAACCAGAACAATTGATCACCCGCAACCCGATGGGAAAATGACTCCCTTATAAAAGACCACCCGTCACCCTGATTCCCATTTAAATTTTAACCCCTTTAAACCCCCAAAGGGATTGTAGAAATTAAACCCCCTTCCCCTTTTTTTTGTATTATATTCTTGTAATAGGGCATATTTTATATTTTTTTCTTGTCAAGGAATATTTTATTAATTTGAAAGGGGCAGAATTGAGTTATTTCTTGTACATAGGGCTTTTATAAAATTATTTTTCTTGTACATAGGGGGATTTATAAAATTATTTTCTTGACATGGAACAGTTTATGTTTTTAATTCTTTCTGGGGGGATATTATAGAGTTTTATTCTTTCATAGGGGCATTTTTTTTTGTAGTTATATTCTTTACAAGGGGCAATTAAGTAGTTTTTCTTGTCAAGGACATTTTATAGATTTTTTTTTGTACATAGGGGAGATTAAAGTTATATTTTGTACTGGAGCGATTATAGAGTTATTTCTTGTACATGAGAGTATTAATTATATTTTGACAAAGGGGGAGTATATAGTATTATTTCTTGACGGGGGATATTAAAAAATTATTTTCTTACATGGGGCAAATAAGTATTATATCTTTTTCAAGGGGGCAAATTTTTTTAGTTATATTCTTGTACATGGAAATATTATATATTTATTTTTGTACATAGGAAAGTTTATATAGTTATATTTTTCTGGCATATTTTAGTGAATTCTTGAAAAATGGAAAAGTATTAATAGATATTTTTTAAAGGGCGTTTATATATTTATTCTTTAAAAAGGGGAAATTTGTAGTTATTTCTTGAATAAGAGCATTTAAAGTATTATATTTTGACTTTTGGAAAAGTATTTGTAGTATTTTCTTTTAATTGGGGCATATTATAGTGTTATATTTTTGTACATGGGCAGTATTTAAAAAGTTATTTTTTTGTAATAGGGAAATTTTTTTTAAAAAACAAATTTTTTAAATTTTTTTTTAAAAGGGCCAAAATTTAATTTTTCAAAAAAATAAATTTTGGTTATAAAAAAAGTATATAACATATTTAAAAAAATTAATTTTAAAAGGGAAATTTTTTAGTAAAAATTTTCAAAAAAACTTTTTTTTTTTCATTTTGGGCAGTTTATAGATTATTTTTTTGACATGGGGGAATTTTTTTTTAAAAACCAACAAAATAAATTTAAAGAAACAAAAATTCCAGGTTACAGAACCAAACATTAGGTTTAAAAAAACAAAGCAAATAATCATATCATATTGATAAAAAAATTAAAGTCCACACCGGGAAAAGGAGAAAGAAAAAAAAACAAAACAACTTATTTCCCCCAAAGAATTTTACGTTCCTTCCATAAAATTTTAAGTTTCTCAAAATCCTTCCAACTTTTATGATTTTTCCACCAGTTTTGACAAAAAACCGATTGGTCAGCGGGGTGATCGAACGCTATTGTGGGAAAAGAAAACCCGGTTTTTTTTTGCCATGATAATATTTGTACACGGTTTGATGTTTCCCCCGCTCTCTGTCGATTTACAACAGTGGGGGGGACACCATAGATATGTCAGGGACTTTAGGGTTCCCCATTGGGGATCTTTTGATTACTGACACTTTTTCCCCGATCTTTCCCCCCCCCCACAATCACATATAAATGCTCCATAGGGGTTTCCCCTGCTGAAACCAAGGGGGCAATTCCGATCAAGACACCAGTTTTCTTTCCCCCTAACAAAGAGCCGACTAGCAGTGAAAGCCCAAATGACTCAAAAAGTTTGGAAATCTTTCCCCTTTTTGGAACCAAGGGTTTCCTGCGGGTGGTGGGACAAATCCTGGGGCCCCGTGGAAGGGAAGAAATCCCCATACGAGCATACAGGCTTTCTCTTTCTGCTCTCAATGTAAGACTTCTCCACCCCCCCCCCTAAACCCCTTCAGCCGAGTCCAGAAACGGGGGGGGTACCCCATCTTTTCCCCCCTTTAATGCCGGCCCCCCGTACCCAAGATTCTCAAAAGGAAATACCAAAACCGATACTTTTTCCCACAGGGAGCACTTTTGAGTCCATTTCCCAAAATTCCCTTTAAACAAGGGTCAAAAAAACCCTTGATTAAACATATCCACCCCCCCTCCCCCCCCCGTAGTATTATTCCCCCCTTTTTTGGGGTTAAAAATTTCCCCCCAAGGCTGGAAGAACAGGCGAAACCCCGCTGAGAAAGATTCTGGCAAAGGAAAATGACAGAGACATAAAGAAAACGGGGACCAGGTAAGTCTTCCATTTGACCCTTTTCCTTAGGCACCCCTCCATTTTTCCACGCGAACCTTTGCTTTCCGGCTTCCAATTTCTCCCCCAAAATTTACGTGGCTTTATCTCCCCCCCAAAATTTTAAACCCCAGGATCTTAAATGGTGGAGTTTTGGGGAAACTGCGGCGATAAAAAACTGGGATCATATCTAATTCCCAGAGCTTGACTTTTTTTAAGGGTTCACCAAGCCCCCGGAGGCCCCGATATTTCGATGACGCAGATACACGCCCCTCTCGGGTTTTAATATCCCCAAAAGTCACACATCCGAAAGGCAACAAATCAGAGGGGGCAGGGGGGGACCGGCAACCCCCGAAAATCGCACTCCGCGTGACCCGAAAGGGTCAGGGCAAAAAAATCGGAGCGGATCATGGAAACCCCCGCCCCACCCCCCCCCAAAACCAAAAATGTCCCCCCCTCCAACCATTAATCAAGGAAAGCTCCCGTCCCTCTGTAAAAAAGTCTTTACCAATCCCAAATTGCCCCCAATACCTACTTTGCAAAGGGGCCCCAAAGATAGTCATGACAACCCTTCAAAGCTTTACCTGGCCAGACTAAAAAACATATCTCCCCCCCCCAGAGCTTTACACCTCAAATCTCCCACGAATACGCCCCCGAGATTTCCCCCCCCTTTTACTGTGCCAAACTGAGAGCCTGCCCCAAATGCCCCGGGGCAAACAACTAACTGAAAAAGGATTTTGCAAATCTTCCATCTCATTTTTAAAGGGCAACGGCCCCATTTTTTTATGTCGCTCGGTCTTTAAACCCTTTTGTAGCAGAATTAACGGGGGCACTCTCATGGGTGGGGCATCAGGTGATTTTCAAAACAATTTCTTAACTCCACGGGTTGGGGGAAAAAGGTCTCTGTTTTTTTATAGAATTCGGGGTGTTTTCTTGGGGCCGGGGCCCTTTTTTCAATAAATTTTTTTCCCCTACCTCCCTTAATTTTCCCCCACCGTTTTTTTGCTGTAAGGGAAAAATCCAGATCATTAGTATCGGGGACTGGAGTTTCCCCCCAAGAATTGATCTTTATCTTTACCCCCAAAAACCCCCCTCTGAAAAAGTCCAATTAAGATCTCACCACCCCAGGGGTCCCTCCCGTGAACCTCAATACACCCTGGGGTAAAAGGACCTTGACCTTTTTTTTTGGGCCCCCCCCTCCCGGGGAATTCTAAAAGGGATCAGGAGCCCCTTTTAAAGGCCCAAATCCCTTTTTAAAAAACCAAAAGGTAAACCGGCCATACTGATATGCCTTATCTCAGTTTCGCCGGCCCCACTTCATTTTTTCACCCCACCCCCGAAAAAAAAAAAAAAACAGTGACTCCAATTTTTTGCGCAGTTTTTTGGTACGGCGAAAATTATTCCCCCCTTTAAAATTTAAATGACGTTTTTAAAAGGGGCAAAATCCTCCTTGACGTCCTCCTCCCGGGGCATTTTGTATAGAAAACCCTGCCCCAGATAAGCGGATTAGGGTGGAAAAGCCCCCTAACATAGGCATAAAACCAGAAACGGAATTGGCTTCCCCCCCCTCAAAACCAAAACCGGGGGTTAGAGGCCCCAAAAAGAACACAAGGCGAGGTGATCAAATAAGGGACGCCTCCACTTGGGTCCGCAGCCTCAGTGGGGCTCAAAAAAACCCCAAAATCTATCCATGTCCCTTTGGAACATAAACGGAATTTTTGGGTGTCCCCTCCCTGTTAAAATCAGTCGTCCCCCTGCGTTATGATGTTTTGGCCTTTTTCCCCCCCCTGGTCACTGCCCCCCCTGAAGAGCTGTCACCGTTGTCAGAAGGATTAAAGTCCCCGCCATCCCAAAACGGAGAGAAGTAAGAGGAAGGGGGGACGTCATTAAACAAGGGACCTTTTGTCTCCCGTCTGGGGGCCCATAGTTTTTTAATAACCGGAGTCCCCACCGGATAGTGTTTCCCGGGACCAACATTTTCCCCTGACCCCTTTAAAATCCTTTGCCCCCCACATCTTGGTTAAAAACCGGGAAAAAGCATGGGCATAAGGCTCACACCGGCCCCCAAAAGTGGACCGGACCGCCTTCCCCTCAGCCCTCAAAATAACCCCCCAAATGTTATCGTGTCTCCTGCGGAAGATGACATTTTGGGCCAAAATTTGTGAATGTTCATAAAAAACCGTTGTCTCGTCCTCCTCGCCTTTACATTACTTAGGGGAGGTCAGGTTAAGAAAAACCCCGCCATCACAACCAATATAGAAGGAGAAAGAAACACCATCATCATGTTTTGGGTTTCCCCTGTCCCGGGGGTGTCCATGTCAGTTCCCTGGGTTCTACAAAAGGGTTTCCCCCCTTTGGCGGGGAGGGTTTCAAGCCCCTGTCACCCAACAAAAAAATTTTCCCAAAACTCTTTCTAAAGTATCACTTGGACTCAAAAAAAGCCCCATTTTTTGTTGGACACACCATCACACCTGCAGGTTTTGGGACCTTCTTACGGGGCACTCTCCGGTGTCTTATTTTCCCTCGGTTACGGGGGGGTTTTTCTTTTTCTTTCTTTTATTAATTAATGCCCCAGTCTCGATACCAGTGATGCTAAGGGAGGGAAACCTGGGCTGTGGGCCTGAGGGCGACCCCATTTCCCCTCTCACCCTCCTGCTTTGGTTTACATGATTGACCCCGAGGGGCATCTGGCTGGTCAACACTTCCTGACATTAAACCTCCCCCCTGCACCCCTATCACCACACCTCCCCCCTCCTGAGCCCTCCCCCCTTTGCATCACATCCTCATCGGAAGCCGCAGTGTTGTCCAGGCATCAAAACAACCCTTGAGCGTGGCCCATCTGCCACAGGGGTTTGCCCGGGGACGGCCCCTTTTTGCCCCAACAGACGCATTTCACCACAGAAACAGGTTCCCCCAATCCTTTTCCCCACCACTTAAAAAGCATTCGGGGCCCCCCAGGATAAAACATTCCCTTCCCCCCCCCCAATGAAAAGGAGGGAAAGGGGGCAGGAAATTATTATACTGCCCATTTTTCAAAAAAAGCTTTCCCCCCCATTGCCAATCCCCCCCTCATCTCTGCCTTTTTGGTGGCCAGAAAAGGTCACAGTGCCCGGCCCCACCTCGATGCCTGCGGGGAAGGCCTCATTCCAGAAGGAGATTTTTTATTTTTACTGTGTCCGGCCCGGGGGAATGGAAAACCATCATAAACTTATTCCACCCTCCACCCTGAGGGGGAAGGGGCCCAAATCTGCCGGGGTCAACGAGAGCTTAAAGCGACCTCAGGGGCCCTCCTTTCCCCCTGAAGATTAGCCCCCGCCAAAAATCTATTAACCCAAACCCCATCTCCAAAAAAGGTTCCCTCACGTCTCGGCAGTCTGCAGCAACTGGCCTTTCCCCAACAGATTGCACTTCACCCCGTAAAGGAAACCAGATGCCTTTTTTCCACCCTTTTTGGGGAAACACTTTTTGGGCTCCCGGGATAATAACATTTCCCCTTCTCCCTCCCAATAAGAAGGATTGGGAAAATGGGCAGGATGTTATTAATGCTGCTTTTTTACAAAAAATTTTTCCCCCCCTTTTCCCCGTCCGTCCTCATCTCTGACCTTGGTATCAGGACAAGGTCACAGTGTTTTCCGGGCCCACCCGATGTCCGGGGGAAGGGGCCCATTCCGAAGGGGACTTTACTGGACGTTCCGGTTGGAGAAAAAGGAACCATATAAATTTTTTCCAGCCCTCACACCCCCAACTTGGGGTAACCCCCCAAAAACTTCCCCTGTCAAAGAGAGCTTGAAGTGACCTATAGCCCTGCCTGTCCTGAAGATTAGACCCCCGCCGTATCGGGGTTAAAACCCCAAACCCCTTGGCCGCATAGAAGCTCTCTCCCAAAATCCTGCGTTTTTGGCAACCCCCCTTGGGACCTAAGAAATTTTTAAAAAAACCCCCCAAAAAATTTTAAAAGCTCTAAAAAATTGGCCGTATACCCGGGGGCGGAAAAAAAGAGGGGGCCCCCCCGGTTTTCCCGCTTCCGGGGGGGGCCCTTTCCGGGGGCACCCCGGGGGGCCCACGACGGGAGGGGCCCTGAGCGGGGGGGGGGTCACACCTTGTGGACTAATGGAAAAGGGGGGATAGTCACACATACCCTGCACATTATCATTAGCAGCTCATTATCATCAGACAGTGTCACGCCCATTACAAAAATGTGAAACCCCTCCAACCCCCGACCCCATGGGCACAGAAAATCACCACCACAGTCTGTGCTCCCGGCTCATAGCCAAACAGTCCCCCAAATCCCGTCCTGCTCCTGTTGGGCTTTCTGGGACCTGTGGTGCCTCTGCGAGTCTGAAGTGTAGGGTTCTTTTTTCAAAATTTCGCTGCCTCAGCCCACCCAGCACAAACATCTCACATATACTGCCCCTGCCCTGTGTTGGGCACTCTGGGACCTGTGGTGCCTCTGCGGGGAGTCTGAAGTGTATGTCCTGTTAAACAACTTCGCTGCTTGCTGCTGCAGTTGTTTTCCCTCCTGGAAGCGAAAGGGGGGCAGCCTTAACACTGGCCGTGTCCGCTGCTGGGGGTCCCGTCCTGAAACATCAGGGGTCCCTGGTCTCTACAGCACAGCCCTGCTTATAGGAGGCGAACCGCTCCCGGTTTCCTTTAGGTCTCTGCCGGGGCCCCCCTTTCCCCCATCACAGACTCAATGCCCCTCCCAAACACTAGCCAGTGTTTTTCATCTCAGGTCATACGCATCATTACAGGCAGGATTAGTGGTCTTTGGGGTTATAGATAAAGTCTATTTTTCATTTGAAAGCGCTTTTTTTCTGCTGCTGTAACTCACCCAGTTTTCTAAACCAGTCCCGGTAACTCATCCGCACTGCAGCTCGGGGCACGGGGCCGCCCCACAGTTATCTTGACCACGGTGCAGGGCTTCTGAAAAACAGTCCTGTGGGGTTCCACCACAGATGGTTTTGTGGCTCCTGGCTGGATGCAGGCTCCGCAGCAGGTTTTCGCTGCCACCTGCCCTGCGCCCCGTGTGCGTCCTGACGCGCCATACTGCCATGCCCCTGTAAATTCTCCGGGATGGTTTGTCTTTCCAAAGACGTCCGTTCCCTCCCCCGGGGAGCAGGAAGGTGATCTGCACAGCTGGGGCTAAATCTCACCTGTGCACCCGGCAAAGCGGCTTGCTGACTGGGGAGTTACCTGACTTCACAATGTGCTGAAAAACCTTTCTCTGCCGACACTTTTCCTTCTTGCTTTTTCCTGGATTTGGGGAGAAGGTTTTCCTCCCAAAACTTTACTGACGGCTTTTTTCCTCCTTCACAGACGGGCTGCAAGCTTTGGCTCGCTGCATTCACTGCTCTGACAGGGGCTCTGGGATTAAAAATTCCCATTAGGAGGCCTGGGAGGCTTGTCCCAGTGTAGGCCGAGAAGCCTGGGCCTTGCCGGGGAGCTTTCCCCCCCAAGGTGGCCCCCCCTGGGCTTTGCTCCAGACATGAGGAGATCCACAAAACACAACCTCACAGCTAGGAGGCAGTATTATAGTAGTTAAATTCTTGTACTGGGAACGTATTTTTAGTAGTTATATCTTGTACATAGGAACATATTATAGTATTATATTCTTGTACATAGGAGCAGTATTATAGAGTTAATTCTTTTTTCATAGGGCAGTATTATAGTAGGGTTTTTTTCTTGTACATAGGAACAAATATCAAGTATTATATTCTTGTACATAGGAGCAGTATTATAGTAGTTATATTCTTGTACATAGGAGCAGTATTATAGAGTTAAATTCTTGTACATAGGAACAGTATTATAGTAGTTATATTTTTTGTACATAGGGGCAGTATTATAGTAGTTAAATTCTTTACTAGGGGCAGTATTATATAGTTATATTCTTGTACTAGGAGCAGTATTAAGTAGTTATAATTTTTGACATAGGAACAGTATTATAGTAGTTATATTCTTTATATAGGAGCATATAAAGTAGTTATATTCTTGTACATAGGGTAGTATTATAGTAGTTATATTCTTTTATATAGGGGGGCATATTTAGTAGTTATATTCTTGTACATAGGACATTTTTAATAGTTTATATTCTTGTACATAGGGGGAGTATTATAAGTTTATATTTTTGCATAGGGCAGTATTTAAATATTATATTCTTGTACATAGGGAGTAGTATTTTTAAAATAGTTATATTCTGTATATAGGGGCCCGTATTATAGTAGTTATATTCTTGTACATAAGGGCAGTATTATAGTATTATATTCTTGTACATAGGGGCAGTATTATAGTAGTTATATTCTTTGTACATAGGAGCAAATTTAGTATTTTTATTCTTGTACATAGGGGCAGTAAAATAGTAGTTAAATTCTTGTACAATAGGGGCAGTTTTTAATAGTTTATATTCTTGTACATAGGAGCATATATATATTTTTATTCTTGGGAATAGGGGCAATTTTTATTAAAAACCAAACAAATACAAATATACTGACATTTCTCCAGTAATACAAAAATAAATTCACTTTGATTTTTACAAACATTCATTACATAATCCGGGTTATAAAATATAAAATTATCTTAAAGAGTCCATACTTTTGGTTGGAAAAAAAAAAAATCATATTTCAACCCAGTGACCCCTTTCCCCCAAACTTAACATTTCCTAAATTTCCTAATGATTTTATCTACGGGGTCGGACATTATTTAGTTGACAGCGTCACAGATCTGAGGCGGAGTTATTCTGGTCACCCCGGTCTCCATTTCAAACTCTACCCGAGAGCCCTCAGGTAATGGCTTCCGCTTGGCGGAGGACTCCTCTACTCCCAATCAAACTCGCGTCAATTCTTCTAAGGTCATCCTCAAAATCAAACCCTCAGCTCAGACAGAACACCAAATCTATTAGAAAAGTCCATTACACCTGCAGAACTCTGGACCTTCTTCCTGGCTCCTTGGCCAGTGTCATACTCCTCAGGTTTACGGAGGTCTTGTCCTTTTTCTTCCTTTTAGTCTGAGACACAGATGGTAGTACTGAAGTAATGCTTCCCTGTGACTGCTGCCCCTGAGAGACAACCTCCATACTCCCCTGTGCACCCTCTGAACCCTGCTGCTCCGGTGTCACCTGAGTAGACCCCTGGTGGACCTCCGGTCTGGCCAGTATTTCCCCTGACAGTAAAGCTGCCTCCTCTAGAATCTCTGCCCCTGCCACCAAATCCTCATCAGGATAGTCATTACAGATATTGTGCCAGGCGTCAGGACAGTCCCTGTGAGGGTGACCGATCTTCCCACAGAGGTTGCACCTGATGTTCTGGCAGTCTGCAGCCACATGGCCGACCTCCCCACACAGGTTGCACTTCACCACAGTACACGTATTTGCCAGGTGACCCGCCTTGCCACATTTGAAGCACTTACGAGGCTGCCCAGGATAGAAACACACACCCCTCTCCCTCCCAATAAAGAAAGAGTTGGGTAAGTGGGCAGTGATATTATCGCACTGGCGCAGTTTCACCAAAACCCTCCACCCTCCCGTCCAGATACCATCATTGTCTCTGCTTTTGGTGAGGTCAGAGACCAGGTCACAGTGCCTCCGGAGCCACACCACAATGTCCTGCGGGGGAACAGACTCATTCCAGAAGATGAGATTAACCGTAACGGTATCTGGCTTAGAGATAGGAATAAAGCTGAACTTACTCCAGCCCTCAGTGTCTCTAAACTTGGGGAAATTAGACCAGAACCTGTCCAGGTCACTCATGAGCTTAAAGCTGACGTCATAGCCCTGCCTGTCTGGAAGATTAATCACCGCCAAGATGCTAACTGGCGCAAACCCCATCTGGCGACAAAATAGCTCCCTGACCACAAACCTTCTATCTGGCAGATCCTCCTTGGCACCTCTGTGCCGGAAACGCACAACGTTTCTCCGTTTAAATGCCTGGCCGGTATAATTGGCACCAGAGGTGAAGGACGGAGCACCACGACTCCAGGCATTACTGAGGGGAACCTGCGGGGTCACACTAGGCTGACTGACGGGGTGAGGGTCTGCAGCAAGGGGGCTTCTACACCTTGTGTGCTCGGAATTAAAGGGGGAAATCACAGACATCATCATGAACATTGTTATCATCAACATCAATGTCACTATCAGACTGCGCAGCGTCCACCAAAGATACTGTGCTCCCCCAAACCCCCGACCCCTTAGATACAGCGCGGTTATCCCCAGCATCAGAGCCCTGCTGGGCACCATCAGGAACTACCGGCACATGTCCACTGCCCAACTGTGGTGCATGGCATTCTGAGACTTGTAGTCCCTCTGCTGAAAAATGTCCATGCTGCTGCTTGGAATCTGCTGCAGGCGGCTGTGCTGGGCATTCTGCGACTTGTTGTACCTCTACTGGAATGTGCCCTTCATGCTGCTGCTTGGAATCTGCTGCAGGCTGTTGTGCTGGGCATTCTGTGACTTGTTGTACCTCTGCTGGAATCTGCACTACATGCTTCTGCTTTGGATCTGCTGCAGGCAGTTTGCTGGGCATTCTGAGACTTGTGGTACGTCTGCTGGGGTCTGTACTACAGGCTGCTGCTGGTGCGGCATTTGCCCCTTTTGGAAGCAGAAACTTGCAGGCTGCAGCACTGGCCGCACCTGCTTCTGGGGTCCACCTGGGACAATGTCTGACCTGGAACCTGCAGAGTTCTGCTTCTGTGAATTAAACAGTTCCTGGTTCCTATAAGTCTCCGCCAGGGGCCCCATCCTCTCTAGGACGCAGTCCATGTCCCTCACCACTTTTGCCAGCAATACACCCAGTGTGTTCAGAGTCTCATCATAAAAATCATGACTCCCGGGATTAATAGCCTTTAGCTTATAGCAAGTGTCTATCTGCATCTGTAGTGAGTCTTTCTGCTGCTGTAACTCACCGAACTTCTTGACCAGTCCTGGGATCTCCTCTGCGAGCTGAAGCTCAGGTGCACGCGGCGTCTCCTCCTGGGATCCTGCATTCAGCGATGTCCCCGGCTGCTTGAACCCAGACGTCTCCTTAATTTTCACCACCGCTGGTTTCATGGCTCCAGGCTCCACAGCACTTTTACTGCTGCCACCTGACTGCGACCGTGTGCGTCCTGACCGCGCCATACTGACATGCTGCTGTAAGTTCTCCTGGATGGTTTGTCTTTCCAAAGACGTCTGTCTCTGCCTGGGAGCAGGAGAGG
Source organism: Oophaga sylvatica (assembly GCA_033576555.1). Lineage (NCBI taxonomy): Eukaryota > Metazoa > Chordata > Amphibia > Anura > Dendrobatidae > Oophaga > Oophaga sylvatica. The sequence continues at coordinate 89,074,852 of JARQOD010000007.1, read as the reverse complement.
TGATCTGCACAGCTGGGGCTGATCTCACCTGTGCACCTGGCAGGAGCTGCTTGCTGACTGGGGAGTTACCTGACTTCACATTGTGCTGTAACCCATCACTGACCGACACTTTTCCTTCTTGCTTCTTTGCTGGACTTGGAGAAGGTTTTCCTCCCAAAACTTTACTGACGGCTTTTTCCTCCTTCACAGAACTGCTGCAGCTTTGGCTCTCTGCATTCACTGCTCTGACAGTGGCTCTGGGATTAACATTCCCATTAGGAGAGGCCTAGGAGGCTTGTCCCAGTGTAGGCCGGGAAGCCTGGGCCTTGCCTGGGGAGCTTCCCCGCCCAGGGTGGCCCCTCCCTGGGCTTGCTCCAGACATCAGGAGAGCTACAAACACACAACCTCTCAGCTAGGAGGCAGTATTATAGTAGTTATATTCTTGTACATAGGGCAGTATTATAGTAGTTATATTCTTGTACATAGGGGCAGTATTAAAGTAGTTATATTCTTGTACATAGGAGCAGTATTATAGTAGTTATATTCTTGTACATAGGAGCAGTATTATAGTAGTTATATTCTTGTACATGGGAACAGTATTATAGTAGTTATATTCTTGTACATAGGGGCAATTTTTATTGTAAAAACCAAACAAATACAAATATACTGACATTCCCCAGTAATACAAAAATAAATTCACTTGGATTGTACATACATTCATTACATATCCGGATTATACATATAAAATTATCTTAAAGAGTCCATACACCTGGTTGGAAAAAAAAAATCAAAAAAAAAAAAACATCATATTTCAACCCAGTGACACATCCTTCCATAACTTAACATTTCCTAATTTTCCTAATGATTTTATCTATCTGGGCTCGGACATTATTTAGTTGACAGCGTCACAGATCTGAGTCGGAGTTATTCTGGTCACCACCGGTCTCCATTTCAGACTCTACCCGAGAGCCCTCAGGTAATGGCTTCCGCTTGGGCGGAGGACAGTCCTCTACATCCCTATCAAACTCTGCGTCAATTCTTCTAAGGTCATCCTCAAAATCACCGTCAGACTCAGACAGAACACCAAACCTATTAGATAAGTCCATTACACCTGCAGAACTCTGGACCTTCTTCCTGGCTCCTTGGCCAGTGTCATACTCCTTCTCAGGTTTATGGGAGGTCTTGTCCTTTTTCTTCCTTTTAGTCTGAGACACAGATGGTAGTACTGAAGTAATGCCTCCCTGTGACTGCTGCCCCTGAGAGACAACCTCCATACTCCCCTGTGCACCCTCTGAACCCTGCTGCTCTGGTGTCACCTGAGTAGACCCCTGGTGGGCCTCCGGTCTGGCCAGTATTTCCCCTGACAGTAAAGCTGCCTCCTCCAGAATCTCTGCCCCTGCCACCAAATCCTCATCAGGATAGTCCTTACAGATATTGTGCCAGGCGTCAGGACAGTCCCTGTGAGGGTGACCGATCTTCCCACAGAGGTTGCACCTGATGTTCTGGCAGTCTGCAGCCACATGGCCGACCTCCCCACACAGGTTCACTTCACCACAGTACACGTATTTGCCAGGTGACCCGCCTTGCCACATTTGAAGCACTTACGAGGCTGCCCAGGATAGAAACACACACCCCTCTCCCTCCCAATAAAGAAGGAGTTGGGTAAGTGGGCAGTGATATTATCGCATTGGCGCAGTTTCACCAAAACCCTCCACCCTCCCGTCCAGATACCATCATTGTCTCTGCTTTTGGTGAGGTCAGAGACCAGGTCACAATGCCTCCGGAGCCACACCACAATGTCCTGCGGGGGAACAGACTCATTCCAGAAGATGAGATTAACCGTAACGGTGTCTGGCTTAGAGATAGGAATAAAGCTGAACTTACTCCAGCCCTCAGTGTCTCTAAACTTGGGGAAATTAGACCAGAACCTGTCCAGGTCACTCATGAGCTTAAAGCTGACGTCATAGCCCTGCCTGTCTGGAAGATTAATCACCGCCAAGATGCTGACTGGCGCAAACCCCATCTGGCGACACAAGAGCTCCCTGACCACAAACCTTCTATCTGGCAGATCCTCCTTGGCACCTCTGTGCCGGAAACGCACAACGTTTCTCCGTTTAAACGCCTGGCCGGTATAATTGGCACCAGAGGTGAAGGACGGAGCGCCACGACTCCAGGCATTACTGGGGGGAACCTGCAGGGTCACACTAGGCTGACTGACGGGGTGAGGGTCTGCAGCAGGGGGGGCTTCTACACCTTGTGTGCTCGGAATTAAAGGGGGGAAATCACAGACCTCATCATGCACATTGTTATCATCAACATCAATGTCACTATCAGACTGCGCAGCGTCCAGCAAAGATACTGTGCTCCCCCAAACCCCGACCCGTAGGGGTTATCCCCAGCATCAGAGCCCTGCTGGGCACCATCAGGAACTACCGGCACATGTCCACTGCCCAACTGTTGTGCTTGGCATTCTGAGACCTGTAGTCCCTCTGCTGAAATATGTCCATGCTGCTGCTTGGAATCTGCTGCAGGCGGCTGTGCTAGGCATTCTGAGACTTGTTGTACCTCTACTGGAATGTGCCCTTCATGCTGCTGCTTAGAATCTGCTGCAGGCTGTTGTGCTGGGCATTCTGTGACTTGTTGTACGTCTGCTGAATCTGCACTACATGCTTCTGCTTTGGATCTGCCGCAGGCAGTTTTGTTGGCATTCTGAGACTTGTGGTACCTCTGCTGGGGTCTGCACTACAGGCTGCTGCTGGTGCGGCATTTGCCCCTTTTGGAAGCAGAAACTTGCAGGCTGCAGCACTGGCCACACCTGCTTCTGGGGTCCACCTGGGACAATGTCTGACCTGGAACCTGCAGAGTTCTGCTTCTGTGACTTAAACAGTTCCTGGTTCCTATAAGTCTCTGCCAGGGGCCCCATCCTCTCCAGGACGCAGTCCATGTCCCTCACCACTTTTGCCAGCAATACACCCAGTGTGTTCAGAGTCTCGTCATAAAAGTCGTGACTCCCGGGATTAATAGCCTTTAGCTTATAGCAAGTGTCTATCTGCATCTGTAGTGAGTCTTTCTGCTGCTGTAACTCACCGAACTTCTTGACCAGTCCTGGGATCTCCTCTGCGAGCTGAAGCTCAGGTGCACGTGGCGTCTCCTCCTGGGATCCTGCATTCAGCGATGTCCCCGGCTGCTTGAACCCAGACGTCTCCTTAATTTTCACCACCGCTGGTTTCATGGCTCCAGGCTCCACAGCACTTTTACTGCTGCCACCTGACTGCGACCTTGTGCGTCCAGAGCTCGCCATGCTGGTCACCACATGTTTCTGCTGCAAGTTTTCCTGTAATGTCTGTCTCTCCAGTGAGGTTCTCCTCTGCCGCTGCACACCTGAAGCCGCTGATGGCCTCTCCTGAGCTGCAGGCTGCTTTCCTCCATTCAGCTTCTCACCAGGAGATTTCTTCTGGATTTCTCCTAATTGCACTTCACTTTGCTTGCCTTGGCTGGCCGACTGCTGAACTGCAACTTTCTTACATACAATGGCTTTTCCTTGTTCCGTTACTTTACTCACTTTCACAGCTTCATCCTTCTTGTTGCTGCTGCTACTTCCATTCGGAGCTTTCTTCCCATCAGAAATCACTTTAGGATTCCCATCTGCATTAGAAACAGCTTGGGCGCTTCTTCCCAGTGTAGGCCTGGAAGCCTGGGCCTTGCTTGGGGAGTTTCCCCGCCCAGGGTGGCCCCTCCCTGGGCTTGCTCCAGACATCAGGAGAGCTACAAACACACAACCTCTCAGCTAGGAGGCAGTATTATAGTAGTTATATTCTTGTACATAGGGGCAGTATTATAGTAGTTATATTCTTGTAATAGGGCAGTATGTATAGTAGGTATATTCTTGTACATAGGGCAGTATTATAGTAGTTATATTCTTGTACATAGGGGCAGTATTATAGTAGTTATTTCTTGTACATAGGAGCAGTATTATAGTAGTTATATTCTTGTACATAGGGCAGTATGATAGTAGTATATTCTTGTACATAGGAGCAGTATTATAGTAGTTATATTCTTGTACATAGGGGCAGTATTATAGTAGTTATTTTCTTGTACATAGGGGGCAGTATTATAGTAGTTATATTCTTGTACATAGGGGCAGTATTATAGTAGTTATTTTCTTGTACATAGGGGGCAGTATTATAGTAGTTATATTCTTGTACATAGGGGCAGTATGATAGTAGGTATATTCTTGTACATAGGGGCAGTATTATAGTAGTTATTTTCTTGTACATAGGGGCAGTATTATAGTAGTTATATTCTTGTACATAGGGGCAGTATGATAGTAGGTATATTCTTGTACATAGGAGCAGTATTATAGTAGTTATATTCTTGTACATAGGGGCAGTATTATAGTAGTTATTTCTTGTACATAGGGGGCAGTATTATAGTAGTTATATTCTTGTACATAGGGGCAGTATTATAGTAGTTATATTCTTGTACATAGGGGCAGTATGATAGTAGGTATATTCTTGTACATAGGGGGCAGTATTATAGTAGTTATTTTCTTGTACATAGGGGGCAGTATTATAGTAGTTATATTCTTGTACATAGGGGCAGTATGATAGTAGGTATATTCTTGTACATAGGAGCAGTATTATAGTAGTTATATTCTTGTACATAGGGCAGTATTATAGTAGTTATATTTTGTACATAGGGGGCAGTTAAGTAGTTATTTTCTTGTACATAGGGGGCAGTATTATAGTAGTTATATTCTTGTACATAGGGGCAGTATGATAGTAGGTATATTCTTGTACATAGGAGCAGTATTATAGTAGTTATATTCTTGTACATAGGAGCAGTATTATAGTAGTTATATTTGTGACACAATAATGCGGTTTGGAACATTGTTTTCTTTCCTTTTAGATTTGCTGTGTAAGTTTTACCTCTATATTAGATGATATCGGAAAGCTGCAGGAAATAAATCCTACGATGAGCAGATCTGTCTGGTTTCCGCTATTTCTGGTTGGCCACACCTTTCTTCGCAAGCAAAATAACCTTTTCATTCTTTAGCAGTGCGGTGGTTAAACAGACTCCTCTCTCCCTGTGTCATGCATGTTATTCCCTATGGATTCCACCTACACACCTATGAACCTCCTGGAATAACATCTCCATGGAAACACGGAAGCTTCCGCAGTCCTGTATTCTGCATCAGGCGGAGGACGTGTTCTGCACCTTTCACTCATGGCCATGCTGTTTGATCAGAGCAGACTGCAGCAAACTGCAGCCAATCAGCTGCTGCGCTCCCCGCTGCCTTGTGCTGTTGATTCATAATTTCTTACAGAATTTCCTTTTAAGCCCTCTATAACCGCCGCTGGAGTGCACTGAATATTGATTATGGACGGCCTTCACTAAAAGCTTTTCTTCTGGCGGTGTATTGTTATCTTAACTATTTATGATCCGGAAGGAAAAAAGGCGACGTAGCACTGATCATGGGCAGAATTCACCTGCTTGATGGAAAATCAGAAAAAGCAACAACATAAATCAGCAGCAATGTAGAGAACACTGAACACCACCATGGTGATAATAAGTGTCTGCACTGGGTATTACTTCTGCTGACAAGCCTATTACATGGGGAGGGCCACAGCTGGGGCCCTGTGTTATCAGCAGGGGAATGCCTAATAACCTAACCTTTTTGCAATCAGTGGGTTGTGCAATTATTTCCATGGAGTCTTTGGTTCTTCTCCCCTCTGTTTAAGGATCTATGCACAAATATATATCATTTTGAATTTTTTTTCTGTGATTTTCCCAAATTTGACCATATCTGCCATCATTCTGAAAAATTATTTCCAAACCAGCGAATTTTGGGGTTTGGTTAAAACCAAATATAAGGGAAGAAAACCTCTATTAAAATGGGCCTCTGTATAATTAACATTTCTGCAAATTTCTCCTGCAATTTATCTTCATTTTTCATAATCTCTGCTTGCTGTCAATGAACATTATACGGATTTAGGCCCCCACGGAGCTTCCACTAGATGCATTCTTGTACTATAGTTGCATCCAGGCTGTGGAATCCTATCACAATTCTCTCACCTGTTTTGGTAGTTTGTTACAATGTATCAGTGCAAGTAAAATATTTCAGCTGTGGGTTCAGATTGTTTTGCTCACGGGATTGTTTGGAATAAATACAAGTGTAACAAACCTTTAATTTCAAGTAAATATTGACAGATCTCAGATTTGATTTTCAGTTTAGAACAGACTCAGGCTGTGGTTCCACGGTCCGGAACCACAGCGCTTTGGACGGAGCGGAAATTCCGCACCGCCCAAAGCCCCGCCCCCTTTCTGACGCGCGCTCATTCCGGATGTGTTCAGGACACCTCCGGAACACATCCGGAAAGAACGCAGGGCTGCATAGCCCTGTGTTATTTCCGTTGCGGCGACGCAGCGTCGCCGCAATACGCTAGAACATGCTGCGGTCTAAAAAGACGCGCCGCATGTCCGGAAACGCAGGTCTTCCGCCTGCGTGTTTTACAGCATAGTGGAGACGGGATTTCTTGAAATCCCCTCCACTATGCTGTAACATCTGGACGCTGCGTGTTTGGCGCTGCGCCAACGCACAGCGTCAAACACGCAGCTAATCCGGAGTGTTTCCTTATCGTGGAAACATACCCTCAGTGCCAAAATCCGCACAGAATCCAAAGGCAATTTTCATCCCGTATATGTGATTTAGGTTTCTGCAATGCATGAAATAGACAATTTTTAGATAGATTTTTGTCTCCTCCATGAAATGAATGAGAATATATCCAAGACACTGCACATTGCATAGATGGTTAATATCTTACCGGAAACATGGGGGTCAACCTCGAATTTCTGCCGAGGATTTGTACGATTATGTGAACATAACCAAACAACAAACAATTGATCTGTACGCTTTCATCTTCTGGATGAAAAGAAACAAATTACTTTATCCTTTGCCAGCAAGCAGAGATATTGCAAAAACAACAGAATTACATTATTATGTTTTAATAGCTTGTAATGTAATTTATTTAATCGTATGAACATCTATTTTAACATCATATAAGAATAAATGACGAACAATAAACAGTGATTGAAAAGAACAAAGGAACAGAAATCAAAGTCGGCTATCGAGGTTGTCATTTAATTATTTTGGATAATACTGACACTGCCCATAAAATATTAGTAATTTAGCTTGCAATTCTTCATTTCACTCCCCCCACGCAGATAGTGATGTCACAAGGATGCATTTCATGTCTCCTCCTCACTGCACGGCGCTGATTGAGTCACAGATCCTTTTGGTTTCTCATTCTTTCTGAATTAAAAGTGGGAGGTTGGGAGGAGACGGAAGCAGATCCATGGCGGCTCCTGCAGGGACTGAATGAGGAGGCTACAAGATGGATTCCATCTTGTACCCACGTGTACTGTGACTGCAATAAAACTGGATATACCAATATTGCAAAGTTGAGTGCCAAGTTTTCTATTCACTATATTGGGCTAATCACCTACTTGTGCACCACCACAGTTGTGCGACGATATATTTTCTCTGAATGAGGAGGCTGTGACGTGTAAGGAGCCTGTTCTCAGGCTATAAATGGGATGGTTACTAGTGTGCACAGATGGAGATGACTTTATCGCATCTGTCTGATGAATCAAGATCAAACAACTATCGTGAATGATTGCAAAAAGGTGAAAATTAGGGGAAAATGTGTGCAAGCTAATGGGGCGTATAGTCAGCCATCCATAGACCAAGATCACACTGGAAAGAAATGGGCGCATAATCGTGCCAACATTACAAGACCGCTGGTGGGATCATTGCCAGCAATAGAAGGATCAAGACGCCGCCACTTCAGCTCATCAGACTTACATTTGCGCCAGGATTTTGAGTTCTTATTTATACTAAAAGACATCAATTTATGTCACGCGGACAAATGTAGGGTAGAAAGTCTACACCTGAAAGTTCCAGAAAAAGTCATACAAAGTGGCATTCTGCATTATTACTTCCGGAAATGGTTCGCGCACACAGCCGATTAAATCGGACGAGTGTTATCTGTGGTTTTGATGGACAGCACTCGTAGCTATGATATTCCTTAGGGCTGTGCACATTACCGTTTTTATTCCTTGGGTCTAGTGATCTGAGGAAAAAATCTGTGACACGTTCGATTTTCAGTGTCAGGGCTCATACTCACTGGGCTGGAAAAAAATCGGTCCGTTTTCGGCAGGAAAAAAACGGTACAATTGTTGTAAAAAGACATGCGATTTTGATGCGATTTTAAATCGCACCATGCGTTTTCTGTCAGTTTTCCATCAGTTTTCCATCTGTATGCAATGCGATTTTAACATGAAGTTTTACATAGAGCAGTTATCTCTATGTAAAAAGTTATGTAAAAATCACATTGTAACAAAAAAAAGTACACAAAAAGCAAATAATTATATATATAATATATATATATATATATATATATATATATACATCTAATATATATATATATAATATATATATAGGTCATACACTTCTACATAGTATAATAGCCGCTAATTCATCCCTGGCTATACTGTAAAATCACACTGACAGCTTTAATAAAGAATAGAAACAATACATATATACACATAGAATACATATATATATATATATATATATGTAATTGTGACATATATATATATATATACATATATTTATAGGTCATACACTTCTACATACTGTTATAGCCGCTAATTCAATTGCCGGCTTTTGTGAAATCACAGAAGCCGACATGAAATGATACATTGTTTAGACACAGTTAACCATGTCATTTCCTGTATTTTGATATATGGTTTTCACTAACAATTACATGAGTGTATTTGTACAAAATTTCAGACATGTAGGGGTTAATTAAAGGTGTAAATTAGTTGAAAAAAAAAATGCGTGGGCTCCCGCTGTATTTTCTCCACCAGACAGACAAAGCCAGCGAGTGGGGGCAGATAATAATAGCCTAGGGAGGGTACATTTATTTTGTGGCCCCCCTGGCTACTAACATCTGCCCCCAGACACCCCAGAAAGGGCAAATCTATAATTAGATTCGCCCTTTCTGGCACTTTGCCCGTCTATTCCCATTGCCCTGTAGCGGTGGCGAATGGGTTAATAATGTCACCTTAGGCCTCTTTCACACTTCCGTTGTGTGACGTTCGCCCATCCGTGAAAATGGCGGATCCGTCAGAAAAGTAAAAAAACGGATGCAAAACTGGTCAGTTTTCTGACGGATCCGCCAAGAAGATTTCACCGAGAGAGAGAGAGAGAGAGAGAGAGAGAGAGACCGGACACTGTTTTCTGCATTTTACTAAGGTTTTCAATAGAGGCGACGGATCTGCAGGCGGATTCCGTCAAAAATGGATGCTGGCGGATCCGCTGCCCATAGGCGGCCATTGTACAAAATGGCGGATGCGGTGGATCCGCCGTTGTCCACCATTTTGGCGGTCAAAAAAAACGTTGCATTGGACGTTTTTTTTTAAATGACGGACGCCAATTTTTTAGCGGATCCGTCCAAAAACGGACCTAACGGACGACCATCCGTCAAAATCCGTCACTAATGCAAGTCTATGGGAAAAAAACGGATCCGCCAAAAAAAATGGCGGATCCGTTTTTTTCACATTTTGACGGATTTTGACTGACGTCGCACGACTGAAGTGTGAAAGAGGCCTTAATGTCACCGTAGTATTGAAAGGTGACCTTAAGGCAGGTTAATAATTGAGAGCTGTCAATTAGACAACTATCAATTATTAATCCTATTGAAGTAAATTAAAAAAACACAGACACATTAATAAAAATTAATTTTAATGAAATAAAAACACATTTTTTGACCATACTTTATTTTACACTTAATCCGTGCGAAGCCATTGATCTCCTAAAATAAAGAAAAAAAAATAAAACAACATTATTCTTACCTGTTCCGCCGATCTGTCACGTCCCACGCTGTAATCCTTCACAAAGGGTTAACTAGCTTTGAGCCAAGCAGTGCAAGTAATCCTGCATGCTCAGCTCAAAGCTCCTGAATGAATAAGTTCCTCTCCTGGCGACAGGAGAGGATGTGTTTCATGAATGAAGCTTAATTGATTGTGTCCACTTTCCCTTTAGGTCAGGTCACTAAAGTTAAATTGCCAATAAATCAATTAAGCTCCATTAATGAATCTATTCCTCTACTTTCTGTGGTAGAGGAACTTATTCATTCAGGGGGTTACAGCTAGGAGACAGAATTATCTCTCTGCTAACTGTAACCTCTTAACCCTTTCTGATGGATTACAGCGTGGGACCTGACTGTACATCGGATTGGTAAGTATAATTTTGCTTTTTTATTTTATTTTTATTACAGGAAATGGTTTTAGCAGGAAAATAAAATATGGTCAAAAACTGTGTGATTATTTAATTAAACTTATTTTTGATTAAACTGTGTGTGTTTGATTTTTATTTCATACAATAGGATTAATAATTGATAGTTGTCTAATTGACAGCTCTCAATTATTAACCTGCCTTAAGGTCACCTTTCAATACTAAGGTGACAGTAAGGTGACATTATTAACCCATTCGCCACCGCTACAGGGCAATGGGAATAGACGGACAAAGTGCCAGAAAGGGCGAATCTAATTATAGATTTGCCCTTTCTGGGGTGTCTGGGGGCAGATGTTAGTAGCCAGGGGGGGCACAAAAAAAATGTACCCTCCCTAGGCTGTTATTATCTGCCCCCACTCGCTTGCTTTGTCTGTCTGGTGGAGAAAATACAGCGGGAGCCCAGGCATTTTTTTTTCAACGAATTTACACCTTTAATTAACCCCTACATATCTGAAATTTTGCACACATACACTCATGTAATTGTAAGTTTCAACCATATATAAAAATACATGAAATTACATGGTTAAATGTGTGTAAACAATGTATCATTTCATGTCGGCTTCTGTGATTTCACAAAAGCAGGCAATTGAATTACCGGCTATTACAGTATGTAGAAGTGTATGAACTATAAATATATATATATGTATGTGTTACAATGACATGTATATATATATATATATATATATGTATTCTATGTGTATATATGTAGTGTTTTGTGAGCTGTCAGTGTGATTTTACAGTAGCCGGGGATGAATTGCCGGCTTTTCAAAGGAGACTGGTGCGTATACATCGGACAGCACTTGCATGGTGCGAGTGCTGTGCGATGATTTCTCGCACCCATTGACTTGCATTGGCGATTATCATGCCAAAATCGCATCAAATCGCAGCATGCTGCGATTTTTTTCTCACACCGATTTCTGATGAGAAAAAAATCGCAAATGAAAACTCACCCATTGACTAACATTGGTCAGATTTGAATCCGATTTTTTTTCATCAGATTTTCATCCGTTTTCGGCGCAAGTGAGTATGAGGCCTTAGATCAAATTTATGAAATGCAAGTCTACGGGTCTGTAGAAAACACCGGATCACACTAGACTAACCTCCGAGTGCCGTGCGATTTTCACAGGCTAACTGCAATGAGAAGGCGGAGAAACTTTTAGACACTTTTTTTTCTATCCACCTTCGAGGTCCGGTTGCAATAATCGGACGTTTTAACGGATGGAGAGAAGATGGTCGTGTGTACCCTGGCCATAAAGAGTCGCATTCTTATAGTTTTAGTATTTTTATATTGTCCTGGCCCAATGGCTCCCACAGAATGTACGTGGTGACGTGGCTAGTTCTGCAGCTGTCGCAGAGGATTCACAGGATACACTGTAGAAATCCTCAGCTGTGAGCAGGATTAGATCTCTATGGCACAAAAGTGGCACTATTATAGTATGAGGGCACAGAAGTGGCAATTATGTATGAGGGACAGAAGTGCACTTTATAGTATGGGGCACAGAAGTGGCACTATTATAGTATGGGGGCACAGAAGTGGCACTATTATAGTATGAGGGCACAGAAGTGGCACTATTATAGTATGGGGCACAGAAGTGGCACTATTATAGTATGGGGGCACAGAAGTGGCACTATTATAGTGTGGGGGTACAGAAGTGGCACTATTATAGTGTGGGGGTACAGAAGTGGCACTATTATAGTGTGGGGGTACAGAAGTGGCACTATTATAGTATGGGGGCACAGAAGTGGCACTGTTATAGTATGGGGGCACAGAAGTGGCACTGTTATACTATGGTGGCACAGAAGTGGCACTATTATAGTATGGGGCACAGAAGTGGCACTATTATAGAATGGGGGCACAGAAGTGGCACTGTTATACTATGGTGGCACAGAAGTGGCACTATTATAGTATGAGGGCACAGAAGTGGCACTTTTAGTATGGCGGCACAGAAGTAGCACTGTTATAGTATGGCGGCACAGAAGTGGCACTGTTATAGTATGGGGCACAGAAGTATGCGCACATGTTATAGTATGGCGGCACAGAAGTGGTAGTACATGTTATAGTATGGCGGCACAGAAGTGGCACTTATAGTATGGTGGCACAGAAGTGGCACTGTTATAGTATGGCGGCACAGAAGTGCACTGTTATAGTATGGCGGCACAGAAGTGGCACTGTTATAGTATGGCGGCACAGAAGTGGCACTTTATAGTAGGTGGCACAGAAGTGGCACTGTTATAGTATGGTGGCACAGAAGTGGCACTGTTATAGTATGGCGGCACAGAAGTGGCACTGTTATAGTATGGCGGCACAGAAGTGGCACTGTTATAGTATGGTGGCACAGAAGTGGCACTGGTTTATGTATGGTGGCACAGAAGTGGCACTGTTATAGTATGGCGGCACAGAAGTGGCACTTATAGTATGGTGGCACAGAAGTGGCACTGTTATAGTATGGCGGCACAGAAGTGGCACTGTTATAGTATGGGGGCACAGAAGTGGCACTGTTATAGTATGGCGGCACAGAAGTGGCACTTATAGTATGGCGGCACAGAAGTGGCACTGTTATAGTATGGCGCACAGAAGTGGCACTGTTATAGTATGGCGGCACAGAAGTGGCACTGTTATAGTATGGTGGCACAGAAGTGGCACTGTTATAGTATGGCGGCACAGAAGTGGCACTGTTATAGTATGGGGGCACAGAAGTGGCACTGTTATAGTATGGGGGCACAGAAGTGGCACTGTTATAGTATGGCGGCACAGAAGTGGCACTTATACTATGGTGGCACAGAAGTGGCACTATATAGTATGGGGCACAGAAGTGGCACTGTTATAGATGGGGGCACAGAAGTGGCACTGTTATCTATGGTGGCACAGAAGTGGCACTATTATAGTTTGAGTGGCACAGAATTGGCACTTTTAGTATGGTGGCACAGAAGTAGCACTGTTATAGTATGGCGGCACAGAAGTGGCACTGTTATAGTATGGCGGCACAGAAGTAGCACTGTTATAGTATGGCGGCACAGAAGTGGCACTGTTATAGTTGGGGCACAGAAGTGCACTTATTATGGGCACAGTAGTGACATTGTAGAGGCGCACTAAGTAGCACTGTTATAGATGGCGTGACGTGGCATTTATATTGCGGCACGACATGGCACTAGAAGGTGGCATGATGCACTTTAGTGTGCCAGAGGCACTGTTAGTGGCCAAGGCAGTATAGTATCATGCATGTTGTATGGGACAGAAGTGGAGTTAGTATGGGGCACAGCATGTTAGTAGGCACAAGTGCTGTTACGAGAGGCATGTTGTATGCGACGAGTGACTTAATGGGCACGAATGCCTTGCATTATTATGTGGGGCATTTACTTACAAGAGCTGTCTGTGCATTATCAGAGATGATCAGAAGAGAGAGTGCTGCACCGAAAGGAGAAGAAAATGAAAAGAGACGTCACTGGTGAGTCACTGGAGTTATCTGTGCAGTATACATGTATACAGTGGGGTCTGCAGAGCTCCGGTGGGATCTGGTGTCCATCACTGTTTGTGGTAATATCAGTCGTACTACAGTGGTTATTGTTCATTATCAGTATGGCGGTATTATGAAGTTATGGTCTGGCGGTATTATTGCTAACACTGGATGGACAGTGTAGTAGTGCTGTGATACATTATCTGTAGAGGAGATAATCCAGCAATCGTCCCCTCACCCGCGACTCGTAATGTTCTGAAGGAAGAAGGAGCCGCGGCTGAGGTTAATTTCTCCGACTTTTATTTCTCTATGTAAAAAACGAGACATACTGTATATCAGCTCAGCAAGTACATGATCTGTAGAGAATTATCTACCTGTTACATAGGACTGCAGGTGACATCTACTACATTATCTGTACTCAGAGTTATCACTGTGTTATCTGTGGTGTTACATAGGACTGCGGGTGACATCTACTACATTATCTGTACTCAGAGAGATATCACTGTGATATCTGTGGTGTTACATAGGACTGCAGGTGACATCTACTACATTATCTGTACTCAGAGTTATCACTGTGTTATCTGTGGTGTTACATAGGACTGCAGGTGACATCTACTACATTATCTGTACTCAGAGAGTTATCACTGTGTTATCTGTGGTGTTACATAGGACTGCAGGTGACATCTACTACATTATCTGTACTCAGAGAGATATCACTGTGTTATCTGTGGTGTTACATAGGACTGCAGGTGACATCTACTACATTATCTGTACTCAGAGTTATCACTGTGTTATCTGTGGTGTTACATAGGACTGCAGGTGACATCTACTACATTATCTGTACTCAGAGAGTTATCACTGTGTTATCTGTGGTGTTACATAGGACTGCAGGTGACATCTACTACATTATCTGTACTCAGAGAGATATCACTGTGTTATCTGTGGTGTTACATAGGACTGCAGGTGACATCTACTACATTATCTGTACTCAGAGATATCACTGTGTTATCTGTGGTGTTACATAGGACTGCAGGTGACATCTACTACATTATCTGTACTCAGAGAGATATCACTGTGTTATCTCTGGTGTTACATAGGACTGCAGGTGACATCTACTACATTATCTGTACTCAGAGAGATATCACTGTGTTATCTCTGGTGTTACATAGGACTGCAGGTGACATCTACTACATTATCTGTACTCAGAGTTATCACTGTGTTATCTCTGGTGTTACATAGGACTGCAGGTGACATCTACTACATTATCTGTACTCAGAGAATTATCACTGTTATCTGTGGTGTTACATAGGACTGCAGGTGACATCTACTACATTATCTGTACTCAGAGAGATATCACTGTGTTATCTGTGGTGTTACATAGGACTGCAGGTGACATCTACTACATTATCTGTACTCAGAGAGTTATCACTGTGTTATCTCTGGTGTTACATAGGACTGCAGGTGACATCTACTACATTATCTGTACTCAGAGAGTTATCATTGTGTTATCTGTGGTGTTACATAGGACTGCAGGTGACATCTACTACATTATCTGTACTCAGAGAGATATCACTGTGTTATCTCTGGTGTTACATAGGACTGCAGGTGACATCTACTACATTATCTGTACTCAGAGTTATCACTGTGTTATCTCTGGTGTTACATAGGACTGCAGGTGACATCTACTACATTATCTGTACTCAGAGAGATATCACTGTGTTATCTCTGGTGTTACATAGGACTGCAGGTGACATCTACTACATTATCTGTACTCAGAGTTATCACTGTGTTATCTGTGGTGTTACATAGGACTGCAGGTGACATCTACTACATTATCTGTACTCAGAGAGTTATCACTGTGTTATCTGTGGTGTTACATAAGACTGCAGGTGACATCTACTATATTATCTGTACTCAGAGTTATCACTGTGTTATCTGTGCTGTTACATAGGACTGCAGGTGACATCTACTACATTATCTGTACTCAGAGAGTTATCACTGTGTTATCTGTGGTGTTACATAGGACTGCAGGTGACATCTACTACATTATCTGTACTCAGAGTTATCACTGTGTTATCTGTGGTGTTACATAGGACTGCAGGTGACATCTACTACATTATCTGTACTCAGAGAGATATCACTGTGTTATCTGTGGTGTTACATAGGACTGCAGGTGACATCTACTACATTATCTGTACTCAGAGAGTTATCACTGTGTTATCTGTGGTGTTACATAGGACTGCAGGTGACATCTACTACATTATCTGTACTCAGAGTTATCACTGTGTTATCTGTGGTGTTACATAGGACTGCAGGTGACATCTACTACATTATCTGTACTCAGAGAGATATCACTGTGTTATCTGTGGTGTTACATAGGACTGCAGGTGACATCTACTACTTATCTACTCAATTCACTGGTTATCTGTGGTTTACATAGGACTGCAGGTGACATCTACTACATATCTGTACTCATATCACTGTGTTATCTGTGGTGTTACATAGGACTGCAGGTGACATCTACTACATTATCTGTACTCAGAGATATCACTGTGTTATCTGTGGTGTTACATAGGACTGCAGGTGACATCTACTACATTATCTGTACTCAATATCACTGTGTTATCTGTGGTGTTACATAGGACTGCAGTGACATCTACTACATTATCTGTATCAAAGTATCACTGTGTTATCTGTGGTGTTACATAGGACTGCAGGTGACATCTACTACATTATCTGTATTCAGAGAGTTATCACTGTGTTATTGTGGTGTTACATAGGACTGCAGGTGACATCTACTACATTATCTGTACTCAGAGAGTTATCACTGTGTTATCTGTGGTGTTACATAGGACTGCAGGTGACATCTACTACATTATCTGTACTCAGAGAGTTATCACTGTGTTATCTGTGATGTTACATAGGACTGCAGGTGACATCTACTACATTATCTGTACTCAGAGAGATATCACTGTGTTATCTGTGGTGTTACATAGGACTGCAGGTGACATCTACTACATTATCTGTATCAGAGAGATATCACTGTGTTATTGTGGTGTTACATAGGACTGCAGGTGACATCTACTACAATATCAGTACTCAGAGAGTTATCACTGTGTTATCTGTGGTGTTACATAGGACTGCAGGTGACATCTACTACATTATCAGTACTCAGAGAGTTATCACTGTGTTATCTGTGGTGTTACATAGGACTGCAGGTGACATCAATACATTATCTGCACTCAAGAGTTATCACTGTGTTATCTGTGGTGTTACATAGGACTGCAGGTGACATGTACATTATCTGTACTCAGAGGGTTACATAAGACTGCAGGTAAAGAGGTGCAAAAAAATGACTTTTTGGCCCAGGTGCAGGAAATCCCAGCTACCCTCTGGCTGTCCTCACCAACTGTTCTTAAAGGGGAAGTTTGCATATACTAAATGCCCTCAACTTGTTATTGAGAGGCATTTAATATAATGTAGTGCACCTGCAAGATGGCTACCTGCCAATAGCTGGGAGGCATCGTGTATAATACATTCCCTCTCCCCTAGCAAGCAAAGTGTAAAATCATTAGAAAGGGTGTACAGCTAGTGAGTTGTGAGGTCCCCTGGTCCAGGTATGGCCAGTCCTGCATCCGTAGTCCTCTGAACCTGGTGTGGCCAGTCCTGTATCAATAGTCCTCTTGTCCCGCAGCAGCCAGAGCCTGAACCTTGTCCCCTGGTCCCAGAGCAGCCAGAGCCTGAACCTTGTCCCCTGGTCCCAGAGCAGCCAGAGCCTGAACCTTGTCCCCTGGCCTGGAGCGGCCAGAGCCTGAACCTTTTCCCCTGGTCCCAGAGCGGCCAGAGCCTGTACCTTGTCCCCTGGTCCCAGAGCGGCCAGAGCCTGAACCTTGTCCCCTGGCCTGGAGCGGCCAGAGCCTGAACCTTATCCCCTGGTCCTGGCGCGGCCAGAGCCTGAACCTTGTCCACTGGTCCCAGAGCGGCCAGAGCCTGAACCTTGTCCCCTGGTCCTGGAGCGACCAGAGCCTGAACCTTGTCCCCTGGTCCCGGAGCGGCCAGAGCCTGAACCTTGTCCCCTGGTCCCAGAGCGGCCCAGGGCCTGAACATTGTCCCCTGTTCCTGGTGTGGCCAGTCCTGTATCCAAAGTCCCCTGGTCCCGATTGTGCCAGCCTTGCTCCCGAAGTCCTCTGGTTTCAGTGTGGCCGGTGCATAAACATTATGCCCTGGACCATGAGTGGCCAAACCCTCATCCAGTATCATAGACTGGTGTGTCTGAACTAAACCCTAATTCAGTGTCAACGTACCTGACCCCGGGGGTCAGCAGTTGCAGTACCGGGTTCTACCCAGCTATTAAGTCTCCTCTCAGTCTTCTTTTTTGCAGCTAAACATTCCCAGATCCTGTAACCGTTCCTCATAGGACATGGTTTGCAGACCGGTCAACATTCTGGTCGCTCTTCTCTGAACTTGCAACAGTTTGTTGATGTCTTTTTTAAAATGTGGTGCCCAAAACTGGACATAGTATTCCAGATGAGGTCTGACCAAAGAGGAGTAGAGGGCAATAATGACCTCACGCGATCTAGACTGTATGCTTCTGTTAATACATCCCAGAATTGCATTTGCCTTTTTTGCTGCTGCATCACACTGTTGACTCATGTTCAGTCTGTGATCTATTAGTATACCCAAGTCTTTTTCACATGTGCTGTTGCTTAGCCTTATTCCTCCCATTTTGTATATGCTTTTTT
The DNA here is from genome assembly GCA_033576555.1 of Oophaga sylvatica. Taxonomy (NCBI): domain Eukaryota; kingdom Metazoa; phylum Chordata; class Amphibia; order Anura; family Dendrobatidae; genus Oophaga; species Oophaga sylvatica. Next base: position 89,056,316 of record JARQOD010000007.1, on the reverse strand, counting down.
CATTTTTATTGCCCAGATGTAGTACTTTGCATTTTTCCCTGTTAAAATCCATTCTGTTTGTTGCTGCCCACTGCTCCAGTTTATTTATATATTTTTGAATCCTCTCTCTCTCTTCTCTAGTATTAGCTACCCCTCCTAGCTTTGTGTCATCAGCAAATTTAATCAGCTTACCCTCAATTCCATCATCTAAATCATTGATAAAGATGTTGAACAATACAGGGCCCAAGACAGAGCCTTGCGGTACCCCACTTGAGACATTCTTCCAACTGGATGTGCAGTAATTTACGACCACTCTTTGGGTCCGATCACTAAGCCAGTGATACGTTCACCTAACAGATGCCTTGTCCATTCCATACTTAGTTATTTTTTTTAATAAGGATTGTGTGAGATACTTTGTCAAATGCTTTGCTGAGGTCAAGATATCCTATATCTACAGCATTTCCCTGATCCACCCAGTCAGTGATTCTGTCACAGAAGGAAATTAAGTAAGTCTGACATGACTTATTAGTTACAAACCCATGCTGACTCTGTTTAATCATTTCATTCTTATCCAGGTACTTACATACATGTTGTTTAATAATTTGTTCAAAGATCTTTCCTGGTATAGAAGTTAGACTCACCGGCCTGTAGTTCCCTGGTTCCACCTTCTTCCCCTTTTTGAAGACAGGAACAACATTTGCTTTTCTCCAGTCTTCTGGGACTTCTGTTCTCCAAGAATTTTCAAAGATTATGGAGAGTGGTTTAAAAATGTTTTCTAGTATCTCCTTCAGTACTCTGGGGTGTAATTCATCTGGACCTGGAGACTTGAATTCATTTATGTTAGCTAAGTGTTTCCTCACTATTTTTCTGTTTATAGATATGCTGGATTCTCCTATTTCTTTAATAGGACAGTGAAGATCAGTTGATGTTACATTTTCTTTCTGAGAGAAAACAGATGCAAAGTAGGAATTTAAAAGTTCGGCCTTCTCAACATCCTGTCTTACCATTTCATCATTTTCATCCTGTAAAAATCCTATAGCATCTTTAACTTTTCTTTTACTTTTGACATAACCCCAAAATCCTTTTTTGTTGCTTTTGACGTCACTTGCAAGCCTTAATTCATTGTCAGCTTTAGATAATCTGATTTGTGCCCTGCAGGTTCTGCAGACATCATTATATTCTTCTTTGGATATGCCTCCCTCTTTCCATTTGATAAACATTTCTTTCCTCCTTTTTAGCATGTGTTTAAGTTCTGTGTTCATCCATCCTGGTTTCCTTAAATGCTTCCTATTCTTCCCTCTTTTCGGAATTGTTAACGATTGTGCTTTGAGAATCTAATTCTTCAATATTTCCCATCTTTCCTGGACATTTTTGTCCTTAAGGATATCCAGCCATTGGATCCCTCCAATTCTCTTTCTGAGTCCCTTAAAATCTGCCTTTCTGAAATCTAACCTTGACGTCTGAGTCTTCACAGGTCTTCCTCCTCTAGTTATCCAAAATTGTAAAATAGCATGGTCGCTACCTCCTAGGGTCCCAGTCACTCTTACCTCCTCAACCATTTCCTCCCTGTTTATAAGGATTAGATCCAAGGTAGCAGATCCCCTTGTTTTCTCCCCTACCTTTTGGAAGATAAAGTTGTCAGCAAGAGAGGATAAGAATTTCCTGGACCTGTTAGTTTTGCCTGAGAGAGATTCCCAACAAATGTCTGGATAGTTGAAATCTCCCATGACCACTATGTCATTTTTTGGAGAACTTGGCCATTTGATGCATAAAGAGTTCATCCATATCTTCAGCTTGCACAGGGGCCTGTAGTAAATGCCTACAATGGTGTCCTTTCCATTGTTCTCTCCTTGTATTCTCACCCAAACAGTTTCCTCAGAACTCCCAGTCTCTGAAGCTTGGATCTCTGTGCAGATATATGCTTTTCTAACATACAATGCGACACCTCCTCCTCGTTTATCAAGTCTGTTTCTTGCAGATAAGTTGTATCCTTCTAGCCTTGTATTCCAATCATGTGTATTGTCCCACCAAGTTTCAGTGATTCCAATACATCATATTTCTTTTCCTGTGTTAGTAGTTCCAGTTCTCCTTGTTTGTTGCCCATGCTTTGTGCATTTGTATAGAAACATTTTAGTTTGTGATTGGTTTCTCTTCCTCCAATATTTTATTATTTATATTAAAAAAGTAAAAGTTTGGTTGTTATTACCCATGTGTATCCTGGATTATTTGCTGCCCTGGTTCCAGAAGAGGGATTCCTGGAGTCAGAGTCCTGCAGGCCAGAAGTAAGTGGGAAGCACCACAAACCGCAGCGCACCAGGACTGGGACCCACCTTGTCTGTAGGATGCCAGAGCGAGTGGGGACTGAAGCTCGCCCACGACTACATCGCTTGGCATCTTACAGTGGGTCCACAAATTCACATGCGCCACGGTTGGGCGAACACATATCTGATTTTGATCCAAAATTGAGATTGTAAGTCTGTGGATGTGTGAAAAAAAATCGACCACACTCGGATGACATCTCTGATTAGAGTCTGACCAAAATAATCAGATGTGAGAAAAACTGAAGTCTGAATAAGGCCTAACTCTCCGTTCTATCCCCGCTGCTACAAGCTTCCCCTTTAAACCCCCCCCATTTAGTCAGGTTGATTCATGCACTGCGGCTCTTACATGGAGCCAATCCCCCGACTTTGCTTCTATTTCCTAAAATTTGGAGTTAATTACAGCAGAGGGAGCCGCTGATGAATTAATTAGCGCGTGACTAAGTGTCAGGGACACGCCTGTCCAATGTGTACATTAGATTTACATAGAAAGTGCCTGTGATGAATGTTTTCCATCATTAGCGGGGTCTCCTCCGCAGCTGGGGGTGTATTGTGAGTCAGTGGAGGCCTCCCCAGCTGTGGGCTCAGATGCATCTTGTCCCCCCGCGGTATCTCTAGAACATGTTATATCTGGGAATGTCTCTGGGATTGCGGAGCCGCCTCCCTGCAGCCGCCATTCTGCAAATGAGGTGATAATTCCCATTTACTTCCGATCTGTATTGTGACAACCGAGCTGCTTAAAATGCAGAATTCTTCAACACCTTTCCAGAAAATCCTTATCCGAGCATCTGGCGTGAAGATGATCTGCCCGGGGACAGTGAAGAACAATGGATGGTGGTGATAACAATTATGGGGTCCATTTTTCCTTTTATTCCACATTTTTTATTCTTTTCTGGTGTGCGCCTCTTCACCATCCGATTCTTTTTCCAGTGTTTTGTGAAAATTAGAGTAGATCTTTTTTTCCTTTCTGTCGCCTTTATTATTGATTTGCGCCTTTTTCTTTTGGTTTGCAAGTTTTCCATCATTTTATATTTATTATCTAAAAGGGGCTTTTTTTTTTATTTTATTGTGAGAAATTTATCAGAAGGAGAACCTTTGAGGTCCGTTTTCCTTGTGGTCATATTGCAATTATTTACATCTAATTTATTATTATTATTTATTTATATAGCGCCATTAATTCCATGGTGCTGTACATGAGAAGGGGTGACATACAAAGTTATAGATATCATTTACAATGACAGACTGGTACAGAGGGGAGAGGACCCTGTCCTTGTGGACTTACTTTCTACGGGATAATGGGGAAGAAACAGAAGGTCTTTATGAAAGTGTTGCACAATGTTTGATACATGCGGCCGCCTCTTTACATACAACACTACTGTTTAGAGCTGTTTTTCTCATTTTTTTTACTTCACCCCCTACTGGAGTGAATTTACTTTTTAGTAATTTTTTTTTTTAGATTGGAATTGTTTAATTTGTATATTTGTTATAAGTAGAGATGTGAGAACTCGAATGTAACAGTTCGGGGTTTTATATCGGATAGTTAGTGTCCATTGCTAAACGCCAAACATAGATGTGGATAGATAGATAATGCACCTATATTTCTCCCCGCAGATAGTTCCCCTCTTCTCTTTTCCCCTCATTCCCCTCTTCTTCTTTCTTTCCCCTCTTCTCTTCCTTCATCAGTGGCTTCATCTGTAATGTAGACTGTGGGCAATGGATGCAATTCGTTACTATTGAAATAGGCTCCTGACTTCATACCATATCTTGACTGGCAGTCTACTGCTGGGTTGGCACCACAGTCTCTAGGTTATCTGCATTCTTCCATCCTGAACTCAGCTGATCTCCCTTATCAAGACTTGCGGAAAATTCCAGTGGTTTTACAAGATGTAACAGCCGACATCCTGCTCCTGTCAATCATGCTGTACAACTGAACCTCATACAAAGCTCCTCATCGATCTAGATGACATCTCTGTATAAGACGCAAGGGGATATACAGGGGAGAGAGAAGAAAAAGGGATCAGTGATCTCTCATCCCACACATAAAAAGTATATACGTACTATAGCAGTTATATTCTTGTACATAGGAGCAGTATTATACTAGTTATATTCTGATACATAGAGGCAGTATTATAGGAGTTATATTCTTGTACATAGGAGCAGTATTATAGTAGTTATATTCTTGTACATAGGGGCAGTATTATACTAGTTATATTCTGATACATAGGGCAGTATTATAGAAGTTATATTCTTGTACATAGGAGCAGTATTATAGTAGTTATATTCTTGTACATAGGAGCAGTATTATAGTAGTTATATTCTTGTACATAGGGGCAGTATTATAGAAGTTATATTCTTGTACATAGGAGCAGTATTATAGTAGTTATATTCTTGTATATAGGAGCAGTATTATACTAGTTATATTCTTGTACATAGGAGCAGTATTATAGTAGTTATATTCTTGTAATAGGAGCAGTATTATAGTTATATTCTTGTACATAGGAGCAGTATTTTAGTAGTTATATTCTTGTACATAGGGACAGTATTATAGTAGTTATATTCTTGTACATAGGAGCAGTATTATAGTAGTTATATTCTTGTACATAGGGGCAGTATTATAGTAGTTATATTCTTGTACATAGGGGGCAGTATTATAGTAGTTATATTCTTGTACATAGGAGCAGTATTATAGTAGTTATATTCTTGTACATAGGAGCAGTATTATAATAGTTATATTCTTGTACATAGGAGCAGTATTATAGTAGTTATATTCTTGTATATAGGAGCAGTATTATAGTAGTTATATTCTTGTACATAGGAGCAGTATTTATAGTTTATTCTTGTACATAGGAGCAGTATTTAGTATTATTCTTGTACATAGGAGCAGTATTATAGTAGTTATATTCTTGTACATAGGGCAGTATTATAGTAGTTATATTCTTGTACATAGGAGCAGTATTATAGTAGTTATATTCTTGTACATAGGAGCAGTATTATAGTAGTTATATCTTGTACATAGGGGCAATTTTTATGTAAAACCAAACAAATACAAATATACTGACATTCCTCCAGTAATACAAAAATAAATTCCTTGGATTGTACATACATTCATTACATATCCGATATACATATAAATTCTTAAAGAGTCCATACACCTGGTTGGAAAAAAAAAAAAAAAACATCATATTTCAACCCAGTGACACATCCTTCATAACTAACATTTCCTATTTTCCTAATGATTTATCTATCTAGGTCGACATTATGTGGTTGACAGCGTCACAGATCTGATCGAGTTATTCTGTCACCGCGTCTCCATTTCAGACTCTACCCGAGAGCCCTCAGTAATGGCTTCCGCTTGGCGGAGGACAGTCCTCTAGTCCCTATCAAACTCTGCGTCGATTCTTCTAGGTCATCCTCAAATCACCGTCAGACCAGACAGAACACCAAACCTATTAGATAAGTCCATACACTGCAGAACTCTGGACCTTCTTCCCGGCTCCTTGCCAGTGTCATACTTCTCAGGTTATACGGAGGTCTTGTACTTTTTCTTCCTTTTAGTCTGAGACACAGATGGTAGTACTGAAGTAATGCCTCCCTGTGACTGCTGCCCCTGAGGACAACCTCCATACTTCCCTGTGCACCCTCTGAACCCTGCTGCTCTGGTGTCACCTGAGTAGACCCTGGTGGGCCTCCGGTCTGGCAGTATTCCCCTGACAGTAAAGCTGCCTCCTCCAGAATCTCTGCCCCTGCCACCAAATCCTCATCAGGATAGTCCTTACAGATATTGTGCCAGGCGTCAGGACAGTCCCTGTGAGGGTGACCGATCTTCCCACAGAGGTTGCACCTGATCTTCTGGCAGTCTGCAGCCACATGGCCGACCTCCCCACACAGGTTGCACTTCACCACAGTACACGTATTTGCCAGGTGACCCGCCTTGCCACATTTGAAGCACTTACGAGGCTGCGCCAGGATAGAAACACACACCCCTCTCCCTCCCAATAAAGAAGGAGTTGGGTAAGTGGGCAGTGATATTATCGCACTGGCGCAGTTTCACCAAAACCCTCCACCCTCCCGTCCAGATACCATCATTGTCTCTGCTTTTGGTGAGGTCAGAGACCAGGTCACACTGCCTCCGGAGCCACACCACAATGTCCTGCGGGGGAACAGACTCATTCCAGAAGATGAGATTAACCGTAACGGTATCTGGCTTAGAGATAGGAATAAAGCTGAACTTACTCCAGCCCTCAGGTCTCTAAACTTGGGGAAATTAGACCAGAACCTGTCCAGGTCACTCATGAGCTTAAAGCTGACGTCATAGCCCTGCCTGTCTGGAAGATTAATCACCGCCAAGATGCTGACTGGCGCAAACCCCATCTGGCGACACAAGAGCTCCCTGACCACAAACCTTCTATCTGGCAGATCCTCCTTGGCACCTCTGTGCCGGAAACGCACAACGTTTCTCCGTTTAAACGCCTGGCCGGTATAATTGGCACCAGAGGTGAAGGACGGAGCGCCACGACTCCAGGCATTACTGGGGGAACCTGCGGGGTCACACTAGGCTGACTGACAGGGTGAGGGTCAGCAGCAGGGGGGGCTTCTACACCTTGTGTGCTCGGAATTAAAGGGGGGAAATCACAGACATCATCATGCACATTGTTATCATCAACATCAATGTCACTATCAGACTGCGCAGCGTCCAGCCAAAGATACTGTGCTCCCCCAAACCCCCGACCCCTCAGATACAGCGCGGTTATCCCCAGCATCAGAGCCCTGCTGGGCACCATCAGGAACTACCGGCACATGTCCACTGCCCAACTGTGGTGCTGGCATTCTGAGACTTGTAGTCCCTCTGCTGAAAAATGTCCATGCTGCTGCTTGGAATCTGCTGCAGGCGGCTGTACTGGGCATTCTGCGACTTGTTGTACCTCTACTGGAATGTGCCCTTCATGCTGCTGCTTGGAATCTGCTGCAGGCTGTTGTGCTGGGCATTCTGTGACTTGTTGTACCTCTGCTGGAATCTGCACTACATGCTTCTGCTTTGGATCTGCTGCAGGCAGTTTTGCTGGGCATTCTGAGACTTGTGGTGCGTCTGCTGGGGTCTGTACTACAGGCTGCTGCTGGTGCGGCATTTGCCCCTTTTGGAAGCAGAAATTGCAGGCTGCAGCACTGGCCGCACCTGCTTCTGGGGTCCACCTGGGACAATGTCTGACCTGGAACCTGCAGAGTTCTGCTTCTGTGAATTAAACAGTTCCTGGTTCCTATAAGTCTCCGCCAGGGGCCCCATCCTCTCTAGGACGCAGTCCATGTCCCTCACCACTTTTGCCAGCAATACACCCAGTGTGTTCAGAGTCTCATCATAAAAATCATGACTCCCGGGATTCATAGCCTATAGCTTATAGCAAGTGTCTATCTGCATCTGTAGTGAGTCTTTCTGCTGCTGTAACTCACCGAACTTCTTGACCAGTCCTGGGATCTCCTCTGCGAGCTGAAGCTCAGGTGCACGTGGCGTCTCCTCCTGGGATCCTGCATTCAGCGATGTCCCCGGCTGCTTGAACCCAGACGTCTT